>VZRO01005485.1:273534-377681 GCA_013397915.1 Daphoenositta chrysoptera | reverse complement strand
TTTTTTTTTTTTTTTTACATAGGAGGAATATCACAGTGATCTGTTTCCTTCAGATGTACTTTACTGGAATATAGTTACACATTTTGATTATTTTTTTTTTTTATTAATCCACCTTCAGATTACACATTTTACAAACACACCTGTTTTTACCAGGTGTTGGTGAGGTTACATCTGTATCTCTGGTAGATAATTAGTAAACATTTAATTACAGGGAGAAATCTCAGACAAGATGCTACTGATATACAAATGAATTTGAATCAGAAAGCATGCATAAGAAGAACAGTAAAGCCAAAATCATACGGATAACATGAAAGGATTCAAACTTTCATCTGTCTTTGCCTAGTACATTAGCCAGTGAAGAACAAAAAAGATCTGTGCCTTTTTCACCCTTTCATGTCCACATGCCATAAGATAAAGAGATGGGAGCACTTAAAAGTATCAAGGCATTATTTTAACACCTTTTAGCAGTTAGTGCAATTATGTATCTGCAAATATAAATAAGGCAAATAAAATACACATAAAAAATACAGTAAATAAGCCTGCTACAGGCTAACCAATAGGCAGAATATAAGAATCATTACATGTGCTAGGCATGTCACTTTACTAAATGATACCATGCTGTTGTTAAAATAATTTTTCTATTTGATGCCTTTATTAGCAAGAATTTTATCAACTGTTGGTTGCAATTAACAAGTACTAAGGACTTGTAGAGGCTGCTAGAAATAGATTGTCTGTTAAAAACATGGGGAAAGAGATACAACATCACAGAATCCTATGTGTGATTTATAGAAAAGTACTATATGTTCATCTGTTTTAATATGAAGAAAAATGTACTTACATGCTTAATAATGATGTTTTCCCTAATTATTTCAGTATGTATTTAAGAAGCATCTGAATCATAACAGTAAATGGACTAAAACTATCTGGAATTTTTGCAGTTACCTTATGTTTAAGTTGTTGATAGAATGCGACAATTACATTTGTGCCAATAAAAATCATTTGAGAACGTTTATTTGTTGAATACAGAATGACTTCCTGAAATTTATTTTATTTGTTTGCATGATTAAATTTCATCAACATGTCAAAGAAAATTGTGATATTTTGCCACAAAGCAAAATAAATTGCTAGTGATCATAAAAGCCTGATACAGTTGTTAAGTTTTACTTCATCATTTTCGCTTTCAACAGAGTCAGCATAATGCTGTTCACAATCCCTTCAAGGGGAGATGGTTTATATATATATAAATAAATAAGCTTTTAGCTTCTACTATATATGCCATAACTTCTGGCAATTGGATTTCAGATATCACAGCCCATGTTTATAGCGTTCCTTAAGGACAACAGCTCCCTTTTCATAAGATGTGCTCATAAATTATTTCCTCTGCTCTCAGTAGCTCTGTTCCCCAGATCAACCCATATTCTACTTATCCTTCTGAAACTAAATATGGGCATTTCAGGCATTTCAGTTGTAGTCTATTTGTCTCTTATTTCAGCTGGCATTCTCATGCAGAGCATTTCACAGTATCCTTCCTCTGTGTCAGAATATATTTTCTTTCTTAATAAAGCTTATCCCATATTTTATTGGGACTTTAAATCTGACTTTTAGATAGGCAATCATTTAAGCCCGATGGCCACTTGTTTTTTGTCGTACTGATGTACAATAATAACCTTCCATCTAGCAGTTTCCTGTGAAAGGATTATTGCTGAGATCTGGTTCCTTTAGCCTGAACCGCTCACATAATCTCTGCTAGGGTCCAGATAATTTACCTCTAATATCCAACAAGATTTTTTTCTCAGATATTTCCTGATTTCTCTCTGTTCCCAGAACCTGTTTTGCTCAAGACTTGGGCTTTTCCTTTGAAGGTAACTTCCATCATGTATACTAGGTAGCATATGCTCTTTCACATTGCCAAAACAAAATTCTCTGCCTCCTCATGTTCACTGTAGAAAGATTTAAAGGATTGTCCTTTCAAAGGATTTCATACCACCTAGAAAATAATATGAAGAATGCTGTTAGTCACCTGTAAGTGTGACTTGAAAGTGCTCCCTAGACTGAAGTTGAAGCAGCAACATGCACTGAGGTTTCAAGAAGTAATTCTGCCTTTGGGAGAGTTGTCCCAGATTTTTTACTTTACTGGTAATAATGAGGACCTTCTTACAAGTTTTTACTAGTGGGCAATGTGAATAGACAGAGTCACTGGGAGAACAGAAACAAACTTTTCCTCCATAACTTCACTGTTTCAAGACGTGTTATATACATTCACAACCCTCCCCCACCTCATTCTCTCAGAATCAATGTGGCTTACGGATCTACTTACTGGTAGAAATTGGAAATTCCAGGAACAGCATGTGCAGGGAGGGGGGAAGATAAGGAAACAAATAATGCAATATGTGCATAAATCAGTTGTGCTAGGGTTAAAAAGCAGTGAAATAGTGCAATATATTTTGAAAGAGAATTATCAGACTATTGTAGAAGGAAATTGTAAAAGCCAAAGGCATGAAATCCAAATTAAAATAGCTTTGGAGTTAATTAGGTATTAAGAATACAAAATATGTCTAAGCATAAAAGACTTCAGTAAGTCATCAGGATTTGTAACAGACTGAAGAAATGCATCGTTGACTAGAAAGCTGCTCTCAAGGAGGGAGTTTACGTTGTGAACTGTTTCTGCTAGGAACTATACAAAAGGAAATGATCAGGCAGTTGCAAGCACTGTTGTCTCTCTCTATGTCCTAAAAGACCTTTTTTTGCCTTTGTTTTGCCTTCCAAACTAAAGTTTATAATTTCATCTTTGCAAATTACTAGGTTTTCTAAGTCCCAAGTACACCCTCACTCTTACTAAAGGATGTTCTGACCTGTGGCCCTCTCCAACAGGTCCAGGCCTGGGAGCTCCTACCCAGCCCCTCCAGGCTCCTGCCCGGAGCTGAAACCCATCCCAGATCCCAGCCCTTCTGACCCTCTTCAGGGGACTCCTGCTCGTGGTTCATGGACAGACTCACTCCAGACACACACACCCACACCCGGCACTCCACACATGAGGGTCCCCAAAATGCCAGCATAAGTTTCTGCCTATCTGATGCCCATGCCAGCACCCAGGGCCTCCAGTCAGAGGCAGTAGTATGTCAAACAATACATGCAGTAAATTCCATTCTGGGACCCAGTTACTGAGTCTTTTTTACTTCAGTTGAATATAGTAAAATACAGCGAAAGAAACAGATTAACTTTTTAACAATTTGTCTTAAAGGGGAATAAAACTTGTAACCTGGAACTGTCTTACCTTTTATGAAAAGTAAATACAGTTAAATTCAAAGGGCAAATTCACCCAATGTAATTTGAAACTGTAGGTGTCAGTCCTTTTTTTGTAGAAGAGCCACGTATCATTCACCACTTTAATATAAATATTTTGCTGTCATTTTTACAATGTATAATACACTATTTAGCGTAAGTGGACTTAAGCATATTTTTATTCATATTTTTAAGAGTGCAAGTAACAGTATGTTTGATGCTTTGTAACTAAATTTTCTTCTTATCAAGTCTGAAATATACCAATAATTGGGAAAGGCGAATTTTTCATAATCTTTAAATCTATTATAAGAGATGTTCTCTTAGAATTTTTGTTTTCTATAATTTATTTGAAAAGCTGAATGAATGTGATTTGGGTTTTTTATTGTCTTTGTTGTCTTAATGATACTGCTGGATATAGAGAAAATTTCAATTAATGTAAAGATCTCCGTAAGACTAATGCAACTACAGTGGTATAAAATAAACTTTGCCTTTTAGTTGTTTTCTTTTACTTTTAACTGTTATCAGCCAAATACAGAGACTTACAGAGTCTGATTTTTTTTCTCCCAGTCACTCAAGAAGAGTCCTGTATATGGACAGAAGAGTCCTCAATGTCATATAGCCATCGTGTCTGGTGATGGTGTTCCAGTAGTCTGAGATAGTTCTGTGAGGTCCTGCACTTTCAGAAGCGTGACTATCTCCATTTTTGTTTTCAAAGCTGGTGAAAAAAATTTTGGAGAGCAGTTTCTTCACTTGTACCTTGTGGAGGGAAGACCAACGGTTCGATTCAGCTGTGGAAACTCTCAGAACATTCTGACTGTATCCCTCAACCAATCTGTTAGCAAGGGTCTACTCGTCCCTATCACCTCTCAAGAAGAATCTACCACTAGGTTACACTAAAAGAGTTTCAGTCATCTATATTGAGCAATAAAATGCAATTTCACTTTTTTCTTTTGGCGATAAAAAGACAAGTCGTATTGGAAAGCAAATTTGGAAATCTTTTTCATAAGGCAGCCCCCTCGATTAAAAAAACATTTTAGTCCACGCAGATTAGTTCAGTCCTTTGGAGAATTTATGAATCATTCAAAGTTCAGATACATTTACAGAGACAGATAAAGTCAGTTCAAGAAGTGAAACAGTTTAAACATAATTTTTGAGGTTACAAATGGTAATTATGGTAATTAATTAACACATTGAATAAATTAGATTTGTCATCAGAATTTTTGAGCTAAATATAAGACTAATTTATTGTTTAAGATAACAAATTGAAAATGGACATGATAACAACATCTCACAGTGCAGGGTGGACTTGGTGATTTTAAAGTCTTATCCAAACAACTATGATTCTAAAAGTCGTCATATCTACATTTGCCACTGTAGTATCAGCATTATACAAGAATGGCTGTTCACTACTGTAATTTTTCATCTTGTACAAACAATAGTTCTCAGAATGGTTCATTTATCATTTTGAGAAGGGTATTGGGATCATGCTTTGGTAATGAAATAGCACTTCTCCAGTCATGGAATTTCATATGTGCAAGCTAGTTAAGAAGTAAACCAGAAGTAATATAGGTTTTTTTGTTATATTTATGTCAGTAATGTTAAATAATGGTAAAGTATTCAATCTTTACTTCAGAAACATTTTAGAAATAATTCTGACACCCATACAAGATATCAAATTACTATGATTAAGATTTTTTTTACATAGCTTAAATGTTAGAGATAATTCCTGCACCTGAATTGTAAACATTTGTGATGTGAGGGAATTTAGTGCACAAATTATTAAAATAAAGGAAGTTTTAGCCAGGACTATTTTTTCTGTTAGAGGATAGTATGTGAAAGAGACTGCTGCAAAATTTGCCATGAAACACTCACATTAGACTTCTCAAAATTGCCTTTTACTACCAAAAAAGGAAAATCAAAGCATAATCTGAACATTTTTGTGTTTTACTTCTGAGCTGTTTCTCTGTGAGGTAGATGTTGATAAATTCTAAAATGACGGAGGTTTGATGATCTCCATATATATAGATTGATATGGGGAGAAGAGACTGTTGTGCATTTTTTAAATTAATATTATTGTATGCTTACCCCATAAGGTTTACCACTTCTTTTAGATACCAACTTGTCAGAATATAAATCCTCTTTTCAGTATACAGAAGGCTAACAGGAGATGCCATTCAAGAAACTGTTTCGTTTCCATCTTATATTTCTTCCTAGCCACAGGTCTCTACATTACTATTTTTCTCCATTTAAAACAGGGATTTTTTTTCCCCTTTTTTGCTTAGTATTAACATCTAGTTAATACTAGATGGAGCAAAGTCCCATAACATACATTCACATCTTATTAGCTGACAGTGCATTTATTTTAGGATTCTTGTAAAGACTGTAAGAGTATATAAAATTTACTAAGAAAATTATATCCCCTCCTCTCCTTTTGATCTAGTGGACAAAGAGATTTTTTTTTCTCAGAAAACTTCTTCATAGAGTTACACAGCTCAATAGTAGTAAACTATTCTAAGTGTTTTTTAAATCCCAGAGACTACTCTTGTGTGAGACATTGCTCAGATAATTGTTTGCACTGCATCAGCTGTGGTAGCATTGTCTCTGTTTCATACACTTAAGCCATTAAAACACTGTACAGATTTCAAACCCTAATAATGTCTTAGCAAAAAAAAGCAGCTAAATGGTAATTAAAAAACTGACTCTAGTTATAGAGTTCAAGTTTACACTGAAAAATTTATTTCCCTCTTTTTCTACCTTAAGATTAACACTCTGTATTTATGGCCTCATTCTCCATGTTGCTGCACTGAAAAACAATGTCAGTTCAATTTACACATTTCCTTTGTTTACTGGAATTTTATACTGCTATCTTTGAAACAGTGACATACTAAATAACTTGCAAGGTGTGATAGGAGACTGTGACTGGCAGGGATTTACATGAAATTGAGTTTATGGGGTTGCCTTCAAAATGACTTGTGATTATTCTTGTGAGTCCTTCTAAAATGTAGAGAGAGCAGTATATCCTTCACCAAGCAGCAATAAAATTGTAATCCTTCAGCAATCATCCTTAACCTCTGTCAAACGAAAAAGCAAATTTGACAAGGCATTTGTAGCCTCCCAAGATCTTGTATCGCAAGATATAAAATATGAATCCATGACAAAACTGTTGATTTGTGTTCTCAGTGGCTGTTGGAGATAGATAATTCTATCTGTATGCTTTACCTGCAAAATCAATGTGTGGGGTTTTTTCTCTATAATGCAGGAAAAGAGTCAAAGAGTACAATAAATGACCGTTTTTTGTTACTGCTTCAAAGCTCTCCAGCTGGGGAACAATAGACTTGTTACATTTGACTTTGAATAAGTTTTGAAGATCATATTTGACAGTTATTCCGGGTTTGGATGTAGATACGACTTCAGTGGTTAAACACCACAATTAACACATCCAATAGCATCTATAGAAACAGATTTTCTCCTTTCAAACTTTTTCTTTTTAAATCCACATGTGTAGGAAACTAATGCATTCCCATAGTTTAGAGCTATTGCTTTCTTTTAACTGTATGATTAGTTTCCTTAAATATGGCCATTTTCTCAAACCTGATGAAGATTAAATGTGTTTTAAATGTTCAGTCATTGTCTTTATGGTCCTTGTGAAACGGCAGCTTTATAGAAGAAAGTCAATAAAGCTCTGATTGCTTACTTTCTTTGCCTTGCCTAAAGAAAATAGAAACCTGTTTTAATGCAGTTTCATTTGTTGTTTCCATTTCTGTTTATTTTAGGATGATTTGATTACTGGTTTGAAAATGTGCATTCATTTGACTTTAATTTTTTCGTGCTTTCATAATTGAGATTGTATTTTTTTTTCAGTTAAAACTTTGAGCACATACTTGAGATGTAGATTAGATTGGTTTTATGGATTTGTTCTTTAAAGTTATTCAAAGAACATTAATTCAAACACATTTCATTCCATAAGTGGGTTCTGAAATGCATTTGCCTCATGTAAAATTTGGTCTTCTTTGTGGTTAAAGGGATATGACTGTCATGGGGGCAAATGATGTTTCTTCAATTCACTGGCTGAAGGAAGGTAAATTTAACAAGAAAGAGATTATCAGGTCATCAGGATTTTTATTTTCTAGAAAATCCAAAGGTGGATTTTATCTTTTAGAACATGGCTACTGATATTTTTTAGACATCTTAGACTTTTTGGCCCTGAATGATATTTCTATCTGTTCTATACAGTCATGTGATACAGTGGGTCTTTTTCTGTTTGGGAGATTCCAAGCAAGCATTAACTAAAATCTTCCCTGTATGTGATAGCATCACTCTTTTCCATCTTATTTACCTGCGGAACTTTCAGAATTTTTCTCTGGAATTTAATGTACATAGTGTCCATCCCCTCATAGCTATATCATTGTATTATGTACATTTACATTTCATGTATCTTCCAAGTGAACATTTTGAATGCAGTTTTTTCCAGTTTCCTGTCACACTTTAATTTGCAGTATGGATGTGTGCATTTACTCATGGCTGAGAAGGGCACCTTTAGCTGTCCTTAAAAGTGTTTGTTTGTTAAATACATTATCCAGTTAATTTGGCCAACACTCACCTAGACCAAGCACTGGTAGAGAAGCCGCTGAAGTTTATTATTTGGTCTTCCAGCTTCAGAAGCAGATGGCACATTCTGAACAGCGAAAGTCCTTAACATGTTTTTGTACCTTCACATAGAAACTTTGGCAAGATTTAATGTATTAAGTACTAGCTGCAGATTATATTATCTGTGTCCATGATTTTACCTACACTTCTACTTCCTTTCTTTCCAAAGAAAAGGAAAACCATTGCTTGAACTATTCTACAAAGATTTTTCTTGCATGTGCATTCTGAATAATGTGTTTCTAAGAAGAATATGTAAATCACTATCCATAAAAAATGTTGGCTCATTTTGAGTCATGGTGTTTACCGATTTCATTTCATTATTTCAGAGATATATAGGTTATATAGTGCGTACATTTAAGTAACATTTTTATTATTATTTACAGGTGTTAGATATTCTGCATAGTGTGAAAGTATTACTTAAAATTACGTTAAATCAGTAAATTACAACAAAAAAACCCTCAATTTTATGATGTTTTGCTATTGTTTCCAACATTACCAGTTACCTAGGAACACAGGATTTTTTTGTTTGGTGATTTGGAAACATCTGAGCAGCAGGTTTTGTATCTCAGCAGGTACATACTGTAGCCTAAGTTTCATACGTGCAATACTAAGTTCCATCATAATCAATTATGTGATGAATGAGAAATGGAAAGATGTTGGTAAATGACTTGAGACAACTCCATGCAATATCACCGTCATCACACCTCATTTTTTTCAAAATTGTTTGAAGATTAAAGCAGTCTGGGATGGATTTAAGGATTTTTATTTTTTTACATGAATTTATAAAATTGTTAAAGAAAACAAATTTAGATGTGGTTTTAAAAAGGAATATTTTCCATACACTATATTCTAATTTTGAATTTTAAGTCAGCACATATATGAATTACACCCATGTAGATGTTTTGTTGTATACAACTGGAAATACTGTAGGATAATATTCATGTTTAATAAATTTTGAAGAAATTTTTTTTTATTATTTTTAGAAGGACATATATACAACTACATGCATTTATATTTACTTCATTTTCTATAGCAATTAAAAATTTCATAATATCATCACATTTGCCACTATAAGGTAGGAATGTTTTTACAGTGTATGGCTATGCAATGTTTGTTCTCTGAAAGCCTTAATCTTAGTTTCATCAATCCAGCTGTTGCAGTTTTACACAAGTAAATCATTACATTTGTTATTCAGTCTTAAAAATAGTCCCATAAGAGATGCATCAAGCTAATGAATACAAATTCTTGTATATGCAATTAAAATTTAAAACAAAAATTTGTAACTTTGGAATCAGCTAGGTAAATCCTTCCATGTGGCATGCTATCTGGAACAACTCAAATAAGAAAATGGATTCTCATAAAGAATACAGAAAACATTACCTTTTGTGTTTGTTTCAATTTCAGCTTCTGTGTATGAACAGAACATTCAGTGTGTTTAGAAACATAAGCCATTTTCTGGAACATTTTTTTTTTTCCTTTCATTCATCAGCAGTATGCAACATTTCATCAGTGATCTGTCAAAGCCAGCAAACCAACTGCTATGGCTGTTCAAGCTCATTAGCTGCTGACTTGTAGAGCAGATGTTTGAATTCCTGTACCCTTCATGCTCTGGTTTTACACTAGGTTTTCTTGCATCAACTGACCTTACAGGAATGGCTCAAGAGCACAGAAAGACAGAACCAAATGATCCTTGAGGCTGGAAAGGGCCTCTTGAGGTCCTTCCAACATTCCTATGCAAGCCAGGTGTCCTGGTTCCAGCTGGACAGAGTTTTCTTCTCAGTAACTGGTGTAGTGCTGTGTACCTCAGTAATACCCTCATTCTCATACTCTGAATTTCATTGATTCCAGTTACTGATTTTAAAGAAGTCCACTTAACCCAAGTGGTTCAAGACAGCATATTTTCTTTGCATTTTTTTCTACTAGAAATGAAATGGTAAAATGAAAAGGACGAATGAGGAATGCTTAAAAACCATGTCATATCAATTTTAACATGTTTAAACAGGATCAGATGTTTAATGACCATGGTAATCTCTAATGTATGTTTAGTATTTCATTGTAAAGCATATTACAAATATGTTGGTAATTAGATATGTGAATAGATTGTTAGCTTTTCATTCTATAACCTTCACAAAGCATGACTAAAGTATTGTATAATTCAGAACATTCTAAAACCTTCCTGTTTAGCAGACCCTCTTAACAAACCTGACAAAATAATAGCTAGTGTAATTTTCAGAATAACCAGAAAATTTCATTTTTGAAAGGAAGTTGTGAGATTATTAATCACAATAAATAAACTGTTTAAATGCACTGTTGACAATTGCAGTAATTATTTATTACTTTCATAGTGAGTTATACTGCTAACAGCAGTTATTTCTCGATGAGATTTTACTGAATCTCTATGCCACAATTTTTTAGGTCTTCTAGAGACTGTGAGTTGTGAATTCACCTGAATTAAGGTATAAATTATAAAGCATAATGAATGCACATTTCATTATCTTTTATTTTTAGATTTGGCTATGTGTTATAATTTTGAAATTCCAATATTCAATGAATATCTGGGTTTCTGCAAGAAAAATAGGAAAAATAAAGTTCTAATAGTCTGTGCAAATCAATTTCCATTTTCTGTATACATCTGCTTTGAAAATTATATTATTTGCCTTTCAGCAGTGTTGCAGATAAGGCATATGTAAGTGTTTTTTTATTATACCATGGAAATTCTAAACTGCATTTAACCTGAATTTCCAAAATTTGCTACGTTCTTTGGAATTCTCCCTTTCTGTATCAAAGGAGACAGTGCTTTAATGGTGCAGAATTGTGCACAGTCTTTTTTTTTCTGTGTGCTGCATAAAGCATTGGACTCCAAGTACTGTTGATGTGATTGCTTACTCACTGCAGTTTCTCTACATAGACAGTGATCTCCTATGATTCACTTCTCCATCTTCTTGTGTCTAAGTCAGGTGTGTGAAACAGATAGCAAAGATTTCAAAATATTTGGCTACTCCCACTGTTCCAGGGAAGAAGGGCGACGCATGGCCCTTCTGATCTGCTTGGAAGGAAGGACAGTTATTTCACATCCATGCTAGTACAAAAGGATTTCAGCACTGCTGAAGGACACTAGGCATTATGCATGAAAGAGTGCAGGTATCAGTGACATGAGAGAAAAAAGGAGTCATTGGATTACAGAAGGAATAATAAAATAATAAAATTCAAGATTATCTGATATAGTGTTCAATACTTTTATAATTTAAATATTGATTGATTGATTGATTGATTGATTGATTGATTTCTAATGCATATAAAATTCTCTAAAATTCATCATCTGTGTCTGGTCACCCAGTGATTTACACAGTGGACTTTTCAGACAACAGTTTACTTTCTGTTAGTTTGGCACAGCACATGGAGCATAGCAATAGAGAACAGAGCAAAATATATTATGAAAGTGCCATGTTATCTTCTTCCTAATAAGTGAGATGGTAGTTTACACTGTTGTATTTGAGAGTTCTGAAGAGCTAAACAACAAAATAAAACTGTGAAGAAGAAGCAGTTTTTTAATTCTTTTCCTCAAGACTGTTGTTCTGTATGTGAAAGATCAATACAGAAATAAAATTGGTTCAGTGTGCTTGTAACAGTTGGCAATTCTCTACGGGTTTGCCTTAGCTGAGAACAATAGGAAGTGCTATTTGCTCTGTAGGTATTGAAAAGCAGTAGAAAATAAAAACCAGTAGTCAGCCAGCCTTTGCATGAATGTCCAAAAAAGCAGTGGTAGAGGGAAGGGCAAGAAAATGTATCAGTCTCTCAACAAGCCAGTTTGGCTCTCTTTGGTTCGTCTCATGAGCACCGGTAACAGCAGAGGAGTCAGAAGGCAGGGATCCACAAACAACAAACAGGCTGTGGAGTCCTGAAGTCCAGGCTGCTGTGGGGTTAAGCTGAATTTTCTCCTGTGTGCTGAGAAAAGACCAGTTCTTCTTGGTCTAGGTAACCAGCTCTGAGCTCAGCAGCAAACTTTCACCATGGATTTGAAAAGTTTGGTTAATCTTAGCTCGTTACTTAGTTTGAACAACTCTAAAGTGGGAGTAGTATTTACCTATCTCCATGAAACGTTCAAAAGACTAAATGTTCTGGGGCAAAGAATTTAAAAAATGTGACATTGAGCTTCTGGTGCATGATCTGTATTTCGAGATATACTCAATCCATCTCTGTGACCAAAAATTTTCACAGGACCTCAGGTATACTGGGGATATTTTTTTCATATAGTTCATTGAATAACTTTTTTCATGGGGGCTGAGGGAAAGAAGAAACAGTGATGGTTATTATTTAATTCTAATTGCTATAACCTTATTTTTTCTACGTTCTTTCTTTCTAAAGAAATTTCAAGCAAATGTTTAATATATAGTTTTCATATATGCAGAGAAGAAAGAACAAAACAGGACATCAGACACCTGATCTTTTCAAGACTAACCAATTTAGGTCTAGTTTTTCATACAAGCAATAAGAACATTTGGTGCTGCAAATTGAGTCACTTGATTAAAGAGAATATTGAAAAAAATTCATGCATACATTTATTAAATAGTCCTCTTTGATAGTCATGAGAGAGGGAGGAAAAAAAGAAATATGTCAACTTCATCTTTCTGAGAGAGAGAGAAATATCCACTGCATCTTTCTGACAGTCTGCAAGAAACTCATTTGTGGAACACATTATAGGAAGGAAGGTATTTTTCTTCTTTAAACTGTAGAACATCGATTCTGTGAGGAATCTATATTTTGGTGTAATTAATTCAGGCTGGAGAAGTTACTCCACCTCTTTAATTGTCACTGTCATTAATTTGTTCTTTGAAGCACGTATTAACCTGGCTTTTTCTTAGACCATGAAGTGTCTGTGAAACTTTCTTCTCTGCTTGCTCACCATTGTGCACCACTTGCCTTCTGTCCCATGCTCTTTAGCTTTGTTGATCTATTTTCTATGGAGTTAGTGATGCTGCTGTTATATCTGTGATCACCTTCATCCAAAGATGCTTTGTAATTTTGTCACCATTACTTGATGTCGTCCTTTCCTTGGCTGGAAATACAGAATTTAATGAAAATGCACTTCACTGGAGGCTGATCGCAGGCAGTAATTTAAGCTGTGGGTAAATGTAGCAGAAACTAGAGAGATGAGACCTTCACCAGAAGTAGGTGAGGCAGGCAAATTTGTACTATGTATTAGATCATGCAGTTCAAAAAAATGCAGATATTTTAAATTATCTAGGACAATTTTTCAAAGACATTATTACCATACTGGCACTGACCAAGTTTTGCAATAAAACAGTTTTTTCAGCTCATAGGTTTGTGTCCACATGTTAACAACTTAATATTTTATCAAAGCGCATGCAAAGGTTATAGAAAGAAGATGTAGAGTGCAGGTGCCCGGGCACTGGCAGTGGGGGCTGCAGCAGGTGGGTATTTAGTGAAAGAATTGTGACCCATGTAGATCCCACACTGGATGAGGTGGAAAGTGTGAGAGACAAGGAGCAGCAGAGAGAAGCTCTTAAAGACTGACCCGTATTCCCCAACCTTCTTCTGCACTGTTTGCATTGGGGAGATACAGAATTTGGGAATGGAGCAAAGTTGAGCCTGAAATAAAGGGGGTTAGGGAGAAGGAGTTTAATTTTTCTCTTTGTTTCTTTACCATCCAAATCTATTTAATTGCCAATAAAGTAAATAAATTTTAGCCATGTCAGTCCTGTGATGATAATGGTAAGTGATCTCCCTGCTTTATCTTGTCCCAGGAGTTTTGTCATTGTGCTTCCCCACTCTCACTGGGGAGAAGGAGGGGTGAGAGAGCAGCTGGGTGAGCAGCTGGCAGCTGATTGAGATCAACCCACCTTAAAAGGAACAGGGAAGTGATACTGAACACGATTTTCCTGCATTCATTTCAAGTGTAGTTGTGTGGGCAAAATTTTGTAACAGATATGTTACCCCCTCCAGTTTATTTAAATTATAAGTAGTGCTCTCTTGTGCTGGATAAGGCTGCATTCTGTTGTTCAACAGGATGTAAATGTGACTATATTGTCGAATTCTTGTAGTCACATGCTGTTAGCATATAATGAACATAGAAAAATAATTACTGTCTCACACTCCTGGCTCTATGGTCTTTCAAGAGGTGTGAAAAATACCTGCTACATTACAGAGTATTTCCAGAAAATGTAATTGTTTTAACAGTTTGTAAACAGGTCCTCTGGGTCTATGGAAACCCTGTGCTTTGCTATAAAATAGCAAAATTTTATATAATGCCAAATCTACATTTGAGCTCACACTTCAAGTGAACTGTATTAAATAGACATGTTAACTGTTGGAGGTTTGGAGTACATTGAAATAAAATTATTCTTCAGGTTGTGGACTGCCTTTTCTGGAGGCATTGCTCAAGTGCAGTATCACGTGTTTGCTTTACTTTTCCCTGTTTGGGGAAATGGTGTTTATACGGCACCAATTCACATCTGTGCCTTGGGATACGCGTCCCTGTGGTTTTTCTTCTGCAGCTTCTATGCGATTTGCAGTACTGCTCTGCCATTTGCAGTGACAGTGGATGTGACTTCCTACTGCACTGAGGGGTTTTAGTGAGAACACCAGGACTAGGGATCTATACATTGTCACAGAAATTGTTTTATCCCCCCTGCGGTTCACATTGTCTTGTCAGAGCTGCCAGCACCTAGCAGACCAACAGTAATGAAAGATGTGAATGTGAGAGCTACAGCGTAGCATGCTGTGTTGCTACTAAATTACTCAGCAGCCGTTCAAAACACCTTCAGAAAATACATTTTCTCTTGATTTGAATACATTTTATGTAAATCTGACATGTGGTTTGGCCCCTGGGTTTTGTTCCCAACACTGTCAGAAACAATATTCTGCAACCTCTTTTGTTCATCCATCTGGAAAATAACAGGATTATGCTTGCCTGCCTTCTGGGGCAGGTATAAGTTTTGCTTAACAGCAAATGTTGTGAAAAATACAAAACACTAGTCTGTGCCTGACATAAGCCAAGGCATGTTCTGACCATTTCTTTCTTTGGCTGAAGAGCATTCTTCTCCAACCAGCCAAAGAGGAAGACACTGCTTAACAAGACTGTGAGCTTTTCCTTCACTTTTAACAGAAGAGAACATATCGCTTTGTTTTAATGGATTTATTTCAATAAAATACTTAGCCCTCTAATCTTTCAGGATTTCTGAATGTACTTCATGGAGGTAGTGAATCTGGAACTTTTATCTTACCTCTTTGTAAATGGCATTTCTTCAGTTCCCATGTAGAGAAGCAGGCACACCAGCAGTTTTACTGAAAACTGAAGGTGGGTATATGTGAGAAAAAAAAAAAGACTCAAGGTGATACATAAGTGGAGTTTGCTGGTTGCTTGATGCATACAATAATCTCAGTAGCAGCCCATGCCAGATCTATATCCATGTTTTTCAATTTTTGAACTCAGTTTGGTGATGCACTGAGGTTGATGCCATATTGTTGGTCTTGCTAAGTACTCAGTGTTCATCCAAGGGCAATGAATGCTTCCTAAAGCCCATATAAATTCATCATGTTTCCTTTTAACCTTCAAATTTGAGCCAGAAAGTTTTTGGGTTTATTTTGTGGAGTTTTATTTCTTTCTTTCTTTTCTGTTTTTCCAGAACACAAACACCATATTTAATAATTCTGAAATTCTCTATTTAATAATGGACAAATACAGTCAGCATGACCATTTGCTTTGTCTCTAATAAAAATTGCAAAAAGTTTCAGAATGCTAAAAAGTAATCATATGGTATTTAGGTATTGGCACCTTCCAATACAAGAACATTCATTCATATTGAATGGCAAATGGCTGTCTATTATTGCATATATTACATTTCAGCATAATGTATTTTCAGCCAATATAACATCTGTGATGTTTTATTTTCTTGTGAGTTTTACACTGGTCAGCATCTTACAGCTTTTGGAATTAATACCTCTTATTAAAGCCCTCTTTGTTCAAGAAGATAATGTCAGTCTTACTAAGCAGGCAATTGAACAGAAGAGTGATTAAATTGGTTTGATTAGTTGTGAACTGCTGTAGAAATTCTGCTGATCTGACTAAAAAACTGTCTTTTGGGGGATTTGGTAATTTGGTTTTTAGTCAGTTCAGATCACTAGTCACACTCCCCGGACAGTTTCGTCAATTGGGCACCATTATTTTTTGTAGCAGCACAGTTTCACATTGACTAAAACTGTCCCTTATTAACAGTAAATTAAATATGAATTATTTAACCACTCAAGCAAGTATGGCAGTTGGATCCAAAAAGAGGCCTAGATCTTGGAAAGCCCTCTCATTCTTACTCTGAAGAGTTAATATGTAAAAGACAAACATTATTCAATGTATCCAACAATGTCGAAATTCGTTCATTTCATATCATTGCTTTGTGATTTAAAGTAATTAAGTAGTTTGTCCATATAATTTTTATTATAGCTGATCATGTTTTCTGACAGGTTGGCAGCAAGGTTCTGGGATTTTTTTGGCAGCTTTTATCTCCTTGGTCATGTATTATTATAGTAGTGACTAAATTCTGAACATGTATTTTTGCTCTCACTTGGAATTCTTGCTATATTTTTGCTATTTTGCTAAGATATTTTGCTAATTCTTGCTTATTATTATGATATTTTGTGTTTTTTCCTTCCATACCTTTTTCTTTCTAAATTACTCAAAATCTGCTGCCATTTTTCTCAGTTACGAGCAGGAAGACAGTTAAGTACACCAAAGGTTGAGTACTGAATACAGACAACCAAACGGCCAAAAACATTTACAGCTACATTAAGTAGGAAATGAAGCAGCACAGAATTGTTCAGTTGAAATTCAAGATGAGCTTCAAGCACCTAGTGTATCGCATCTCACCTTACACAAGTTCTTGAACTAAACATGAACTAACATTTTGTGACCTGCAATTTTTACAGCATAGTACTGCTGCATCTTCAGATGATGAAATAAATTAAATTGCCTAGTAACTGGGAAAACTTTATGTACATATTCTATACTTTTCAAATCTCATTGCATACCTTTAAACAAAAGGTAGACAAAAATTCAGATATTTTATTCTTCCAAACTACATATTCAATTGTCTGAATTATTTTATGCGTCAGTAGCTAAGAGTATCCCTGCCCATTTTAATCCCATATAGCTGAGGATGGTTTTCTATGAACTCCAAAGAACATCTCCTATAAAAATACTGTGCCTTAAATCATTATCATGGATAGCAGATTCCAAAATGTTCTGTTGAACAAAAATGAGAATTAAAAACTTCGCTTAATCAGCTTTTTGCACTTTTTAGTTTTCCCTCTAGAAATAATCATGCTCTCTTTTTACGTCAGTGTAGAGTGTGTATTTGATTGAAGCCAAATAAGGTCTGTTTCTCCCCTACCTGCCCAAACTGTAACATCAGTATTCAGCAGTGACAAGAGTGGACAAACACAGAACTTCCTTTGCTCCCTTGACCCTTCCTGGATAAGACAGGATGATAAAAGGAAGACAGGAAAAATTAAAAAATAAGTACTCATAAAGTAGATTTTCCATAACTGATTCCTCACACAATTTAGTCTGTTTATTTAATTATTTGCAGCACATATTATAGTTGAATTACCAGCAGGTGTCCTGCTTTCAATATGTCAGGCACAGGTGTATGGGGTTTTTTTCCCTTCCTGACCAAACTTGAGCTTATTTTGGTTGGGGCTTTTGTTTGCTTGCTTGCTTGTTTGTATTGTTGTTTGGTTTTGGTTTTGTTTGTTTGTTTTTTAATTTGAAAAAACAGTGCAATTATTGCTTAATTAAAACAGTGGTAGAATTAGCTGACCTAATCCTGCTCACCCTATCTTCCTGCCAACTCTCTTCCTCTGGCACACACAAATGAGAGGCAGATGCATAGCAGGCGAAGTTTTCCAGGTTAATTATTAAGCAAAGCACTTAATATTGACTGAAAACAGGCAAATATTTGACTGGTTCAATTTAATAAGTGCAATTGGTATGTTCTTTAAAAGCAACTTCTCTTTAGATTGATTCTTCCTAATTTCTAGTAACTTCACGTAAGATCAATAAAAGCATGACAATCACAGAACTTGCACGCATTACCTAATGTATTTTGCATTCTTCAGACAACATCTTGGGCGAGTCTGTTCATCTGCTTCAGCTTTTTCCCTGTGATGAAAGATTTACAGAGATCTTTTTACATAAAATTCATTAATAATCACAAAGTTCTGAGGGGCATAGGTGAAGACTAAAGTAATTTCTAAAAATAACTTATATTGGATAGATAAAGCTGTTTCCTAAAATACGCTTCCATTCAGATAGAACATTCCTTTCAAGGCTTTCCTAATACCCTTATATCCAGATCAGCTGAGTAGGTAGAAAATCTGCTGGTCAGCATTGCATTGCCTATCTGGCAGTCAGCTTCCCTTAGTGCTCAGTGTGACCCAGGGAAATAATGAGTATTTCATTGGTCCTTCAGAGGATAAGAATCTTCCAGCATGACCTCCTAGGGTCTGCCTCAGAGGCATGTCTGAATTATACTCCCATGAATGCTCTTCTGACCACATTAGACATTCAAAAAACATTATAAATGTTTTTGCTATACCCAGCTATTTTAAATTATTCTATTTTTCCTTTTATATTTAAATTTGAAGGACAACGTTCTTCTCCAAACCTTGCAAGTATCTGATATATAGGCTGGGATATATTAATATACTTAGTTTTATCATTTTTTAATAAGCTTGGTTTGTTCTTGGTATTTTGGTGTTTGAAGTTTTAAAGAGTGACTGTGGCAGGACATCCCCCTGCCCCCCGGCTCTGTGTATCACAGCTGGTGCATAAAGAGATAACCATGGGTGGAAAAGCCCACCAGCAGTTTTCTCTGGCGCCAGAAGGTGATTTACACCTAGCTAAGAATTAACATCTTAGTCTGGCGAGCCGATGGGGGAGAGATAAGAGATACTTCTGACTTTGAGAGTCACAGTTTTACAATTTTAAAAAGATACACGAGTNTGAAAAGGTACCAATATCGTGCACTGTATGTCAATCTACTAGTAGTATTTCTTTTATTTTTCCCTGTGTAGTAATAATTTGTTTTAAGTCTTGTCTGTTAGTTTTCCTGTCTATTAATAAATAATTCATTTCATAATAGACTGAATCAGCTATCATTAAAAAACTTGTGGACAGAGTGGAATTTTGGGGTGCTGGTCACTTCAATACACCTCCTGCCTGCTGCCATAGGCCTGGGCAAAGACAGGAGCTGAACTTATATCAAAATCCATTCATGACAATAGTGACTTGAAATGAAAGACGACTCTTTTGATTTTATTTCATTCTAAAGCAAGACTCCTTGTTTTACAGCCTATTTGATGAAACTCAATTACTGGTCAGTACTGAATCCTCTGAGCCAAATGGTATCCACAATGTGATCATGCTACCATCGATTTTTCTAGAGTCCAATATTCTTTTATCTATTGCAGTAAAAAACAAACAAACAAACAAATCACATAAAATAACCTTTGGCAAGGCAATGCTGTAGAGGGATCAGCTATAATCATGAATACAAACATACAGAAGACACCCAAGAGGCAACAGCCAGAACCTGGAACACAGGAAGTTCCAGCTGACATGAGGAAGAGCTTCTTTTTTGTGAGGATGGCTGAGCACTGGAACAGAGTGCCCAGAGAGACTGTGGGCATTGTCTCCTTCTACAGAGATACTCAAAGGTTATGCAGATGCAAACATGAGAAATGTGCTCTGGGGGACGCAGCTTCAGCAGGGATGTTGGAACAGGTGACCTCCAGCAGCCCCTTCCAACCTGGCCCATTCAGTGATTCTGCGTGAAATGTGAAAATCAGTGTATACTTTGTCTTTATGGTGGGCCATAATAGAATATTGTCTGTTCTTAACACCCTGTTAGGACATTTGGGTGTTAGTGTGCCTAAAAATTTTCTGTCCTTCAGGCTCATTCAGGCCATTTCAGCAATTTTTTTATTTTTCCTGTTGACTGCAGAGGCTGCCAGACACACTCAGGCGGTGAGTTGCAACATTTAGTACAAGCAGGTAGGGAGCAGGACAGAGTATGAGACAGGATCACACACTGTGGAGCTCCCTACCTTTCAGAATAATGAACACTAACTCTCCCAGTCTGCAGGGACTTCCACTCTGAAAATTCTGATTTAAAGTTCTTTCCATTATAAAAAAGAGAATATAACTAGTGACTGGTAAGCCCTGGTTGTGCGTGATTTAATTTGTTGTTAATTAGAGACAGCTTAATCTGAAGTTAATTTTTGTCAGTTAGAAATGTTATTTCTGATAAACTGATACATTTTTTCAGTGCTTGAATCTTGACCTAAAGTATCTACATGGTTAATAACACCAAGCATGTCTCTGAAATGAAATAGTTAATCACAGGGTGGTTTTGTAGTGAAATATTTTCTAATATTTCCAAATGCAATATGTGTGTAGTTACATTTATAATATATAAGTGGAAAATCGGACATCAAAATAAAGAAACTAAGAACCTCATCTGTAAACAAAACCAGATTTTACAGACACAGCAACAGGCATTGTGGTGTTTTTTTACGCATCCACCATTTCCTTAATGACTTACATTCATAAAATTTAATCTTGTTAAAAGGCCTATGTAAGATTTTGTCTATCCATGAAGAAATGTGGCACATTTCACATCATACAAGATTGGGTTTTTCCATTAACACCTCATACTTTTTGTTTCTGCAATCTGATGAATGTAATCTATCTTGTTTAAAAAAACAAAAAAATTCCTAAAAGGTGGCCTGTGAACACGCATTTACACATACAAGCTAAATGTCTTCTATTTACCTTGTTTTTCTTTTTTGCACTTAATATTCATGAATCTTGTGCAGTATTTATTTTCCAAATAATACATTTCAGCTCAAATATATCACTAAACAAAGTGACTGAAAAAAATGGGAGAGACATTTGTAATACACTAGGAGACATACATCTGGCTATATAGGTAGTTTCTCTTGAAGCACATACAACTGACAATAATCTATATTTTACCTTTTGATATTCAAATAGGTAATAGACATCATAATCCTGTGCCTTCATGTATATTTAAGATTGCAGCTAAAATGTGTATAAACATAGCACGATAAAGCAGTCTCTTTTTTCTTTAAAAATAGTTGGTTATAGCTTAGCAAAATGTTCTTTGCTGTTTATGTTGAATGCTTTGATTTAGACAGGTTCAAGTACAAAATTCGTATGAAATCATGATGAAAATCTCAGTTTCTTTGACAGAGCAGTTCTAAAGCTCATACTTTCATTCTGATGGGGAAAAACACAGCACATGTGTCATCAAAAGCAGGCTGCAATAAAACATTTAATGAGTCTGGTCCAGATAAAGATGAGTAGAGAACTTTATTCAGTTTAGATAACAATGGTAAGCTTCAAGTTCTGTGCAATTCTGTATTTGTACATGTATTCTGAAATCAGAGATCTGCTCTGTTCTATTCCTTTGTCTGTTCAAAGCAGTAAGTATCTATCAAGAAACTTTTTTTTTTTTTAAATGCAATGAACTGGTTACGTTGTGTGTCCATTAGACTTCACAAATCAGTAAGTCTTAACTCTGGTAGATGAGAGTGTTATTTAACATTTCTGCCTTGTATTTTTGACTTCAGGTGAGTAGCTCATGCTTTGTGAAATTAGATTTGTAACATGTCCAGCACTTTTAGCAATGGTGCCTCTCATTTCTCCAAAAATCAGTTATTCTTACCTGAATAACTGAAGAGGGCCTGAACGGATTATGATGAAAAGGCCTTCCCTTCTTTCTTACTGATGGTGTCAAAAGGAGAGACACAATGTTGGTGAGGGCTGGAAGCACAGAGATAACTCTCTTAACTGGTGTTACAGCTTACTAAGAAAGATCAATTATTCATTCCCAGTTTTTGCTGGGTTACAAATGGTGTCCTACCCTTCCCTGCAGTTCTCCATGGCCCTTTGTTTATGACAGCATAAGTAATGCTTAACACAAATAATATGTTACTGATAATTCTTGTCATAAAGAGAAAATGTTTCTTTGGCAATAACATATGTTTGCACCTTCAATGAGGCAAGATAATAATTTTCTGAATTAAGCAATACAGTGTGGAACTAAATATCCTGTTTTAGGAGGCTGCCTTTAGGTCTGCATGCTCTGACTCACATTCTCTTGCCATATTTTCAGTTGATCTTAATGTAATTCTATTGATTTAGGCATTCATAAATCATTACAGAAGAGTTGAGTAGAGGATATAGTTGTTTTAGCAGTTGTTGCTGAATTATAAGAGAGATTAAGTGTCTGCCTATTTCTTTTATCCTATTGGGATGCTTCTGAGAATGTCACCAGAAGAGACCAAGAACAGCTGTTTGAATATCACTATGAGAAGCTGGCACGTTAAGTTTGCCTAAGACATAATTAGAGAAATGTGAGAGTAGCTCCGAGGTCCAAAGGCTTAAGGTTACAAAGGATTGGAAGACAGGAGCCTTAAAGAGTCTGAAAGCAAAACACTTTTTTTTAAAATTGATACTTGTATATGTAAAACTGAAATACAGCAGGATGTCTCTTGGTCCTGAGTATTGGCAAATATGCCAGCCTCAATATCAGGGTTTGCACTAGTTGGCAATAGAAGGACTTTATTCTCCAGTCTACCCAGGATTTTCTGTACTAGTATATAAATTGTTCCTTTTCTTTTCATTCAAATTGAAGAGTCACTTTCTCATTAACCACATCGGTTAATCTATTTTTCTCTTAGTTTTCTCATGTAGAAGGGAGGTAGCAGTTCATTTTAGACCATCAAAGTATGCAAAATAAAATTAATTAGTGCTGCCTGGTAGAAGTAATATATGTTACTGACTATTGTATTTCTTCTGTCTGTAATAGGTAAGAAAAGATCCTCAATTAGAGATCATTGTAGTATTGTAATTATCTGTACAGGACTGCATTGATACAGCTTTATTCATATGTCAAGTGGCTTCCTAATTTTCATTCGTAGGATCAGACTTATGTAAGACAATAAACGGAAGACTGTATCTGAAGATGGTTAAACATAATAATTCATTCCTATACTCCAGTGCAATACCAAACTGTTTCTGGCTCCAGAAACAGTCCTTCTGCTGCTGGGAGTGATAGCCCTCCTCAGGGAAGGGGAGACATAATTTGAAGATATTGCCTACTATGTCTCTCTTCAAACATTTCCAATGGCTTTTTGTGGAGTTTTCTTGGTGAGGTGTTAGGATAATTGAACCCTCAGCATTTGTTTGATTTTACCTTTTTTTTCTTATTGTCTTTGGGGGAATTTACCCCCCTCAAAATATGGTGTTCTGGATATGTTATTCTTTTCTTTTATTCTTTTCTTTGTTCTGGTCTAACCATCCTAAAAAGCATGACTTATGCATAACTAAGTTGTGTATGTATAAGAAAAATTTTTAAACATTGGTCATTGTCAGAAATATGTGTACACGTATATTTTCTTCAAACTTTGTATCTCATAGCCACTTCACATGAGACAATTGCTTCTATATATACATAAAATGTTCTCTTGTTTCTCTTTATTTTCATCAATCTATTCATATGAATGAGATTCAGTTACCTGGTAGGTAGATAAATGGCATAAATATAGTTTTAAGATGTGATACCAAAGCAACAATGTAGAAAGGCTTTGAAATTTGAATTACCAAGTGTTCTTTTCATATTTTGCCAGGCTTACAACAGTGTTAATTTTCTCACCAGGAGGTAATACTGAATACTTCTTATACCGAATTATACTCTGCTTCTACTGATATTAATGCTTTCTGAAACAGAAACTCAATCCAAGACTGCTTTTCAGTGTGTTCAAAATCACTCTACCTACAAGTCATCTTGTATTTTCAGAGAAGGAAATGCTTGATAGCGGTCAGAGAGTCATGTTTCTCTTGAGAGTAAAAGATCTCTGAGTTGGTACTTTTTAGGGTACTCTTTTAAAGTTTGTGTTCATATGTTCCATGAAATCAAATTTTATTTATTATTTAGCAGAAGTCTTCCAACTTCTTCCAGTCTTCATCAGCAGAATATTGCATCATTACATTCGATGACTATTTTGGCTTTTTCTAATTAATGCCCTAGTATCACCTATTATCCCTAGACAATTTTTTCCCATTTCTCAATGGCATCTGACTTTTGAGGTAATAGGTCAGCACTGCCATTTTGTTTGCTGAAATTATTTCGTCTCCATTTAAGGGAAGAACTGGCCCAAACTTATTATCTAATGGCTCTTCATAAAGAGGGTTTTACTCTTTTCACACCGGAATATTCTTTCAGTGAAGATTATAGTTGAATTTTCATGTCTTACATATTTTGTATTAGTTGTTGCATAAGCTTTAGCTGGACGCTTTTTACTGAAAGAGGAAGGCCATCTTTCTTTTCTGACATTATATAATTCTTAATAAAATTTCTTGAATGCAATTACATCTATAATAAAAATCAGTGAATTAGAGAAGCCAGATTAGAAGGTAAGAACAAGCAGTGCAAAAGACTGCAAGCGCCTTCCCTAAGGAGTGTTTGTCTCTGGAGCGCCGAAGAATAGAAGAGTTGAAGTTTTTCTCTTTGGTATAATGTAGGCTCAAAGAGAAGTTAAAGGTAGCCATAATGAAAATTAAAACAGCCTTGTTCAGGTGCAGCAAATACCCAGTTGATACATGAACCTGAGGCAGTGCACTCAGAAACAGGAAAAAGCAACTGTATTCAGTCTTGAAGGTGGATTACTGGGTTTAAAATCACAGGGTTTTTATCAGCAATGAAATCTCAATTAATTCATTTAACAGACAAAAAAGACCACAAAATATACTATGAAACCTGCTATGATCCAACAGAGAATAGTCAGAACATATAAAACAAGCATAATATGTATTCTGTGTTCTTCTATGTACAAAGCTGTTGTCCTGAAACTCAGATTAGGACACAAGTTTTTGTGGGACTTGGCGTTTACTGCCAGGATCAATTTTGTAACAATCTATTCTTCCAATACTGTCATGATCATGAACAACAACAATAATGACTATGGTAATGATTATGATAAAAGGTCAATCTTGTTGTAACTTCAAAACTTTGCATAAGTGTTAATACTAATTATTCCAGTATTTTTGTGTTATTCCCATTCTTGTATATGTGAAATGGAGGTGTCACAGTCTATCAGTTGGTTGTCACAGCACAGTGACGTATTGTGTTTACATCCCTGAAGTCCCTGTGAAGTCAGTGGAATTGCAGAGATGTTATTAAAAGCAGAATTTACATTTTCCTTTAAAGATCCAGTCTGGGAACACATATCTTTAAAGTCATGATTCATAAAGTATATATCTTGAAGAAAAGCATTCCATTGAAATAAATGATCCTTGGGTGTATGTTGCCTGTAGTAGGATTGGGAATATATGCATTAGAGAGTCCAATTAGCCAGTCTACTAAAGGATCATAAACTTGACTGTAGGACTAGCAGAGCTGGAGTAAATGGAGCATAAACCAAGCTAAGTAGAACCTAATATAAACAGTATCTGTTTCACCTAATGTAGGTATTACCATTTTCAGCTACTTACATGCTTCTAGAAAATTTATTTTGGGTTTTTTTTTAGATTCTGTATAATATATGAAAAAATTGTATACCCACACTAAGTAAAGAAATCACATTTTCTGTGCAAAGTAGGTAGTATTTGGCAAGGTAACCCAAGCCAATATATGAATCTATGATTCTATGATAAAAAGATACTGTTTGACTTTCTCAAATTGGACAGGCCCCCTAAGGACTATTGATTCCAGCTCCCTGATCCATCCAAAACTACTTAAAATTAAACCACATACTTAAGAGCATCATCTAGATGCTCCTTGAACTCTGACACTTTGGTGCCATGACCATTTTCCTGGGGAAGTTGTTCCAGTGACTAACCACCCTCTCAGTAAAGTACCTTTTCCTAATATTCAGTCTGAACTTCCCTTGATGCAGCTCAGCTCATTCTATTTCCTTGTGTCCTCTCGCTGGTCACCGGAGAGAGATCAGGATCTCCCCTTACACTGCTCCCTTGAGAATGAGGTCACCCCTCAGCTTTCTTTTCTCCAAGATGAACAAACCAAGTGACCTCAGACACTCCTTTTAAGTCATTCTGTTGAGGCCTTTCACCACCTTGGTCAGTCTCTTTTGGGCACACTGTAATAGGTTGATATTCTTTTACTGAGCCCTCCAAACCCGCATGCAGCACTTGAGATGGGTCTGCTCCACTACAGTGTGGAGTGGGACAATCACCTCCCTCAACTGGCTCATGATGCACCCCAAGTTGTCCCCTTAGTCTGCCAGGGTACACTGGTGGCTCAAACTCAACTTGCCATGAACTCAAACCCTCAGATTTCTCTTGTACAGAGTGGCTCTCCAGCCTCTCATCCCCCAGTTTTCGTGTATAACCACAATTACCCATTCCAGGTGCAGACTCTGGCATTCGCTCTTGTTAAATTTCATATGACTGGTCGTTGCCCAGCTCTCTAGTCTGTCCAGATCTCCATGTAAGGCCTCTCTGCCCCTGAAGGAGTCCACAGCTCCTCCTAGTTTAGTGTCATCAGCAAATATACTTTAATGTACATTTAATTTCTGTGTCCAGATCTTTTATAGAAACATTGAAGAGCACTGGCCCTAAAACTGAGCCTTGAGGAACCCACTGGCAACTGACTGCCAGCCTGATGCAACCCCATTTACTGCATCTCTGAGCCAACTGCTCAGCCAATGTGTTATGCACTTCTCTGTGTGCAGGACATTTTATCCAGGAGGATACTGTGAAAAAAAGTACAGGAAACTTTGCTAAAATACAAGTGCACCACATCTATTCTCTTTTCTCTGTCAACTGACCTAGTCCTAAAAGGAGATTAAGTTGGTTAAGCAAGACTTTCCCCTCATTAACCCATGCTATGTGTGGCCAATGACAGTGTTGTCTTTCAGATGTTTTACAATAATTCCCAGAATAAACTCATCCATAATTTTCCCAGGCACTGAAGTGAGCATGACAGGCCTGTAATCAGCAGGGTCTTCCTCCTTTCCCTTCTTGAAAACTGGAACAATATTTTCCAGCTTCCAGTCAACTGGGACTTCTCCAGACTCCCAGGACCACTGACAAATAATGAAGAGAGGTCCTGACACTGGCCACATGTTTCAGTACTCTGGGATGAGTCCCATCAGGGCCCAGAGATTTAGGTACATACAGCTGGAGCAGCAAGTTTCAAACAAGTTCGGGTCAGCTGGGAGTTTATCATCCCCTAATGCATTCCCAAAGCTCACACACCTCTTTTTGTGTGTGGTTTATTTTTCTTAAAGAAAGGGGCATCAAGGGACTGCTGCAAGAGTCAAAGTAATTTGGGATTTTTCATCTTCCTTGTTTTTATCTACTCCTCTCCTTGGTCTCCTCTTCTTTTTCCCACAACACTTTTACTATTTGGCCAGTTTACAGCACCTAGAAAACCTGAGAATTTATGTTGAATTACTGGAGGTTATGAAATATGTTTCATTGATTTCAAATAAAATGTCAGACATAAAATGCAGCATTCATTTTTATAATTGTCACTTCTGAGTGTTGCAATTGAAGTTGTTAAGAAATACCAAAATTTGGCCTTACTGAAATAAAAGAGGGTGAAGAGACATGCCAATATTTCCATGGAAGAAGTATGCTGATGGTAAGTTTTGGGAACTGAAGGTATGGTTTTTAATATAATGGATTTTTTAAAAATAATTTTTTAAGGGGAAAAAAGGTAGTAAGTGCAAGAATTTTGGAAATATACAAAGAGATAATTAAAATTGCAAGGCACAATACGTATTTTTGTACTTGTGAATTGAATATGCTCAGTCAAAAGTAAAATCACCATTCTTAAAAAATCTCCTGTATTGCTTGACACGTCGTTAGATGTTCCCTTGACAACTGCTCTGGTTAATCAAGGGTGTAAATGAAGCCTCTATTTCAGCGTTTTGCAAGACACTTTTATTTCGTGTCAGTAATATCAATACTTTTTTAGTAAAGAGATTTTTGTGAGGATTTTTTCCTATGTTGAACTGTTAAGCTGGGCTAGTGTTTTCCAGATTGTAGGAAGAAAAATAGCAATTAGTTCTAAATGTAATCCTCCGATTGTGGCATTATAAAATGGACAGTGGTGTAACTAGTTTCTAATAATTTTTCAGAAGACCAAAAACCCTGGTCTGCTAGCAGTGTGAGGTCTTTGTTCAGAAACAGTCTTACCATGATTATTTAGCTTGGATAAAAACAAAGGTTCTCTTTATAATGCCTGGGGTTATTTATACCTGCTGATATGACATTTTAATTTTGCTATACCTCTCTTTAATCTGTTAGAAATACAGCTGCACCTCCAGCATTATATAGAAAATATAATTGCTATAAACTAAATTTTCTTAAGTATGTTTACATAACCATGAATGCACCATTTTTACATGATTACATTAGGTAGTTATAATGCATGAAAGCAGTTAAAAGTCTTCCAGAAGTTTCAGTCTCTGGACCTACTCTCATCCATATTGTCAAATACGTAATCAGTTTAAGATACTTTACTATGTTTCCCTTGATATAACTGGAAGCTGAAGCAATCATGCTATCAATTAGAGCTTAAGTCAGTCTTTCCAATTATTAGAAGAGACATTAGTAGGGATTTTGTGTTCATGCTTTCTACTGTGCTCCTTTAGTGCCACCTGGTGACTAGCTTGAAAAGGAAAAAAAAAAGTATTATTTTATTTCCACCTGAAGAAATAGTCTATGACGATTTAAGATAAAACATTTACTTGAGCAAGACCATACCAGGTAACACTTGATTTAGAGGTGTTCCAATCTTAGCTATTTTAAGAGGATTTCTCTGACCTTCAGTTCAAGACCTAAATTAATCCAATACCTAATATCCACAATTATGTCATGAGTGTGTGAGGTACACATTGCGCTTTGTTAGAAATCCAGGATTCATGCACATAATTAATCAAGAAGCAACTAGTAATGACACTGTACATAACTTCTGTTTTGCACCTGTTGAAGTCCATTAGTCTTTTGTAAAAAAATAGTAAATCCTTTGTAATTCTTGTTCTTAACTTTATGTAAAATCCACAGCAGCTACAAAAAAAAATCATTATTCTAAACCATGAGCAAGTAAGAAGGCTCAACATCTTCTTGTTTCAAATTTTTGGAAATACATTTTTGCATGCATCAGGCCTGTATCTTAGCATCTCCAATAACAGGCTGGGCTTCACATGGTTCCAGACCTGTTCAGATTACTGTGCATAACATTGCCCATATGTCCTCCATGTATACACATTTCCCAAAACTACTCATACACCCAATTCTTTACTCCCTTGTGAATCCTTTATATATCATTATGAGTGTGATGTGCATGAATCAAAATTCTGGTGCTGATAAAATTATCCTGCAATAGGAATCATATTACATTCGCTCCTGTCACTGTCTCTGGAGGGAAAAACATGCTGGCTTTAAATGCAGCCGGAATATGCCACTGAGAAGCGAGGCAGATGGACTGAAATGCCTTCAGCATCTAAACGAGTGAAAGAGCACCACTGAACTAAAAATACTTCAAAATTTAAAGATGTCAGTGATTAGCCACTTTCATCTCAGGTGTGCTTAATGTGAGGTCAATATCTCATAATATGAGGTTAATTAGAAAAATAAAGGAAAAATGTCAAGAGAATAAATCATCAGTTTCATTTTCTCTTTTCCAATGTGGATAATGGATTTCAGTCTTCGATGAGGTGCATTAAATAATACAACTGCATTTATTCAGTTGGAAGATTAAGACAGATTTATATATAGATTATAAGAAAACTATAACCACGTTATAGAGCAACATGAATGGTATTTTAGTTCAGGTCATTTCTGTGACAGAATATTTCAAGTGCCTTCTTTTTTCCATCTTTTTTTTTAAAAACTAATATGATTATATTTTGCATGTGTCCATATTGTAGCATAAATACTATAATAAAGACAGAGACAGGATTTATGGTTTAATTGCCATTTTTTCATATGTTTATAATTTTCTAAGAAAACTGTCTTTTGGACTGTAATTTTCCACGCTCTGTCTCTTTCTAAAAGCTATTCTAGGCATATTTAAGTAATCTAGCAAATTCAAACAGTCCTACTTTTGTGGCAACATAAGCATGAAAAATATCCATTTTGTTCACATTTCAAATGACAGTTTTTCCTTTCTATGACAAGAGAGAGAGAAATTTCAAGTATTAATTCCTCAGAAATCCTTACAGAGAAAGGAGCAAATGCTGAAGAAAACAGTGGTAGCATTCCTAACATGCACTCCAGAATACAGGGCAGTAGGTTGCTGCTTGTAGCCTGTGGTTTTATTCTCACAACTCAGTCACTAATCTATTGGCTGACATCAAACAAAACAGTTCTGTTCTTTGAGATATCATTGCTGCATGTTAAACAAAAGCAAAACACCTCTACGTCCTTTGTGAAGTTAAGATCTAATGATCAAAATCACTGTATAACAGCTGCTTTTTATAGATACGGGGGTTTTATTTGGATTTTCTTTTTTTTCTCACATATTTCTTTAAAGGTAGAATGGGTTACCAGGTATGCTTGAGTAGGGATGACTGTGTTATTATCGAAATGAATTTATGATACTTGCCTTGTCAAAATAAAAATACCTAAGTAAAGACCATGTCAGTATCAAGCAGACTTTAAGGCTTATTTTAGTTGCACTTATATTTAGTCTTCCAATTTTTTCCACTAATAAAGGATCAAAACAATAGAAATTATGTGTACAAAACACTGAGAATGTGTGTACACCAAGCATTTGCAATGGAAGTTTATATTACTGAATGGATGGCTAATTGCTTGAAGATGGTCAAACTGACACAGACCTCAGTGGTCTTTTATATTTCATTAGATGACGTTCTTCTTTATTAATTTTGCCACTTCACTTAAACTTTTGTCCTTTGTGGGCTGGACCATTGTAATACGTGATATAAGGGGTTATTTAGAAAAAGAAACAGAAGCAGACTTCAGAAATCTTCCTGAAAAGCAGGGGCAAGGCAGGGGCAGAGTGTAGGCTTTGCCATGAGTATTTTAGGTCTCTACTACCGTATCCACTCAGAGTAGAAGGCGTCGAGTAAAGGCTGTGGGTTTGTTTCCCCAAAGAGAGAATGTTAAATGAGCTGATTTTCAGTTATCTGAGAAAGTTACCTTTATAGATTCTGATTTACCTACATAATACATTCTGATTTACCTACATAATACCCAACAGCTGTAATATGAGTAGGAATAATAAATCAAATTCAAAGAATATTTTACATTTCGAGAATTGGTTGCAAAACGCAGTAATGGGAAGTATTTTCTCCAAAATTTTCCTTATATCAAATACCTAAGAAAGAGACAGACTATCTGTCAATATACCCATTGTTTATTACAGAGAAAGTTCTGTTTACTGAATTCATAATTTACAATGAAATTGTGCAAATGAGATGATCCTCAAAACAACAGGCATTGCTTCTGGCTCCCTATATTCAAAATCAAAATATTGTGCTAACTTTAGAGTTTTTAAGAAGGAATGCAGTTCAAAATACCTGAACAATATTACTTTTTTTTAACCTAAAATTAGAAATAAACATTAGCATTTTTAAAACTCATTTGAATAGTTTAGGGGTCTAGACCACATTTCAGAAGGAAGTAATAGAAAATCCCATTCAAATATCTCAGACTTTTAAAGAAAGATTCAAAAATAAAGAAAGTGTTGCATACTTACAAAGTAGAAATAATTTAGCATATTTCAACCCCATGCAGCAGAGTAAAGTGAGAAGTGAATGAATTACAATTGACTGATTTAGCTGTGAACCAGCAGTGATATAACCATTGGAAAGGTGGGATTTGTTAATATGTGTGCATCAGCTGCTGATGGGGATGTACTGGCTATGAGACAAGTTAGTAAATGCACTGGTTTTGTTCTGCTCACTCAGAAATCACTGCACTGCAGTGAATTTATAAATGTTAATTGGGGGCCTAAAACTATATCCATTTATGTCAGTGCAATGTTCCCAGCAACTTCAGAGGTGAAAACTGAGACTCTGAATTTCATAATGAATCTACAGACAGGAGGATGAAATAGTAAGACTTTAGACACAAGAGCAGAAACACAAAGCTCAAGGCATAACCTGGAATAAATCATGCCATGGCAGCTGCACAGAACCAACCAGGTGGTGATATATAAAAAAGTACCATTTGAGACTATGGTACATCTTGATGTGTTCTCCAGGAGTAAATTTGTCCTTATCAATGCTGAAGTAATTTCTATGATTAATAGTATATGCTTCTAGTGTACAGATCATAATGGACTTTAAAATATTTTAACTCTTTCATATGTCAGTGGCCTAACGCAAAAATTCATCTATGCCAACACAAAACAATTCATAAGATTCTTGTCATTGTCCTTTGCCATTTATTCAGCTAAAAGAAATTGAAAATTTGGCAGTCCATATAAATACCTAACTTTTTTTCAGAACCATGTTAAAGTTTGTTGTGTAACATTTGGGAAATATTACATAAAAATGTAACATTGTTGTTGTTAGAAGCCCTACTTCAGAAACCTGATTATAGTGATTTGGCTGAGCAGAGTTTCCTGTGCAGAGTACATGTACTCGGTAAACCTTAACAGGTTTCCCAAAAGGGGGGCCATCATATTCTCCTTTACAGCACATGAAAATGGAATTGGAAAGCACTTCTACAGCAATAGAAGAGGTCAGTTTTAAAGTATCTGTGAACTACTATTGTCCTAACCTGCATTTGCTGCAATAATGTTTATGTAAATTTTCTTTCTAATTATAAAACCAGAGTTTTTGAAAATCATCATTTTTTTGGATTGGATTTTTATTGCTGATAATATTAATAGTATTTTATCAGATCTCATCATAGAAAGAAACTGAAGAATTCTCAGTGCTTTATTGAACTTTCCTTAGTATTTACTTCATAAATTCCCTTAACCTTAGATATTTCTTTATCTCTGAGGCTCAATACCAGAGTTTGCACTAACACACTTTCCAAGTAGTGATAACTGCATCGCAGTGTACTTTTTCTGCTCAGAGGTATGCAGCCTTTCATTTCTTACTCCATTTCTGTTCCCCCTGTAGGTCAGGGAAAGGAAATTTCAACCCAGGCTGTTAAGCATCATTCAACATTGATGTCACAAGTCCAACAATCCTCTGTACTAGGGAGACTATGTGTCAGCCACAGTTGGCACTTACATTTTATCAATACTCATGTATTTAAAGATTGCTTTCTTCTTTTCTCTGTAAATATTCAAACACAAGTCAAGAATAGTAAGAAAGCAAATATAAGAGGGACATTAGTAGAAGAAACTTGCATCTTTTGTCTCCTGGGTAGTTCAAGTAGCCATGAAACTCAAATTAGTAGTGTCCAAAGATTTTCATTATTTATGGAAGCATGAACATCTCTTTCACCTTAGCTTTGCCGTGTGAGGTTTGAATACTCTGTGATCAACAGTATAAAAAGCAATGGGATCTTCTGTTTCCTTACAGCTACCTGTTGCCTGTGGGCAGTCCTGAAGGTGACTGCATGATTGAAATGGCTGCAGATGGAAACCCTCCCGTGCAGCACAGACTTTCTTTCTTACATCGACCATCTCAGGTAAGTCCGCGAAACATCAAAAAATAGATATTTGCATGAAACATCTCACCAGCATATGCACTACAGCTGTTTTTGAAGGAGAATAGGTATACTCTAACTTCTTCTAAAAGATGAAATTCCTTTTCAGATATCATTATCTGTACTTAGTTTCTTTTTAGTAAGTCTTTTCACATCCAGCACCTATACCATATTCATTAATTTCTTAGTTTATTTGACTCTGAAACTTCTATTCCAGCTGTACAAAGTCCATGCAAAGGACACAGGTGCTCTGAGAGTGAAAAAAATATATAATAACAATGTCATTTACCTAAGGCCATGAGGTTATTAGAAACAATTGAGATATTGTTAAGCAGTAATTCTGGTTACTTTTTAGTTGCAAGCCACACTGTCTAGCGGAGGACAATTGTGAATCATCAGTGATTTAATCTGGTGTCAGTATTGTTGCTAGGACTTGGCTTCTGAATAGTATTGTAAAGATAACTGTCTCCATTTTGAAACTGGTATCAGGAGGCTCATTCTGAATGGACAACAAGCCAGCTTTCCCAAAACTTTTTTTCAGTTATTCAGTTTCTAATTTTTCAGTTATTCTTTGTCTCCATTTTACTGCCTCTCTTTGTTATGTATTCTCTCATCGCAAGATTATTTCTGCATGAAACATTTAAAATGTTTTTAGACAAGAATTTGAACTGTGATTGACAGCTTGCTTTATAAGTTTGTTCACGAGAAGACAGGCCAGTTATCTTTAGAGATGCTAATCTTGATGTGCATCTCACAGTACGCACTGCTGGTTCGTAACAGGATTTCTTCCCTTGCATGGTATGTAGTATGAATGTCAAATCCTCATGATTAACTATTACATTTTCTAGATCTGCTTCTAATCTCTCAGACCCTCTATTTACAAAGTACACAATCAAAGAAAGAAAAAAAGACATTTCTTATCTCTAAGAGGACTAATGAATATCTTCCCATTATTGCCCAAGATAATCCTTTTTACCACTCAGGCTCCAAGTGAAGGATATTTTTAAATTAGTATTTGAAAAGTTAAACATAAGTATTACATAAGTTATTGATATAATGTTATATTAAGCCTTTTATATTATTAAAAAGACTTACAGGAATTCTTTCTTTGTGACTCCTTAAAATATATTCTGGTTAAGTCAGTTAAATTCAGAACAGGAGATTTATAGAAAGAATGTGTATTATGGTGTACTAGCATGAGCTTGAACATCTAATACCTTATGATAAAATCCAGTGATGCCACAAACTGAGCAAAGCCTACTGAAGTTGTTCTGTGATACACTGAATATGCCCCCAAGGTTAGTGCTTCTGTAAAATAAGCCCAATAATAAAAGAGATTGCATTTCAAGAGCAGTGTTAAAAACACTGTTCTTAATGACAAATACTTCATAATGCAGTCCAATGCTTTGCTTGATTCTTGAAAGAGATTCACAAGCAGAGAGAAAATATCTGAAAACACTACTTACAAATCTTTTCTATCACTGCTATGTTTCATAGCTTTGTTTGAAAGGGGATAAAGTCAAGTGATCTGAAATGAATTCAACAAGTGCAGAACCGATGTCCTTGAATTACTTTGATACAAAAAATCTGATTTAATTTTATCCATGCTCTAAAAGAAGTAGGTGTTATTCCCTTCAAAATGAAAGACACTAAGTAGAGGAATATCTGGCAGTATTCACATTCATTGTATCAACAAATTTCACTTGAAATTGTCAGCAACATAGCTCCAGGACTGACAAAAGCAATACAGGAAACAGCAAAGCAAAAATCATATGGATATGTGAATTCCAGATAAATCAGTTGGATGTTTTCCACCTGTTTCTAGTTCTTTACAGTTGTCTGAATATGGTAGTGAAGGGCCTCGTCACTAAAAATAACCCCTTACATGTTTCACACATGCTGTGATATATTGCTGATTCCATTGGTTTATTCCTGCTTGACTTGAGTGGGCTCGGTTTCACCCTCTTTCTGGACTAATGGTATTGTACAAATAAATGCATCATTGTGTGATACAACTATGAGAAATATTTTTTTTTTAATTCCTAAGATTTGACAGAACATAGCAAATGAACTTAGGAATTATGAATTCCCACGTCAGAATTCCAGAAAGTCAGGCCTTAGCTTGAGGAGTGGAATTCAGTGTGCTAAATGAGTCATAGATCCTTTATATGTGATAATTAAAGGCTTGAATCCTAGGTCAGGCACCAGAGGAATTAACATAGTGAATACTGACATGATTTGGTCAGTTCCAGTGTGAAAAAGTTGTGGTTGTTTCTTTGCACCTTTATAAGGATATTCTAGGCTTTTGAAAATTTGAAAATGTCCTTTTTTTTTTTTTTTTTCCCCTTGGGCTTCAGTATAACAGTCTGTTTTCTGTCATTCATAAAAAAACCTAAAATCTTTTTTCTGCATTCCCCTTATCTTGGGGTCCCATAGGTCATAGGTCCAGGCCCTAAAGGAAATTTCTTCAAGTCTACAGCTTCTCCTGTGCTCCTGCACCAATCTTCAGTCATGAATGTGCAACCTATCATATAGAATGAGGGCATCTATGTAAAAAACTTACCATGTTCACTGTGGTTAAATTCCAATTTGTGTTTCATGGGATATATGTTGTCCTACATATTTGAAAACATGAAAACACATTAAATCACCCTCTTTGTAAGGAATTTTGGTTTTTGTTTTTTTTTTTTTTTTTTTTTTTTTAAGAGAATAACATTTTTAGAAAGAATCCCTTCAGAAAGTATAAGAGTTTTTTGGCCATCTTCAAGTAATGACTATTTCCTTTATCAGTATTTATTATTCTTTCATTGTTTGCAATAACATCACAAATCACATTTTTTCTGACAGTTCTCTTTTTGTTTCTGCAGATCACCTTTGGATCAATCTTCCTTGGAAAGGTTCCTGTTCATGAGGAGGTTCATCGATGTGCTGGGCAGATATATGGCTATAAAGGATGCATTAGGGATTTTCAAGTTAACCATAAAGAGTTGTTCATTATAGATGAGGCTCTTGAAGGAAGGAATGTTGAAAACTGCAACGTTCCGATATGTGATTATCATCCGTGTCACAATGGTGGGACCTGCACTAGGTAAGAGTTATTTCTTTACCCATTTGATTATTCATTCTTAATGAAAAATTACTATAATTTTCTCTGCAAAGAAGTAGTCACCAATCTTTTGTCCTGGTAGTTTCAAATAGAAAATGTGACATCTTCATTCCAGCCAGAGATATTTTATACTTTATTTGCTTGCATGAAAAATGAAATAAAATATAATGACATTGTCCACACAGGATATATATTGTGTCGATGCCAGAATTCCTTTGCAAATAACTAGATGAGTTCTGCTAGAAGACTAAATCTGAACCTGTGTATAGACAGCTTGGACAGAAGGCACATAAGATGTCATTCTTTTGCCTAACGACTCCATATTCTACTTGGTCTTGTACCCTCACACATCTTCATGGTGTGTTCCCGGGTAAAAAATGTTCATCATCTTACTATGAAAACACCAACAAATGACTTTCTTGTTCACCATCAGCATGTGTGGAAAAGTATTGTCAAAGAACCTTTGAAAGTTAAGGTGCATCATGCTGAAAGAGGAAATTGAGTCTGAAAGAGATATGGGTTAAAAGAACAGAGGATGATGGTTCAGTTGTGTGATGATTCAGTAGGAGTACAGTAACTTCTTAAGCCTCTTAGCAGCTAGATCATTATATAAGGAACTCGGCATTTAGAAACACATTTCTGTTTAGAACTGATAGAATTTGTAAAGTAGCTGCCAAACTTTTAAAAAATTGTACTTCACTTCAAGGCAGATGCTGAACAGAACAGTCTAAGGTTCTTTTGATGTTCTGGATCACTGTGTGTTTCTTAGATTGAGGAGATCTTGAACAAATTTTTGGGGGACTTCCCTGCCTCTCTTGATTGATGCGAACACACAAAGATCACCAAAGAGGTCTTTGATCTCTAAGTCTTGTTTGACTAGAGCACAAATGAAAAAAAGCAGTTTTATGAAAACACACAATTTGCCTATCAGTCTGGTGAAACTGAGGGTGTACTTTGGAGTAATAAGTCTGTTTTTCCTCTGTTGGTCTTTACTATATCTCTGTCATTCTACTGCTTGGCCTGTCAATTGCCATTATGGAATACTGGTTCATTTGAATTTGTATCCTGAATAATTCATGATGATTGGATTCATTTCTTGCCTTTCTGCTTTCCAACTGCTGGCTTGGGCCTTTTTCAGAAATGCTTTTTTTTGAAATAGGTCCCTTCTCTGCTGTCCAGAGGCATCATGGAAGACTGTGCATGTGCACACCAGGGATTAGCAGCTGTGCAGTAGCATGATTTTCATTATTTTCTACAACAGCAAACTGATTTTCAGAGATCACCTCCTCCAAACCCAAGAATGATTCATTCTAATGAGCAAGAAATCAAGTGTCAGGAAGCCTAAATAGATTAATAAGATGGTTCTGAAAAAATTCAAACATTAAAAGGAAGTATGCAAGAGATATAAGCATGGCCAGGTGATCTGGGCAGAATACAGAGAAAATATCCAGCTACACAGATATGGAACAAGCCAAAGCTCATCTGGAGATTAGTCTGGCAGGAACATGCAGGGCAAAACCAGAAGCTTCTACAACGATATCAGCAGCAAAAGGAAGTCCTGGGGAAATGTAGGCTTGCTGCTGAATGGTGTTCTGGTGAAAAAGAATTCAGGAAAGACTGAAGTGCCTTCTTTGCCTCAGTCTTTATTGATAACTGACCTCCAGGAATCCTATTCCTCTCCTGTTAGAGAAGGTCTGAAGAAAGGGAGATTTGCACTTGGTGGACAAGAATCAGATTAGGGAACTTTTAAATCAACTGGACATGTAACCATGGGACATGATGGGATTCACACATGATTGCTGAGGGAACTATCTCATGTCATAGCAAGACTTTTGCCAGGTGTTTCAATTACACGGCTTAGTGAAAAAAAGAAAAAAATATATTTTTCATTACATTTTATTCTTCAGGTGCTTGGCAACTAATTAGTGGGTTCGCTTCTGAAAGACCATGAAGTATTACATAGCAAATATCTCTGCCATGTTTTCTAAGGAAGACTGGACTTTATTAACGCATATTGCTGAGTACAGACAAGTGTGTTTCCTAAGAAAGAACTTCTATAGTTGCTCTTAAAAGAAAGTTACTTACCTTTTCGCATCATCAGAGTACAAAAAACATTTGGTTTCAAGAGTATTTAAACATATGTTGCACCAGATGAATGGTTCAGTAGAAATCTAATTTTTAAAATTTTTTACATAGTCATTATGTATTAGATTAAAAAATAGTCTCCTATGTAAATACTCTACTCCTTTAAAAAGCACTTTTTCAAGTTCCCTAGCTCTTTTACTGAACTTTGAATTTATATTAATGTAGAATTCCAGAGACTGGTTAATTTCAGAGGGGGGAAAATGACAACTGTTCAGTAAATTTAAGGGTTTGATGCCACACAGTGCTACGGAATTCAAAGCTCATTGGATTTGGATGTGTTTGAAATGGGCATGGAAAGATTAACCTAGGAAGCTTTTAATATTCTGTGTGTCCCCCTGATCATATGAGCCAGATGTCGCAAGCCAAGCTTAGTGTTAATTAAGAAGACACATCTGTGTGTGGGAAATAAACTCACAAAATTACCTCACCAATGATTTGACAATTATGTCAGCCACTACACTAGTAGGAATTGATTAATACATTTTTTTTAATTGTATAAAGACTCAAAAAATGTAAACATGCACAAGCTTAGCTTTTATAGTGTAGAGTACAATCTCAAAGTTAATTGCTTCCACAAACAATCATGTTTGCAGTGTCTCAAACTATTCTCACAGTGATTATTCTTACTTTTGTTATTCCCCATGTATTGATGCAGCAGATGGGTCCATTAATGTTAATCAATTAACCAAGACTGAAAAATCAAACTCAATTAGCAATAAACTTCAATAGAGAGACACTTATCTTCAGATTTCAACTGCCATGCATACTGTAATCAACAAAAATATACAAGGAATGTAAATACTCAATTCCATCTCCCGACAATGTAAGAGATACTTTCCTAGACATGTGGGTCTCATTTGAATAGTACCTTTTTGGTTATAAATTGAAAAATACATCTTTTAAAACTTACTTCAGAAACTGCCTGTTTTCTGCATCCTGGGAAACTCTGCAATTCCTCTTAAGCCTTTAAGAACAGATCACTAAATGAAAAATTCCATCCAAACTCTTTCCTAAAGTTTGTCTGATAACATTTTGAACATCTTTTAGGAAGAAAAAAAAATAGAGAATTAATTCAAGGTTAGGTTAGGTTAACTTGTAAGTACAAGATAATTTTATCATTGAACTTGGTTAAGTGATAGACTATCTTATGATGTAGATGCTGAGAAGACCAGATGAAGTGACTCAACAAATTTTGTGGTTTCCTTTTAGTATATATCCTGAATATTAATTAAAATAAATAGCAGAAAGAGTAATTTTGAATGTGAATTTTTAGGAGAAAAAACAAAGAGCTTAAACTGTAGACCTTGGAGACCCTATAACGTTCATTTCAACATTTTTTACATCTCATTTTTCATTTCAAAGGATAGTCCTGGTGATCCTTTCCCAGCCATGTGCCAAAAATGCATTTATGCTTGCTTGTGCGCATAAGCCAAAACTGCAAGTTATGGCAGGTTTCAGCTGAAAGTATTAATCTGAGGATAAGCTTGTATGCCTTTATTAATTCTTCTCTCACATTTCTAGCACAGAGCTGCATTCTGCTTCCAGCTTGCAAAATCTGGTTTGTATGTTTCTTTACCTAAAGATAGAATTGTTACCGTAGAATGAGCAAGTGTCCTTTTTCAAACTAAGGAGCACTGAAGCATCTCCCAAAACTAGCGAGAGTATTGCAGACCACATTTTTAGAATTGCTCATGGATTTTCTATCACTGCTTTAGATGTAGGTGTTTCTGGGTAAGAAAGGTACCAGCTAGTCAGAAATAACAGAATTGATCATATATCAAGAAACCTTTTCTAGATGTGTCTTGTATAGTAAGAGAGTCAGGCCAACACATTATCTAGAACATAAGTTTGTTGGGTTTTTTACAAAACTAAATCCTACTTAGCATCACTAACATCCATATTAAGTTCAGAACTAACATTTTAATTTCCACTGTATTCAAGTTTTGCAGAAAGATAAACCAAAGGGATTAAATTTCATCTTAGTTGATTTTCAAATGAAGATTTCCAGATGGGAGTTGTGTATTCTCACACCTTTTTAGAATTTAAAACAAATGCACTTATGAATTGCTGATTTGTATGAAGGAGATAACCTGCTTCCTTTTCAAGGGCTGCTTTTTAGGCAGATCTCTCAATACCAAAGATCCTCACAATTTACAGGTTCAGAAACTGATGTTGTTGTGATGATGATGTGATTATTATTCATGCTTACACACACAATTATTTAGGAAGGCTAGTCTGGGGACTTGATTTTTGGGGGTTCTGTTCTTTTAATGAGATTAGATATCATAGTGGGAGTTTGGTACTTATGAAAGTGATTCACATTTGGAAATCTATTGCTTTCTCTATTACTTACTTCAAATTTGATTTTGATGAATAAAAGAATAAATTTAAATTTATTTCCAAGCTATTTTCTTTTTCTGGAAGAGAGATTGTTTACCCTTTTAGGTTCCTCATGATCTTTGGAAAAGTAATGCCATTCTTATTAAGAAAAAAAATCATGCTTGAGGAGGATGAAAGATAATTCCATAATGACCAAAAATCCTGTTGGATATGTGTTTGTTGTATCATATTTTCACAAGTCAAATAAGCAGAAGAGAAAATTTCTTTTCCAATTTTCCTAACACTAAGTATTAATAGATAGAGAATTCATTTACCCAGGCTGATCTTTCTGGTGGAAGCAATCGCATTTGGCTTAAGTCCCGTATAAAAACTCTGCACAATTTTTTTTCTGAATAAAATCTGCATTTCTCCTACATTAGTTTTCCTTAAATCAGAACAGGAAATTAGAATTTAATGCCTTCTCGCCCTTGAAGATTGGACAGTAAATTTTTCTAAGATACGGTTTTGGTAGGATATCTGTTTCAAGACTGAATTCATAGAACAAGGTGTGTCTCACTCTTGGCATCAGAAACAGATTCCCATTTTATCATACTTAACTTCTTGGGCAGTATATTCCTCAGATTATGGTAGTATGGAGGAGAGATTTGAGAAAGAAATCAAAACCATGTTCCATTAAGCCAACAGCATTAAGTGATGATGTTTCAGATTTTAAACAAAACATCTGTAAGACCTCAGAAAATTTTTTGGATGATTATGTATGGAGACTTTGCAAAATATTAACTCATAAATTTTATTTAATATACAGGTATATTGAACTGTTTTTCTTTTTAAATAAGCATTTTAAAAATATACAATTAATACTAGGTGCAGTCTTTGGAGTTTACTTCCTTCAGAACATAATTTAATCTTAGAAATTTTGTTATAATAACAAATTCTGACAACTGAAAAATAATCAAAACAAGCAAGTTAGAAAAAGTGATATTCAAACCATAAACAATTCTGCTTCTAATTTAGGTAGTATTGTGGTGGTTCTGTTAAAAATGTTTGTGGGAAAATCAATTTTTTGTGTTCTCAGATCCACAGATTTAGTATCCGATTAGTGTGAAAAGTGGCACACTGAAAACAGGACATGTAAGAAAATCAAGAATGCAAAATAAATATGTCTTCAAATTCCTGACTCTTTAGATAATGTGCAAGCTATGCACAAAATTTTTTACAAATCATGTTATGTATCATCTCTATTAAATTTTACTTAAATCAGAGAAGCTACCAGTGGTAAATTTTGGTGTGGGTATTGAAATACCAGTAAAGATCATTATTATAGCAGTCATCTCAGAATGTTTTGACTGAATGCCTGGAAATAGTATGTCACATTATTTCTGAGAATTACAGCACAACCAAATCAGCATTTCTGATAGCTTTAATTCCAGAAGGGGTATCTAGTTTGAAACTTTAAAATACAACATAGCAGCAAAATTAATTGAATACTATCTTTTTCCAAGGCAAGTGAGATTTTTAAGCATAAATAAAAATACTCAAAACACTATTCATACAAATTTCTCCAACTGGGGAAGTAGTGTGCAGATTCTTAGCAAGAATTTCACTTCACTATGAATACTGACAAACAGTATAGCTGAGACTGTTTGCCTTAAGTTGTATCATGTAGTGTATATATGAAAAAATTACTCATGTGTTGTATTCATTGTACTAATGTTTTTTCCAAAATTCCACATAGATAATCCTTTCAGTATAAGTTTTTCTGAGGACCCAAGCTCAGAGAGTGATGGTGAATGGAGTTACACCCAGTTGTCAGCCAGTCACTGGTGAGATTCCCCAGGACTCAGTGTTGGGCCCAATCCTGTTTAATATCTGTATTGATGATCTGGATGAGTGGATCGTGTGCACCCTCAGTAAATTCACAGACAGCACCAAGCTGGGTTGGGAGTGTTGATCTGCTGAAGCCAGGAAGGCTGTGCAGAGGCACCTGGCCAGGCTGGATTGATGGTCCAAGGCTAATTGTGTGAGGTTCCACAAGGCCAAGTGTCAGGTCCAGCATTTCAGTCTCAACAACCCTGTGCAGAGATCCAGGCTGGGGACAGAGTGCCTGGAAAGGTGCCCAGCAGAAGAGCCCTGGGGGTGCTGTTTGGCAGCAGCTGATCATGAGCCAGCTGTGCCCAGGTGGCCAGGAAGGCCAAAGGCTCCTGGCCAGTATCAGCCACAGTGTGGGCAGCAGGAGCAGGGCAGTGACAGTCCCCCTGTGCTCTAGTACTAGTACTAGTGAGGCCACACCTCAAATACTCTATTCAGTTGTGAGCCCTTCATTATAAGAAAGACTTTGTGGTGCTGGAGCATGTCCAGAGAAGGGCAATGGAGGTGGAGTTGTCCAGCCTGGAGAACATTACTCTCAGTGGGGACCTTATTGCTCTCTATAACAACCTGAACGGAGGTCAGAACAAGGTGAGCGTTTCCCTCTTCTCCTAAGTAAAGTGACAGAACTAGAGGAAATGGCCTCAGGTTACAGCAGGGGAGATTTAGATTGGATATTAAGGGGAAGAAATTCACCAAAAATATTATATATTGGAACACACTGCCCAGGGAAGTGGTCAAGCCACCAGATAATCTGCAGTATCTGTAATACGTTAGAACATTTCTTCCTTTGCTGCTGACCTAACATACACACCTACTTCCTAGTTTCAGATTTCTACTCTTCAAGAAATGAAAATTGCATAATGGAGAGTCACTAGCATGTTTGATATGGTTGAATGGGTTGGTACTCCATTGTTCTGAAACCTTGTTTTTGAAGCTTATCATTGAAAGAAAACAATGAAGCTTATCAGAGGTCACATAACAGAGCAGGTTTTGATTATGTTTAGAGGAACTTTCTTTGCCTTTGGTATCTTGTTAGCTTCGAGGAACATGCTTAGTGTTCAAACAGAATCTGAGAAGTCTGGATATGAAGTATATCTTGATATAGACGGTTATCATGTCTCCATATTTAGTTTTGTTACTTTATTTCTTTCTCAGAAAGCATTATTTAAGTTTGCCTTTTAGAAATATAAAAAATGGGTTTGTTTTTTTTTAAACTGGAAACCATGCTGTTTTTGATTTAATAAAACCAGCCAACTTTATGATCATCTGAACAGATAAATACAAATAATAGTACCCAGATAGTCATGAGAATTTCATGCTCCATGTATATGCATATAATGAATTTAGATTAGGTGTCTTCTAAGTAGCCAAACCTAACTAAAAGACAACTTTTAGAAAGCAGAAAGACAGAAATAGAGGAGACATTCTGCCTGTACCCAAAAGATCCAGGGGTGTCCAGCTGACTATTCAAAGGCAAAGGTAACCTCACTAGTACCTCACTTTTTTCTCACTGCCCATTGGAATGGCCCGATACCTGATGTGCTTATACAGTCTTCCTCACAACTGGCTCCAGCTACATCAGATTATATATTAGTCTTGCATGTTGTGAAGAAGGGACTTTTTTTTCACTAAGGAAGACTTATTGAAGTTGTGTATTACTTTGAAGTGAAGAGGAGCATAGGAGATCAATATGTTATTTTATTCTCAAAGCATCCAGAGATTTGAGAATTACCTGGTGTCCTGCTAGAAAATTAGTACATCCCTCTTCAGAAAAGACTGTCTTGGATAAAAAATACGTATGAAACAACCACTTTTGAAGACTGGTTTTCTGAAATCTGTATCTTTGGAAATATGAGGGTAAAAGGGCCCTAGAACCACAAAAACAATTTTGTCCTTTACCAGGACCTCCCTCAAGTTTTTTCACAGTGGAAGAGGTCAGCACAAGGCCTGGGTCATTGGTTTCCTCCATAATTAGTGGTGATATCTAGCATTGTTGTAGACTGGTTGTGGAACAATAAAAATCACTACACCACTGCACCTTGAAGGCTGATGCCATTATCATGATTATAACATGAGAGATGTATATCATATATATGATGTCATAGTCATATGACTTTTTGGAAATCCTACTCATGTCTGTACCTGGAACACTTGAATACACATTAACACGTAGAGTACTTTAATGGATACTTTACTTTGCTGTGTACATAAAGGAACACATATGTGCTAGCAGGTTTTAACACTCGTGAACAGGTTGAATAGGTTGTAACAGAAACAAGATCTGAAAAAGAAATAGAAAAGTTCTGAAAAATTCCATTGAGAGTGAGCACCTCAGGAATCCCCCGAGGTGAAAATCCCAGACAGAAAACAGCTACTCAGAATCAGAAGTTTAGTTTTAAATAGTTATTGAAGCTGCCAGTTGTAAGGGCTCCTCTGGCAGGCTGGCCCAGTGCAATGGCTGGGGTGCGATGGTGGAGTCGTCGCTCTGCAGAGACAGAGGACACCTTCCTTGCTGACCTGGCAGTGGGTGCCTGCACTGCTCAGATCCAAGCTGGTGTCCCGTGCCGATCCGAGCGCCTGGCCAAGCACAGCCAGCTGCTGGGGACTGAGGAGCAGCGCAGCAGCACGGCTCGCTCTGCCGGGAGGAACTCCAGCAACCCTCGTGCCAACTAAGTGTGGATGAGGCACCCCCGTTCTGGTTCAGCACTAGTCATTGACTTAGATCACAATTGCCACTGATCTCTTAGATCACTGTTATTTATGTTAGAGTTCTTCTACATTCCCAGGCAAATTTTCTCAGGACTGCAGAGGGATGTGTAAGATTCAGTTTCAGAAGGTCTGGTCATGACATCACTTATCTGTTTCCAAACAGCCTTTTAAGCTACTAATAGCATGTGAAGTTTCATAATTTAGTCACCATGTCATGATCTTTGCTATAACCATGAGGAATCCATGAAGTGTGAGATAAATGCCTGTGTGAAAACACAGATACAAACACGTGTATACTCAAACAATTTAATTACATGCTGACTATAGCTGTGCTGTATGTATTGTTCCTTTCTTCATAATCATCTTGTCTTCATTATACTATTTACAGTATATTGTTGGTTAGGGTGCCAGGGGCGATTTTTTAAATTTCATATCTCACCCCAGTTGTAAAGATGAGGACATTGCGAAAATAAGTAAAATCCCAAAAAGACACATGAACTGGAGTACTCTGGGAATGAATTCTATTAATGAAATATAAATGAACAGCATTTATTCAAGATGCATGAGTGATGTCCTGTAAAAAAATTTTTTTTCTATATTTCTCAGTGAAAGTCTTAACAATTAGAATCATAGAATCATTAAAGTTGGAAAAGATCTCCAAGATCATCTAGTCCAATCTTTGACTAGTCTCTGCCTTGTCAACTAGATCATAGAACTGAGTGCTATGTCCAGTTATTTCCTGAAAACTTCCAGACGTGGTGACTCTTCCACTTCCCTCAGCAGTCTTTTCCAACACTTAACCCCCCTTTCAGTGAAGAAACTTTTCCTGATGTCCAATTTGAATCTACCCTGACACAGCTGAAGGCCATCTCCTCTTGTCCTGTCCCTTCTTCTCCCATCCCTGCAAGATGAGGCTGAGCCCCACCTGACTACAGTCTCCTTTCAGGGAGTTGTAGGGAGGGATAAGGTCTCCCTGAGACTCCGTTTCTCCAGGCTAAGCACCCCCAGCTCCCCCAGCTGCTCTTCCTATGATTTACTCTCTATACCAATTATTCACCAGCTCCGTTGTCCTTCTCTGGACACACTCCAGCACTTCAATATCCTTCTTGTACTGAGGGAGGGCCCTGTCAGAACAGGACACAGGATTTGAGGTGTGCCCTCACAAGTGCTGAGTACAGAGGGACAATCCCTGCCCTGCTCCTGCTGCCCACACTGTTGCTTATACAGGCCAGGATGCCTTTGGCCTTCTTGGCCACCTGGGCATACTGCTGGCTCCTATTCACAGCTTTAATATCATTTTTTTTCCTTCTGGATTATTCATAACATGGGGCCTGGAAAAGACAAAGGAAAATATACAGAAATATTCTAGAAAATGGTATATCATCAATAACAGAGATGTTCAATCTAAACAAATTCTTCACGGCACGGGGGTTTGAATTGCAAATGGTTAGCATTTTGAATACAAGTCTTAAAACAAAACATGAAGACTATTATCTGTAGCCTGAATAATATTAAAGATTTTTTTTTTTGCAGTAGAATGTAATATGTTAGCATAGCATGATTGTATTTCAGTTCTCAGATTTGCCCAATAATTCATCCATTCTTCCATTCTGTAAAACATTTTCAAAATAGTGTTATTTCTAGGTTGGAAACTAAACACGGTAGTTCATTAACCCAGATTTAAGCTCTTTCCTGGGTACCTTCAGGGATTAATTATGGACATCACACCTTACCAAAATATTCAGAGATTGATTTAAATCCCAAAATTCATGCTAAGCTCATTTTCATCATGTTATCATTTTATGCAAGCCAGATTTTTTTCTTTGCATTCATTAATATTCATTATATTGTTACATGGATCAGAGTCACTACGTGGAAAAAAAATACTAACGTAGTGGAGAGAACAAACTGTTTAGAAAAACCTTGGGTAAATTGGACTGAAAATCATTTGCAGTTAAGAACAATTAACAAATAAATTGTGTATTGTGAAGGTGCTTACCTTTTTTAAACTTTTTTTAGCTTTTCCCCTAGTAGATTTAATGCAGAAATCAAAGTGAAAATTTGCCAAATGTTTGGAATCTCCCATTCTGCTCCTTCAGGCACATAGTCCATACGGTGGTTTTACTCTAAATTTTATGATACATTTAGAGCTGATAATTTCATTAATTCTTCTTTTCCCTTAGGTCATGCCTGATATAACTCTATTCTCCTTTCCTCCAGAAAATGGTATTTAAAAAAAAATAAACAAACCCTCCCTGGTGACTAATACCAACCCTGTAAACTAGGCAGAAGGTCTAAATACCACCCCCCCACCCCAGATGGAGAATACACAGAAAAGGAGTTACAAACCATTTCCTTTTCCTGATGCTATCTCTAGGTTTCGGATTCAGTCAGTACAATCCTTATACTCTCATCTTCCCCAGGGTGAAATTCGCCTACTTAAGATTCACTTAAACCTTGGAAGCACAGTTGAAGTGGAACACAGGACACAGTAAACAGCTCCTTGCTTTGTCACTGCTTCAGGGATGATAGAGCAGGAATGCAATATATAAACATGCATTTGGGTTCACAGTGAGTTAAATGTAGCCACTCATATTTCAAATACTGCTGCAGTCTTTGAGTATCCTTACTATTTCCCTCCTTTAAAGAACAATGAGGTAGACAAACTGTTTTACAGATACCTATTCAATTGTTAGGTATTAAAATTCTTTGAGTGGACAAACATTTTTAACATAGAAATGTAACTTTAGTAGGTATGCTTAAACTACAATGAAAAAGACAAAGCAATCAGGCATTTTTTTTTTATTAGCTTTACAAGTGTTGAGACTCAGAATCCAGATTTATAACATGATAGTTATGCCAGCTCAAAATTCAAGGCTGAATTTTAAAGTCAGTTTTCAGCTTCAGCAAATGCTCTCTGGGTCCTGCTGTGTTTCACTTAATATCAAGGACGAGTGAATTCCATCTGTAGGAGAGCGTGTTTTACATAGAAGCTACTGCAAGGCTAAGAGTCAATACTGAGATGCAGCAGGATTCAATATCTGGTCACTTTTTTATTTATAGACAGTTGCTTGTTTTCAAGCAGGCTTTTAAAGCTGGGCTGGTGATTTAAAAGCGGATGTGGAGTTATAATACTTAGTTTTAAAAGGAGAGGATGTTTGTTCTGTACTTTGATGGTAAAATGCTGTGATTTAATATGAACAAGACGGCATTTGTGGTTCGGAACTAATCTTGCTAGGTGCAAAAGATGTAAAAAGTGGTAATTGAAATGAACATATCTCTTTTTTTTGTCTGCCTACTATGGTAGATAAAGCCTCAATTTTGATCAATTTTTATGGGTAAATATTTGAGTAGTAGCAAAACTAGTTGGGCACTATTATATCTTTGTAATATGTATATAGGGGAAAATATATTTATAAGGTGTATTCATAGGTAAATTGGTATACATTAATATATATTGATTTTATTTTATTTTTGCCCATATTTTCGGGTGGGCTTATTTTAGTATGAATTGGAGAGTTCCTAATACCTGGATGTTTAAATTGGCAAGCACTTTCTGTAAGCTAGCCTTGATAATATGTGGTTTTAGTAACTTGGGCATATATATACATGCATTTCTCATATCCTTATGAGAAATATGATATCCATATGACACTGATCACATATGTATTCTATCAAGTTACACTACAAAGCCAGATACGCGTGCAATTAGACAAGAACACTGCAACCTTAGCCACAAACCCAAAAATACCAGAGCATACCAAAGCTACCCACCACGGATTGCTCAAACTTACAAAAATAAAATTGAATACACAATGAGAAATATTGGTTTTGTATAAAATCTCATCTTTATGCTCTGGAGAAATTTGATTATACAATTATACGCTGTCCAAGAGCCTGTGTATGAAAAACAACCCTTTTCACAAAAAAAAAAAAAAAAAAAAAAAAAAAAAAAAAAAAAAAAAAGGCAAAACAAAACAAAAAAACTCCAACAAACAAACCAACAAACAAAATCTTAAGTAAATGGGTGCTTCAGAAACTGCTTTTCTTTGCCAGGAAAATCCTGCAATCCTTGGCTGTGAAAAATCCTTATTATCCATATTTTGTTCTGCTGCCTCTCGAGTAAAAGACTGTTCTGTGTCCCTGGGCTGGTTTTAGGCTTCCATCAGGCTGTGAGAGGGAAGAGCTGTGGGCTGCTGCCACCTACAGCTGGAGTGCCGCTGGCTCCCCACCGGAGAGATGGACCCTGCCCTGCATCCCCTCTGAACAAAATGCGGTAGATCGTAGAAGTGAGCTGAAGGAGGACTCTGCAGAGCTGGTAGTAATTGGGTTTTGCCAGCTCTTTATGGCATTTAAATAAAAAATAGGGGTACAGAGAAAGTAAATCCCCCAGTAGCATATTCAAGCAATTTGCTTCTCATAAAAGCATCTTCCTACTGGCAGTAGCTTGCAGAAATAAATTTCATAGAGAAGAGAGAAAAACTTGGCTTCTGACAATCCTTGTGTCAGTTAACATTTGAAACGCTCTGAGATTTACCAAAAAGAAAAAAAAAAAGAGAGAACGATTGTACTCTGTTGGGGTATATTTAATCACTGCAGTTTTGTGTATTGTAAATATTTTAAGATGCTTAGGTTGTTGTCCCCTATAACTTCAGTCCCTCCTTCCACTGCATTTATATATCTCCAGTTGTTAAAAAGAAAAATAAAAAAGCACACTCTAGATTAAGACCACAGGAGAGCAGGAATAATAATGCCCAGCAGTGGTGTGCCATTTTCTGTGACTGCTCCAACATTTTTTGTTCTGAGCTTTATTGCAGTATTTTTTTTCAATAAGGAAAATACAGGGTTGTTTCTGTCTAAACATTGTTCTGTTCTGCTTAACCTAGTAAATACTGGCATGACAAACTCTGTGTGCATGGGAAGGATGGGAAATTGTTGTTTGTTTCCATTCAAGTGTATCCTCTTTTTTCACTACTACTGTAGTATCTGAGGGTTTTTTCCCTATGCTCTCCTGATTTCATTTCACTTTCTATGCAACAATGAAGAAGAGTGCTCTATGTGGACCAATCAGGCTACTTCACTCCCATAAAGGATTTTTTATGTAAATAGTCCCAGTGAGATTTAGCAAATTACATACTTTAGGAGAAATGCTGTGTTCATGGAAGTATCCTTTCATAGTGTGGTGTGTAAGCACATAGGCACCAGCCTGCATGGCACTGCTACTTTATTTTCATTTGCAGTACAGAAAAAAGACTTTTTTATCTTGCATTTATAATGTTGAAATTAAGCTTGAGACTTAGTTTTCATTTTTGAAAGCAGAATGGGCATAAGAATAAACTGCAGGAACACATTATGGTATTAAAGAAATAAAAGCAACATATTCCAGACATCCTTCATCCTCCAGCCTGCCTTTTGTTTGAGCTAACTTATGCCTGTAACCAGCATTCATTTAGAAAACTTACCTTTCTCTTAACAACAATTATGCAGTGATATTTGAGTCACAGAGGCTGAATGACATATTCTTTCAGGCAGCATCTCCAATTATCTTTCTTGACTGCGGATGTTAAGAGCATATTCTTCTCCATCTAAATACTCTGATAATTAATAATTAGTAATTGTACAATTCAGTGTTTACATGTAAAGGACTTTCATCTTCTACTGCAGGAATTGGATATAACACTGCCAGTGAAAAAAGCAGGAAAATGGAATTTGGTTCTGGTTTTGCATCTGATTTTACATCATTTGAGAGTACTGAGAATTTCTTGCCTTATGTGGAGTTACTATGATTTATACCACAGAAATGAAAATCTGATCAAGCTCCACAGCTGGATACATTCAACAACTTTTGTTCACCCAGAATAACTTTGGGTTGTATAGATCTGCATTATAGAACTGAAGACGACAGGAGGGAAATCTGAGAAACAGTGTCTCGTTTAGAACCTAGTAAAAGTTCTTAAGGTGCTTGTTGCATTGCCATACTTGGCTTGATCATCCCCAGAAAGCAGTGAAGTTCCTGCAGTCAGAAGCATGCATAAAAATGTATTGAACTTTTTAAGTGGTTTCTATGGGTAGAAGGTAAAGAGTTGGGGTAGAGGGGGATACCACCAAAACCATTTCAGTCCTGTTGATTAAAAATTTGTCCAACTTTAATTATTCATTTCAGAGAAGTATAGACAGCTAGAAGGTGAAGACAGGGTGGTATAACAAGAGAAGGAAAACAGAGCAGTAAAATACTATTTGACTGCTAGATGAATGCTCTGTAGGACAGAAATTGCTGTGGTGTCACTAGCTTGCTGCTACCGGCATGTGTGTCATATCAGCGGATGTCAACACAAAGCGAACCAGGAAAAAGAGAAATCCACTTGCCTCCCACTTCTGGAACAAAGAAAAGGGCAAAACATATTCTACCTCTGGTGATAACAGTAATAGATAAATGTATGTGTTGCTGAGAAGTCTGAGAATACATCCTTTGAAAAAAAAGTCTTTTCATCATGAGATGACATTGCAACCCTCACTGTAGAGTGGCTAAGGCATCCACACAGGCCTGATGAATAATAGCAGAGATAGGCTGTAAGCTGTAAACTAATATAAAGCCACTTCTGTCACATTTGTCTTTCAATATTTCAGGCATTAACATGTATTTAATGTAGCTGAGATACAATGCACTGATCTGCTCCTCAGAGCCCACTGTTAGCTGAATACATACTACCTCATGATTAAGCAATCCAGCCTTTTTGTGCTCCAGCTTAAAATGGCTTCTGAATAAATGCAGTGCAAACAGGGCAATTGCAAATAAACACACTCAGTTCTCCCTGTTTAAGAATGAGCACATAGAGGAGTATAAAATTGGCCTGTTTTCCCAATCTGATTAATAATTTAATAATGATGATTAAATCAATATTATGTCCCAGAGCCACATCAATATGTACAAGAATCCAGCATCTCAAGGATATGTTACAGAGAGGAGACTTACTTGAATCAATTATTTATAATGATACTGTGTCAATAATCCTGATTTTTTCATGAATTATTAACATTTTCCCTCCTCACTATCTTCCTGCTTTCTGGAAGGAGTTAATTATTACAAAGCTTTCAGCTATTACAGCAATCTTTAGCACAGAGAGGTGATATAATGATAGCATTCCTGAAGTGTTACAACATTCTTCCTAGAACAATTTTCCAATTAACGCATCAAACTATGGGAAGTTAATTTCCTTCCCACTCTGCTTACTTAGATAAAGAAATATATATTAATGAATTAAGTGGTTTTGTTTGGCTCAGTTTTATTCTACGGAAGAGAGGGTGAAGGTTTTTTCTTTTGTCTGTGAACATTTTACCTTTTCCTACAAGCAGTCACCATAGCCACTGGTGAATAGCATTATGTTTACCTGATTCTCTCTGGTTTGATTACAGTTCTTTTTCAAGAAAAAAAAAGAAAATAATGTGGTTTGATTGTTTTCAGAGAACAGAAATCTTAAGTAATAACCAATTAGTTCTGTCTGAAAAGTGGGAGTCTCTGAAAGAGGGAGGGCTTTCCTTTATTCTACAGAGAACATCACCGTGAACCTTTGCATCTGGTTTTAGACACCTGAATGCTTCAAAGATTTTCTCCCATTAAGTGCTTTCATCTGTGTTTGATGCAGCTGGAAAAAAATTTGCCACAGTGCAATATTAATAATTATTTGGATGTCCACATTCACAATTTTTTCTGTCTCCACCTATTTTCTCAATTTAGACAAACTTTAACTTGTCTCAGACAGTAATTCAGATGGCTTGCTTTCAAGCACTTCCTAGCTCCAAGTGGTGTGTAAAATTACCTGGTACATTCATTTTGATTTATGGATTTTCCTAAATGCATAAGCACAACAGTTGGTGCATGTTCAGAATTATGCAGTATAAGAAGCTAGATGCAGGCTGTACTGGCAGTTCTTTTCCTATCTTCAAATTTTGACAGGTATTTTTCACAGAGGAAAGCTGCTTAATTGATGGGGTTTCAATTGGGATAAAAGTATTTAATGATTTTTTTAAAGGTGTGTATTATTGATTTATTACTGAAGAATGACAATAAGTGAACTAACAATTCAGGATCGGTATCAGCAATGCCGTTGATAAACCACAACATCAGACACTGCATAATATTAATAAATACCTACATATTTCCAAATTTCCAACTTTCTATAACTTATTTATATACACCCACACATGGTGTGCACACCCAGTCCATCACAGGCAGTGTGGATTTTTCAAACAATGAAAAGTGTGCGTCTCCCACATGCAGACCCTCCTGTGGAGATGTGGATGCTGAGCATGTTGTGACAGGACAAGGGGGAATGGTCTTATCCCAAAGCACAGTAGGTTTAGATTAGATACTAAGAAAAAATTCTTTACTGTGAGGGTGGTGAGGCCCTGGAACACAGAAGTTGTGGATGTCCATCCCTGAAAGTGTTCAAGGCCATGCTGGATGGAGCTCCAAGCAACCTGGTCTAGTGAAAGGCCCCTGCCCATGGCAGGGGGTTGGAACTAGAAATTCTTTAAGGTCCAGCCAACCCAGGTCATTCTATGATTCTAAATCCTTCTCTGGAAGTATTTCTCTGCCTGTTTGCCTGTCCAATATAGGTGAATTATTGGCTTGATCTAGCTGTGTAACTTTCAGAAAACTCAAGTTAAAAAAGAGAATTCCCACCCTTTTTGATGGTGCAATGAGTGAATCAATGTCTTAGCAGATCATATGCGCAATACAAAACATTGGAAGCAAGGCATCTTGTTAACATTTGATTCAGTTTTGAAGTAATATCTTGCTGATTTCACAACTATTAACAACAACAAAAAAAGAATTGCACTTAACAATCAATAGAGGAGTTGCAAAACTTGTTTATGGGGATTAAAATGAGTATGTACAGGATCAAGTTTTATGAACAAATCTGATCATGAGTCCATTGTTTAAAAATAACTTTGAAGAAGATTTTAAAAGCATGACATATAGCTTAACGGTGCAATAAACTACCACAAGAAGGACCAGAGAAACGTAGTCTGACATACCAAATAATGTATGTATAGCTGCAGAAAGCATGCAGAAAATGATAATTTAACATTTCTAAGACAAACTGTAACCAGATACACTTGCATAAGCATTATTTGGGTATTTAAGGTACCTGTCATATTTGTTTCCCCAGTTAGATACACACACAGAGTTAAAAAAAAAAGGCGTCACATAAACTCGCCCTTGTCTGGTATAAATTTCCAGTTCTAGATGAACTCATTCAAAGCTCTGACAGATAGTGCTGGCAGTGCCTGTTCAAGCTGTCTGTTCCACTTCTGTGTTGGATGAAGGAATACATGCCTGCATCTCATCACCCAGTTTGGCATTTTACTGTGAGCCAGGTGGATTTGTATTAAGGTACTGAGCTGTGAAGAGAAACGACTGAACCATGGTTACCCATTCTGTACAAGTGATTGTCCTGTGGTGGTGCTGCCTCCAACAGGGGATTGTACTGACACTGAGGGGTTGAGACTCCTGGCCAATTTGACTGATAATGAAGTACATGAAAGCCAGAGATTAGAGAAGTAGGACAGTATTTTACCTTCCCTTGCAGTTGTTGGGGTTTTTTGCTAGATTCGGTGGAGTTTTTTGTTAGGGTTCTCTTTATTATTATTTTTGGTTTAGCTGTAGCATATCCCATAAAATGCCTCCAGTCCTTTTAACTGTTCCAGCATAATTTTGGCTTTGTGACACTTTAGCAGCAAGAATGTATTGACTGGTAATATTTGCAGTCAGTGAAACTCACTAATGTACCTCTCTCTTTCCTGAGATAGAGCAGTGTCACTCTTCTCTCGAGGCAGTTGGTATAGCCAAGGGTTTAACCTTCTGATGATGCATCACATTTCATTCTTCTTTCAGACTTCAGTAAATACAATTCAGCATTGCATTTGAAGGCTGAGGTTTTGTTGTCTGCTAAGAAAGATTGCATCTGCCTTGCTGTTTTTCCTCCTTTCTGACAATAATGTTTAATTATTTTTCATGTAGAATGTGAAGAAAGATGTCACATAAATATGGTCTGGTATTATTTCATATAATGTGAAATACGGAGAGTAGATGATATGAAATTAAATACTGTTCTAATCTACATGTCTGTGGTGTTCCACTCCTGAGAGGAAGGGAGCACCCAAGGTTCACGAATGCTCGTGGTTGAAAGGGAACAACAAATGCCAGAGGGTCAAAAAAAAAAAAAAAACTTACAATATTTTATTAGTAGGCATGGAAATTGGATTAAGTTAGTTCCTTACCTTCTAGTAGTAATAGAAAGAAAAGAATTTTAAAAAACAAAAAAAAAGAGAGAGAGAGATGAGAGAGAGACAGAATAAAGGAGATCGCTAGTCCTGGGTCCAACGTCAATCTGGCCAACAAGTGCCCAGGGTCCAGGGGGTGCCACCAGGGGTTTTTGTAGATAAGTTTCCCCCATCCTGAGGCTACATTTCTCACATTCCATGCAACTGCGTTATCATGCACACATTCTTCTAGACATTCCTGGGAATGGGCCAGAGGGCTTCAGATGTTTTTTGGTGCTCATCCCCCATAGACTTGTCTTGCCCACTTTTTGACTTCATTCCTGTGCTTGAGCTGTACTGTACTTGGCTTCTCTCAAGGAGCCTGAACAAGGATGCTTGTCCCAGAAAACTGCTGCCCTACCTCCATATGGCCCTTTTTTCCAGCTACATCCTGTTCTTTCTTGCCCGTTTGCACAGTATGGTCTTGCATAGTATGTTCTAAGAAAGCTTCTCATTCTCTGCTGGAGAACAAGTGTCAGAACCACACTATCAGTGTTGTGTTTGATAGCTGCTGACTCTTACTCTTCTGGCTCATAAATTAAAATTAATAAGTGTTCCATTAATTGGATGAATTGGACCACTGGATTTCAGAGGTCAGTGTATAACTGAAGAGAATAATTTTTTTCTTAGTTAGGTTGAAGTTCTTTCTTCTTCTATCTTTGTATATTTTAAAATATTCTGAGATATTTCTGCTCTTTTCCTTAAACATGCTAACTGGTCATGATGAGTTGCTATTGCTAAATGTTGGGTAAATTGATGGCCCAATGAATTGCTCACAATTACATTTCTTAACATACTGCAGAGTCATTGCTCTGTTTTTATTGCTAAACCTTACTGTTTTGTTAAGAAAAACCTAAATTTACCTTCATAGATTTTGCATTTTGCAGTTAAGTTTTAATACTTGATAAAGGCAACAAAACTGGACACTTACACATAATTTCTCAGGAGCTAGAAGAATTTATTCCTGCATTCCTGAATATCATTTAAGATTTACATCTTAGTGGAATAGATTTAGTTTATGAAGTGAATAAAAGTTAGGGTAATTAATTTTGGTTTTCGTTAGTGCATACTGACATCCCTTCAGTGGTTTGTTCCCTTTCTCAATTATCAGAACCTGAGCTAATTATCAGATAAGATGTGTCACTTGTTTTCAGGCTGATTTCGTCCAAGTACATATGTACAGTGCCTCTCCAAGGCACACAAATAAGATTGCATAATTCAGAACATAGCTTTCTGAAGCTGGACTCTTAACTGTTGAAATTCTGTGTGCAAATGGAAATTTATAGCTTGGAAATCACAAGATCATATAATGTTTGGGTTTGGAAGGGACCTTAAAGATCATCTAGGTCCAACCCTACTGTCATGGGCAGGAATTCCATTCACTAGACCGAGTTGCTCAGGGTCCAATCCAACCTAGCCTTGAACACTTCCAAGGATGGGCTGTTCACAGCTTCACTGGGCAACCCGTTCTAGTGCTTCACCATCCTCTGAGTGGTTCCCAGTTCTCACTGTCTGTGTCACTGATGAAGAAACTGAAGAGCTCCCAAGACAGAGCCCTGAGGGACACCACTCGTCACCAGCCTCCACCTTGACACAGAGCCATTGACCACAGCTCTGGTTGTGGTCATCCAGGTCATCCATAGCCTCTGGCTGCATCTATCCAGCCAGTCCTTATCCACTGAACAGTCCATGCATCAAATCCATGTCTCTCCAATTTGGAGATAAAGATTATCTCAAAGACCTTAGAGAAGTCGAGATAGATGGCATCTGTCAGTCTTCCCTTGTCACCTGTTGCTATCACTCTGCCATAGAAGGCCACCCAATTGGTCAGGCACTATTTGCCCTTAGTAAAGCCATCCTGGCTGCCTTGGATCACCTCCTTGTCTTTTCTGTGCCAAGTAATATTCTTAAATCTCACTAAATATTCTATGAAATATGGAAACTATGGATACAACAGATACAATTTTAAATAATTGCTGCCACTGTTGTGAAACGTTAATGAGATTTTTTTTTTTTTTACATAGTCATCAAGGATTCATGGCACTGCATATAGTATGCATCTATAAATACATAGAACAAGGTCAGACTTTAGCTTGGGACCCAAGGACAATAAAACAGAAAAGAAATAATAATGTAAAAATGAAGCTGGGCATTCAAGTTTTAACTGGCATGTCTGAGTTTATAGAAAGAAATGCCATACCCTTTCTGTAGAAGCAGCAGTATGATAAGAATAGTAATTTTTTTGGCAGTTGCAGCTATGCAGTAAATGTCTTCCTGAGCTTCTTGTGGAGAATATTTTTCCTTAAAAAAGCCCAGAGGGAAAGACATATCATATAGCAGAAATATGTCAAGGAGGAATTATCTGGAAACTATTAGAAAGACCTAGCTGCAGTGCTTGAAGAGCAATGTTACAGAAATAATACTTTTTCAAGCATGTTGCAAAACTTAAAAAGCTGAAAATGCCTTTAAAAACTTAGAATCTAATTAGTAAGAGGTAAGATAGATGTGGATTTTTGTCATATACATTTGCATAAAAATAATTGGAAGTCGTGTTGCCAGCTGCAACATTTAAAAGAGCGTAGAGCTAAAACACGAAGGTTGAATCAGCTTCTCTGAGGCTGATGGGAGAAGATGCTGAAATACAACAAGCCAGCATAACAGATAAGAAGGAAATGTCTAAGACAAATTATGATTAATTAGTATAATATATAGACTGAAGCCCTTGGGAAACTGACAGATTTTGTTTCCTTCATAATTTAGAAACATTCTGAATATAGTTCCTAAGACTAGACAAGGCATTAAGAGTTGGAGGTACCTTTACTATACAGTCTTACCTTGTCTTTACTGACTACAGCAAGAAAGGTTTCAAAATTTAGAACTGGTAAATGAAATGTTGCAAGGAATGATGCCATCAATATATGTTTTTCACCAGTCAAGGTCAGCGATCAGTTCAAGCAAAATCATTCCAGACTGCTCAGTCTGTGAAGTCACTGGGTCAAGTAAAGTAAGAATGTTCCTTTATCTTGGCTGAAAGCAGCCAAATTAACCTCAAGTGAGGTTGCAAACATATTTTTATTTTGTAGATGCCGAGATGTCGATGCCTGCATAATGTAGCTGCATTCTTGAGGCTATTTTTTCTTCATAGCAACTTGCTTGAAATGTCCGTGGAGCTACTAACAGACCATAGGAAAAAAAAGGATTTTGATTGATGCAGTTTTCTGAATCAACTGGCTACTGCAAAAAGAAATCAGTGTTATTAATTCACAATCTTCCAGTGCCCCAGAGGATTGTGTTGTAGGAGAGAAGCAGGATTAGAGTCTGAAACGGTCCGGAGAGGGTTATATAGTAGAGCCTTTTTATTCCTCTCGAAGGACCTGAAGCCTGTGGAAACAATTTCACATCATTACTTGCACCACTGAGAGTTGTGGCATTTTACCTTGTGTTCTGCTTGTTAATTACAGATGAGAAGTGCCAGTTTTGAGGGAGTATTTGATGGTGAGAAGAAACTATAATGCGTATTCCGCTTGAGAAATCCTAACTAGGGGTTGTATTTCTTGACAGTTCTGGGTGGAGAAAAGTGGCATTTTTTTATCAATGGCTAATTTGTCTTGAAAGTATAAATTCTTTGGCAAGTTGGGAATCAACTAATAACAGAAAGTTATTGCTTGACTCTCGGTCCTGCAGATTGAAGTTTTTTACACTCTGCTGATCATTGCTTATTTATTTTTCTTTAGTTTTCATTGGCTTTATTATCTCAGAGTAGGGCTGAGCCAGATACAGTGAAAATCAGATTAGAAACAGTTCACTTCATCTGATTCAGTTTTCATTAGAAACCTTTAAATAATATATTAGTACATGTTACATCTGACATACCCAAAGGTGTGACACTGATCCTGTTCTGACCTGCTCAACTTATGTGCACACTTGGTAATTCCAAGTCATGCTTTAACTCAATGTAAATTGGACTTCTGCTGCAACAATCATAAATGTTCTTAACGCTTCCTTGAGTTTGTATGAAGCCTGTGTGCTACCAGTTTTGCTCTAAATTATTTCTGCCTCAAGGATGATTATAAAATCATTCCTAACAGCTTCCTTTCAATTTATTTTTTATATTAGAAAAATAAATTTTCTTCAATTCAGGCCTACATACTTTCTTTCCAAGGAAGCCTCTGAAATATGTGGAAAAAATTGACATTGCATTTTTAAAGCTGCATATATAAATGTGTTTACCTGAGCAGACATCGTGGTTTACAATACTATATCAGTAAAGGATCTTAACAAGTTCCACATGACCTAAAAGGGGAAGCAGAGGAGCAGAAAAACAATTGCCTTTCAGAAAGAAATGTTGTAGGGTAGTATGAGAGGTGCGGATATTCAGTGGGCATATCGTGTTTTGCAGGGAAACTGTCCAAACTCTTAAGCTGTGTGATGCTGGTTTAGTGCTCAAATATAAAACACCTTCAGAAGACCAAGGTGGCAAGGAACCATCGTTGTCGATTCAGCAAGGAACACTCATCTCCATAAATCACTCTGGTTAAATGTCTTTTTCTGATGCTAAGGGCCATGGCAATATTCTTTCAAATGAGACCTTGGGCATGAGTCCTACTTTCCATAGCTGCTAAACTTTTAGAAATTTGCTAGAAATTTGCTAGATTCAAAAATACATATGGCAGATTTACACGTGAGTAACCTACACACTGGAAAACAAGATAGATTGTTGCAGTTCTGCTTGCACACCCAAATAAATTATCATTTCCTGTCCAAATGTTCAGTGCTCATTCAGCCACCATTGTTTTCCTTCCTAAAGAAAGCCATGCTTCAGTGGTACAGAAATTGATCCTTTAAGGATATTTTTCAATTTGATTTATTAACTTCAGAAATTGTGCTTTGGTGTTCCATAGCTGAAGTCATGATGAGCTTCACACATTAGTAAGGCATTCAATCACTTTATTATACAGAATACAGCCAGAATACAATTTATGACCAAATTTGTATCCCTACCTTGAGTTCTTACAAGTGAATTTTTTTGTTTGTTTGTTCAGTTGGGGTTTTTGTTGGGTTTTTGGTAAATTAAATGTACTAATTAAAGGAGTTTTAAAATGGATCCTTTGAGAAGTGCTATTTATTGTATTGGAACATTTTTTCCAAATATAGCAAAACCTCCTAGCTAGATAAAACTTGCTGAAATCTTCCCTCTTGACTGTGTTTTAAGAGTTACTTCTCTTTAGAGGTGGTAGTAAAAGCTTCTTTTTTTTTTTTTTTTTGCTTTTGTAACTGGCTATGATTCTCTTCCTTTGAGCATCAGCTGAATAAAAGAATTTTTTTCTCAAAATCCACAAGTAATTTCTTTGCCATCGTCTGCTGTGTTTAGTGATTCTGAATTCACGGCAGCCTTTGGCAGAAAAGGTAGTCATCTCTCCAGAGGAGAGTGTAACTTCATCCAGATAGACATAAAAACCATTTCAAAATAGGAAAATTTCACATGGAAATCACTTTAAAAACTTTTATAAATTTCAGCCCTCCCTGAAAAACTAGATTTACAGAGAGAAAAATTAAATAATGCCAGTTTTTGCTGCACATAATTAATGAAAATTAAACTTAATTAGAAGCCATTTAGAAAAAAACATGGATGTGTGTTTGTGTGTACTTATTTCAATAGAAATATCCTTTCAACTTGATGAATTCAGCAAAAATTGCATCAGCAAGAAACTCCTTCTGGGAAAATAGAGGGAAGGGGAAATAGAGAAGAGCAAGCTCTGTACATGGCACAAGGTAGAGAAACTTCAGGGAAGGAACAGAGAACATAGGTCTATATCCAAAGGCATGGAAACAAATGCCAGAAGCCATCTGATTCTGTTCAGATTAGAACAGTTTTGTCTATATTTTAGGAAAGTTTTATCAACCTTTCTGAAAACGAAAATGGATAACCACAATATTAAGGGTGGGAATATGTTGATGAAAAATGCTACAATAAATAAATACAGGTTAAATTCCTCTTTGGATATGAAGAGCTACCCTCATTACCCTGATAGGAGTTTCAAATTTATGTTCTTTAGCATTAAAGATTATGTGTAAGATCAGTTATTAATTTACACACACACTTGGACTGAAATTTGTTTCTTATGGTATTGTTACTTTTTGACAGAATAATCATCAGGCTCTGTAGTTTAAATTTACAGTCTACAGGTTAATTCAGATTTTATGTGATAACCAAAAGAGAACATTTCAACAAAATTGTTGTGTTTTTACATGTCATGAATTTGCTAAATAATACAAATTTGCAACAAAGATCTATCATATCTGATCCTGGATTATTCAATAGATTATTTGATACCTATTACAGTATATACTGAAGAAACTGAAATTTAATAAGTCACTGTCATGATCTTTAAACAGAGCCTTCTGTTCTGTTTTCCTTTTCCCTATTCCTCCACTCCTAAACAAAGCAAGCCCTGTGGGAGAAGAGTATGCAGGAGAGCAAGTTGAGATGTAAACTGTGAGCTACTGAAAATGGTTCATAGTCTGTAGTATCATGACAGAAGGGAATAAATGAAGAGATAAAAATATAAAAATCTGTATAATAACCTAGTTCTCTGCTTTACACATTTGCATTGGTATTGCTTCCCTCTTAACCTTTGGTCTGTTTGCAGGTTTCCTGCTTCCTTTAGTAGAGAAACATTTTAAGGGATTCCCTCTCATGAAATAGCAAGGATTATATTATTCTTTTTTAAATTAGTTGTAATTTTTTTGCATCTCTTGTATAGGAAAGCAGTTAAATCCATGCAATTAGCCTTAGGGGGAGCCATGGCAAGTACAATACAACAGCTTCGAAATGTTTTTCAGAGTCTAATGTCATTACAGCTGTCCTTGGTATTATACCCAATATTCTGGCAACCATTTTAGACAAGGTTTAGGTGGTACAGCTTTGTGTAGATTTTTGTTGTTTGGGTTTTTTAGGAACGAGATCCACTTTTAATCAGATTGTACTGGTCAATCCGTAAGTCTTCTGAGAATCTTCTGCATGACTGCATTTTGAAATCCTAATTACAGAAACTCAAATGTGTTAAAGAGGAGGCAACAGTGCAAATAATTTGGAAAAGAAAATATTGGAATATGTTCTCACAATTTTCTTATATTTATATGGAGTATCATTTTAACTGAAATATTTGACCCAAAGTGTTGAGATGACACGGTCATTTCTGCACCTGTGAACACCACTGACTTTGTTACCCACCTTCTTTGCACAGACTGACTCTGCATTTCATCCCCTTTGAAAGGCAATTGTGAACATCTCAGTTTTGACACAAAACAAATAGTCCAAAGGACAGCTGGCTTAGGCATTGCACTATTTAATGGAAAGCACAAGAAAGCAAAAGAATGAAGGTATTTTTTTCACCTTTATTCCGCGTTGCGATCATACAGGCTGTCTGTACCACATCTCTGTACCTTAGCACTGCGGATTTGTTCTCTTACTTTTTGCTGCCATCTAGTGCCTTCTATAGCCTAGAATAGGCATTTTAGCCGAGCTAAACTGGAAATGCTTGTAAGAGGGGACACACCATTTAAAGTTTTGAGATTTATCATTAAAAAGGGAGAAAAAATAGCATATTTTTTTTTCTTACTGTAAAAACTTCCTCCCTGTGTAACATTGTTCCCTCTATGCTGAATAATGTGCTGACTAATCTTCTGGGCATTTTTCAGTTCTTTTGACCCCTGCATCTTTATTCAGCATCATTTGCCTCAACTAAAGAATTTCTTTCAATTCTTTGCATCTCAGATTAATTTGTGATCTACGCAATCTTTCAATACCTACTGTTAGGTATACATTTATGAATATTCTTTAAATCTTCCTGTATAATCTTAAATAATATAACTTGAACTGTTTGATAAACATAAAATGCTGGGAAAATGGAACATTCTGAAATTACAAGCATTCAGTTCAATAGCTGCGTGTTCGAGTTTCTAAAACATATATCTTGCTTGGCATTTGTTTGCAAGGCACAGCAAGTCTGAAAATTTGATTATGAATGCCAGTTAGCCAAGTGGCAAGTAAGCATTTTCATCACTGAAAACGCTCAAAATACAGAGAATATCCTTCACTGTCCATTTGGCCTGATCTAATGTTATTCCACCTGCGTAAGCACTTCCATTTGACTGACTGCTGTAATTATTAATAGCTAAAATCTTTCTTGAAATTTAAGTGATTTTCTGTCAGGTTGCCAGTGTCTATATTTCTTGATTTTTCCTTATAGCTATGTTAATGAGGAGAGAAATGAGCGATAAAATATACTGGGAAATTATAATTTGCTCTCTATCACATTATTAGCTAAGGTACTCCTGGTGCACATTGCCCGGGGAGGTTTAGAGTCTCCATCCCTGGAGATTACACAAAAGCCTTCTGGACACAGCCTGGGGAGATGGCTGTAGGTGACCCTGAGCAGAGAGGTTGGACCGGCTGACCTCTGCAAGTTCCTTCCAACCTCAGCCATTTTCTGATACTCTCACCTTTGAACAATAAAATCTGTTTCTGGTACCATATTGTTCCCTCTATTTTTTAAGGAATCTTAATTTGACAGCTGCTTTTTGTTTAAGTGTATTATTCTGGTTTAGCAGCAGTCTAATAATTTTAAACATTTGATAACGGCTGGTAATTCTATTAAAGGATTTAATAAAGGTGCCATTTTCATATTTAGAAAAAAAATCATACCAGATATAAGCTTATTATGACTTAGTCATAAATACCTGTGGATATTTCAGAAAAGTAACAAGTGTGGGGTCAAGGAAAATACGAGGAAGAGAATTGTTTTTAATCTTGTTTTCTTGATATTGCTAAGCAAAAGGATTGCACTGCTTTAGGGTTGCCTTGTGACAAAAATATGCTTCACCATTAAGAGAAAGCCTGACTACATCAGGAGCTAAGAGGAAAGGGTATTCCTTCCTGGTAAAATGTGTGAACACTGATGGCAGCAATATCGTTATGCTGACTGGAAAACAGACTCCTAGACTTGCAAATAAAGTCTCTAATTTCTATGAACACAGCTTTTAACACCTAAGGGTGTCTAAAGGACAGTAAAACTGTGTATGAGATTAGCACCACCCCTAAATCTTTCCCTTGATTTTATAAGGCCTGAAATAGCATTCAGTAAGATGGTTAATACAGCTTTTCCTGAATGTTTGCAAATGAAGCAAAGAAATTTGAGAAGTGGGGCAAAAGAAAGTCCTTTATTCTTTGACAGCTTCTTATAATGCATTACAGATTGGTAGGAAAAACAAAACACTAGTGTGCTGCAAAATGATACTTCTTTGCATTAAGATCAGAGAAGAAGGGTGAAGTAGCACCATGTAGAAGAGAATATCTGAGACACTAAGATGAAGAAAAAAGGACAATTTAGAATACTAAAGTGGCATAATTTTAACAACTCATGCATTATTAAATAGCCTATGATTTTGGTGTTACATTATGCCTCTGCTATTTTAAGAATTGCATAAAAAGCAGTGCAGTATTATTTCAATAAAGCTTTTATGTAACTGTATAAAATTGCAGTATATTACTGCAAATGTACAGAGCCTTATTGCAGTGGAGTACATTAAGATAATGCCAAACCAAGGGCATCATAATATATGTGATAAATTCTGTATAGTAGTTTTGCCTTATCATATTAGTATAAGAGCATTATTTTATTTAGACAACCACGGAGTTTACATTACAGACAGCTCCCACAATCATAAACATTGTAAATTGTCATAACACAATCCTGAAACCTGACCGATAAAGGTTCTCAATTGTGCTGCCTTGTACTTTGGGCTACTGCTGTGGATACAAAAGTCAGAAGCAGTCAGTGACACTCTAATAACAAATTGCAAAAACACAGAGCATTTTTTACATGCTGGGCAGACTTTATTTTGCTAAATAAGTTAATTTCCCATTTTTATCTACAACAAAATTACCAGAATTTAACTTTTCAAGTTAAATAATCTTACTGATCATGATCTAGAGGTACAAATCCTTTTGGGATGTGGAAAACACCGAAGAGATGCAAAAAAAACCTCAGCAGTATGAACTGTATACGGAATGTGTGGGTGAGGTGTGTCACTCCTGCTTACACACAGATTTGAGGAGTGAGCCAGCAGTGAGATATGAAACCCTGCATCTTTCCAGCCTACAGAGAAAGAAGCACATGAATTGTAAAAGCTACCAAGCTATTGGAATATTCTGGCTTCCTGTTCATGTCATTGAGATACCCATAATTGAGCAACTGCTCAAAAAGATCCATTACCATGGTGTTCAATTATATTGCCCAATTTGACTCTTTCTGTGTGTTAAATACCTGTTATAACAGGACACGATCCTCAATGGTTTCACAAGGGACTGCCTGAGTGATTGTTAACCTATAATGGTCACATACTTTCATGGACACATCACTTCAGATTGAGTGGGAAAGGGCAATTTTTGTTTTAAATCTGGAAAAGGAGAAAGAAAATAAGGCACAAAGATTAATATTTAACAGTGTTAAGAGGCTGTTACAAGAGGGATTTTCTATTACAGCACATACTATCTCACAGTTTTCTCAGAGGGAATTAAATGGGCGTGGTACCAATAGTCTTCATGTGGACTCAACAGAAAACCTAGAGTGAAGTTGATAGAAGTCTGACATTTCCATACAAACTGCACTGATTTCAGTTGACTTTACACTCTTTCATATTTAATTTGATGTCAGTTTTGAGAATCTGAAAACAGATATGTTAAGCCAATTTCTTCCAGCAGCATTTTTACTTTGAATTTCCCCAACTAAAACTTTTGAAAGACAAACTCTGGTATCCTTCCAGGGGGTGACCGTTTTTATTCCACTTGCTGGGTGTCACCCTTTACTTGCAAGTATTTTTATAGAGGTTTCACTATCATCTGCATTCAGTATTTATGGCATTTTTCAAACAACTACCCTTGCGGGGTTTTTTTAAATGACTGACAGCTATTCAAAAAAGCAGCAGAAGGGAATTTTTTCCTAAGATGTTACATCCAGTATATCATCATGTACAGCCTAATGTACATCTGCTTGAGTTTTTTATAAGCTTGCAAGTCTGCTTGTAATAGTGATACCTGTCGACTAGTTATTGTCCTTTTTGTCCCTTCTGATCTGACCTAGATATCAGCAGTGGCTTGAAGTTAAAAGTCTCAGACTACTGGGGAGTTGCATTTGAGTTTTTTATAAGCAGGGCTATCTTGTTCTATATAAGAATATATATATATATAATTTTTTAGAAATTGCTCATAATGACTCCAGTTCCTATCACTTAGGAAAAAAAACATGTTTCTTCTAAAACAATATTTTATTGTGGTGAAAAAAGTAGACACATCAAAGCTAGAAAAGCTTGTGCATGAACTTAAATGAAGGGAACACAGTTTAACAGAGAAGTTTTCTGGGAATGTGGGAACATACTTAGAACTCAGGCAGGCTCATAGAGAATGTTCTGAAGCCCTTATTGCACCACTAGTGTTTGGCTAGTTGGCTGGCATTTAAGGCCATTTTCAGCACGCTAATGAAAGGAAGTCATAATCCCATTTGCATGAAAATACTTTTAATAAGTTTCCCTTTCAAAACTTTAGGAATGCTACAATATTACTGGTTTTGCTTCTGAAAACTTGCATTTATGAGCCTGGCTTCAAACACAAATACAAAAGTAATAATAGTAATTTTCTTAATTCAGAATAAAAAGGGTAATTTTGCATTTAGCAGTTTTCAGCTTTTCATTCCAAACAGAAATCTTTCCCTGTTGAAAGACAGTAAAATAGTATTTTTCTCCAGCCAGCTCACTAAAATTCTGAAACAAAGGCCAGTAAGTAAATGTTGCTAAATGGAATAAGAAATATTTGTCCATTCCATTGAATCACTAGTGTTGGATGGTCTGTGACCAAACAACAAAAGTTGTTATAACAGCATTTGTTGTAAATATGCATTAAGGGCTCATCTGGTTTATAGTTCCACAGTGCTTCATGCTGATCTTCTTAACCCACCCAGAAAAATTAAATTATACTAGTTTCACAGCTGAAGAGCCTTAGCATTGAAAAAACCCCAGTCTTCCCTTAGGAGAAAAATTATTCCAATTCAATGTTGTGTTTAGCCTCTAACTTGAACTCCTTTACTACCAAAAATTTTCATACGGTGTTTTCTTAACTCAAGTTTTCAGCGATAGCAGAGGGACCTCATCAGGTTTCTCTGCAGGTGGCATGTTGTAGTGAAGTTATTGCTGTCTTAAGTATGCTCTTTTGTGAAAACATCTAAGAGATTTGCCCAAGGTCTGAAAATCGGAGCAAGAGCAAGTATTTTTTCCCATGCACCTTGCAGCACATTCTAATCCTACTTTATCTTCTGCATCAATACAGCAGGACTTATCAGAAAGTGAACAGTAATGAGACTCAGAAGCCTTTATTCAAAATGCAGATGACAAGCAGTCATCTGCATTTTTGGTAGTTTTCATTCTTTTTGGTAGTTTTCATTCTTTGCTTTCTTTCTGGTTTTAAAAAGGGATTTTCATTGGCAACTGCCCATCATGAGAAACGACACATCACAGTCATCAGAACAAGAGAACCTTGTGCCTTTAGAAAATTTTTAACACTGAATATATTGCTACTGACACTTTGAGACTAGACAGCAGAAATTCTGTGTAAGATATTATCAATTTTGTCTGCCCTGGCAGTTCTATTAGCTGATTTCTAGAAAAAATTACATGATAGATGGAAATGTACATATACAAAATTCCAGGTGAATGTCATGTTTTCTTATCATCATTTTCAACCTTAACTGATACTCAAGACTTCCTTAATATTCCAGAAATGGCCAATGGCCCTTTATAATTAGGGTGTGTTTGTAACCTCATCATCTCTACACAACAGCTCTTTGAGATAAATTGCTTTAATCTGCCTTGAATGGAAACGCATTTGGAAACAGATTTAATAGTATTTTATTCACTATTTACTTCAAAGCATCTTAGATTATACTTAGATGCTTTGTAAAACAGTCAGGGTATGACATAATAAGTGAGACTTAATTTTCACTGCTTATGCTATACAGAAAGTGGCCTTTTCTTAACTTGACTTAATTCATTATTGGGTCACTGGGCCTTGAGTTGGTGGTCATGATCTCTCCCAGCTGGAATTACCTTTTAACCAATCAGCGCTGATTCAGCACAGTTCCTGAGCTGACTTTCCTTGTGCCTTGCAAATTCTGCATTCTTTGTGTCCATTACCAGTGATAAATTCTCCTCCAACCTTGCTAGCCTCCCACTAGGTCTGAGATAATACCCAGACAATAGTACCACCTTTATCTTATCTCAAGTTCCCATTGTGGTGGCTTAACTTACTGTCCAAGTTCCAGGTATCCAGAGAGGCATACTCAAGGGGGCTTCAGTGGTTGCTGGTGGTCACAGATGCCATCTGCCCTGTAACTTGGGGTGATCTTTGCTTGGCTGGTGATAGGCAAGAAGTTGCACAGTTTGCCACAGTGGGAATTTTTGTCTGGATTCATTACCCAGGATGTGCTAACCAGATCTTGCTTCTGCCAGGCCTGGAGTTAGCACCATCCTGTTGCGCCATTCTGGGCTTTTCTCATGCCAAAGGCCTTCTGGAGCCTTAATAGTGTTTGAGACAGGAAACTGTGCTCTTTAAGTCCTTACAAAATTGCAACTACACTATAAGAGACACACCATTTAACCCATCACAAGGATGTGTCTGATGCAATGATATTGTTTACTTGTTCTCCTTCATATTCGAGAATTTGAAGTATTAAAAAAACCAAACCACCCTTATTCCACTTATGCCAAAGAATTAGGACATGTGGTTCACTAGATACAGAGGTTTGCTAGCTTTCCTAAAGTTTGTGGTAAGTAAGCCATCCTTACAATATTTTCCACTGCACTTTACTTCTTGGCCCTGCTCAAGGTCCACTATAACATTTTGCTGGTATTACCTGATCCTTTACCTCTAAAGGATGACCCATGGCCATCTAAGATGACTGTGAAGAGTTGAATGAGGATTCTCACAATACTGAATGATAAACAAATGTGTATGGAAATTGATTATAAAGAAAGTAAATCACTCTGACAAGTAAAACAGATTAAAAGTGGAAGATCTTAACCTTCCAAATGGAAGGGTTGCCTCTCAACCAGCAGCTACCCTTCAGGAAAGGTTTTGGAACTTTATAGGTTCTAATTTCTCTGAAACAATTTTTGAATAATCAATGAAATGCACTGGCTCTGTGCTCAGCAACAATTATGAAAGTAAAGAGTAAATCCTTAGAAAGTGAGGGGGGGAAAATAATGATGCATAAATATTAATTGATAAGGTTCCATTATTCCTTATTATGTTTGTCCTTTTATTCTCAAAAAATTAGTGATGAGGTTAAAGGAAAAGAAGACAGAAGGATGATGGAAGAAATGGAATTTTTCCAGATTACTTCGAGGTTTTCTAGTGTGGAAAAGGGATTTTTGAAGAGTGATATGTCTACAACATCAGGAGAGACACAAGAAAACAGACATTAATTTTTTGTCTTCTAATGGAAAAATTTGTGTACATCATGTGAAAATAAGGAGATAGAAATTCAAAGAGAGCAGAGGTAGATGCATAAGAAATATTTAATACATAAACAGTGGAATAGTGCCACACAATGTAGATGTTCAAAGTTGACATAGGTTTAGAAAGTGATCAGACATGTTCACATAGAAACACTTACCTGTTAAGGACTGTGAAACACATCTGACTCAAGACGTCCTTTGCTGGAGGTCATGAGAAGATGAATGTCACTTAATGTTATTAAAAATACCATTTATTGTAAGATGCAATTTTTTCCATTGTCAGAGACAGGATAATGGTAAACATGCCCACTGTTCTCACCTGGTGTTACTGCTTTGACATTCCTATCTTCCTATATAATTGCACCAGGTACAGCATTCCTCTGTGGTTCTCCTTGCAAGTCACTGCAATTTGCTGGTTGGTCTGCTTAAAAATCTTGAGACAATATTAAACTGCTTTTAGACACTTCTTGTCCTAGACTCTAGACACACCTAGCACCAAGTGCAGATCAGCAAGTCCAGAACATTGTCTGATCATCTTTTGCCAATAGTAGAAGCAATTTTCTAATTCTGAAAGCTCTGAAATACTCTTATAAATGACATGTGAAGCAACACTGCCTCCTTCTCAAAACTAGTATCTGTAAGTATCACAAAATGTCCCACAGGACCAAGTTCCTGGTATCATTTGGTCCATTCTGTTGCCACTCACCTATATTTCTTTGTACAAGAGCATTTAGAACTATTCTGAGATCACTGGTGTTAAGCAAAGGTAAGAGTTACTATATGGCTTGATAAGGGTCCATGTTCCCTGTCTCAGGTGATTCCCTTGATAGCATGCAGCCTGTCACCCCTCTGGTCCTTTTTGTTCCTGGATTTCAAGGACTACACCAGGAAAAACGGAAAAGTCTCCACAAATTTCCAGCCCAGGTGGCCTGCTCAGAGCTCCTCAGTGTCACTTCTGAGGACATATTCACATCTGGGTGGGAATGCTCCTGGGATTTCTACAGATTCCAGGGGAGTGGGTTTTCTGCATTCGCCATCACAGAACCTGGGCAAGGAGTCTGCTGTGGACCAGCAGGAACAGATTCAACACTGAGTATGAAAACCTTTAGGGATATGCAGCATTTCTACTCTCTATTTCTTGATTAAATGTGTTGCAGCCCTGTTGTCACAAAAATCTTGACCTGCTAGTGAACTCACTCTGACAAATGTTTGTTGTTATCAAAACGCAGAAGAATTGCCCAAAGTTAATGTCCCTTGCAAAGTCCAGATTTCCCAGTCTTTGGGCCAGATCATTTGTCCTTGAGTAGCTAGCCAACTGCAAACTTCTGCAGAGTGCCTGTACTGCAGTTCCTGACACGGCAGCTCCCAGACACATCTGGAATTTGTCACTTACTCAGTGAGGTGGGTTCATCCTGGCCAGCAGGTAACCCCCAGCCCAGTTATTCATTCACCTCCAGAAGGATGGGAGCAAATGGAAAGCAAAAACCAAGAAAACTGGTGTGTTGAAATAAAGACAGTTTAATAAATGAAGGGAAACAAAGGAAAAAATCAAATGATGCAAAAGCAATCATTTACCCCCAGGAGACCAATGCCCAGCCAGTCTCCAAGCAACAGCTGCTTTGGAAAGATGAGCTCCCAGGTTTCAGCGCTGAGCACAGTCCCTTAGAGCATGGGATCTCCCTTTGTCCAGTTTAGGTCAGCTGTCCTGACTCCCTTCCCAACTTCCCACCCACTCCCAGCCTACTCTGTGAGAAAACAGAAAACCTGAAGTTGTGCAAGCACTGCTTGCTGTATCTAAAACATCGATACCTTAACACTGTTTCACTCTCAAATCCTCACTGCAGCAACACACCCTCTGCTTTGAAGAAAATTAACTCTTTCCAGTACAGCTAGCTGGAATAAATGCTGAGAGCCTGATTCTCTGATCTGTTGCAACAATAGTGAACTATGAAATATCCAGTAGTGAGAATTATACTTCAGTAATAGGTCAATGTATAATAATGTCTACATCCACCTGTCTTATTTAGATGTTACAGGGAGAATGTCCTTACTGTTACTTCAGCAGAAATTGGCTTCTTTAGTGGGAGCAAGAAACTACAAATAAGTGAAGTAGAAATTTTGACCTAAATCTAATGCAAGCAGGACCTGGCTAGTCTCTAGCAAAAGCTAGCTCCCAACAAAAACCTCGTGTGTTTCAAGTCCTGCATAAAATTCAACTCAGAAGAACATTACACTATGTTTTTTTCTCTAATATCTGTCACAAGGCAGACCATCTCAGCAGTGTGAAATGTTTGCAGTGTCATGGTGACAATAAAAGGAAAAAAATAATAAAAGTTATCTTTAAAGATGCCAGCATTTTTAATTGAAAGCACTTTTTTGGGGGGAAAAAATCTTTTCTTTTGCTGCTGAATGGGATGGAGTGTAATAGCTAGGCTTTCCCTCTCTTTTCACCTCTTTTATCTTTGCCACTTGTAATAGTGCAAAATTGGAAACATTACCAGGGTAGTAAAAGAAAAAAAAGAGGAAGTGCTTCCTTTGCCCTGTACTGTTTTGGGGAGAAGACACAGCCTGGTGTCACTGCACTTGGCCACAGGTCAGTTCTTTGAAGCAAAAGTATTCCATTTCAAGAAAGTATGTCATGTAAGCTAAGAGGGAGTATAGCTTTGTCTGCCTGGACAAAAGGTTCTGAGTTTCTCCTGTGAGTTGATAAGACATGTCAAAAATGGCTCAGATATACCACCAGTTCTTTTTCATATCTCATAAAGCAAAGTATGTGTGATACTGCCTCATCAGACACAACCCTTGCTGGGAGATCACTGTTTTTCATTGATAGGTCAGAGCACAGCTGTGCCGCCTGCGAGCCTCTGTGAACATTGAGTTAATTTCTTCTGGGACAGTGGGAAGAGATTTTTTTTTTCTTGTCATCAGATTGGCTGCAATAAATTGTGTTTGGGGGCTTTCTCACAGGGTCTGTGGCGTGCACTTGCAAAGCTCTGCTGCTGCAGTGTGACAGGTGGTAGGAATGTGCTGAGGTTATGGTCCTGTCTTCAGAGGGCTGCATTTCCTGTCAGGCAGGAGTGCACGGTGACTACAGAGCAAGGTATTCGCTGAAATTATGATGAATGAGGGAGGAGGCTTTTTAATAGCTTGGGTAGTAAGAGGAGGATGCCTTTTCTCCAGGATACTTAACCTTCATAAAATAGGACATAATACTATTTCAGGCACTGCCTACAACTGTTTAAGAATGAGAGAGTGCACATTAGCAGCCGTCCCCTGGCAGGCAGTGACGTAGGAGGAAGGAGTGATTAATGTACCTTTTGTGATCCTGTGTGATTTATGCTGGTGATTCATAGATGAATTCACAGTTCTACTGGTCTTTGCATCTTACTGAATCACATCAGCCTGGCTACGTATACAAAAAGATATTTGATAAATAACAAATAGAGTGCTAAAGGAACTTCATAAAATCTGGTTTTCTTGTCTTCCCTAAAATTTGAGATTGATGGAGTCCTGTGTAAAACAGATTGCCTGTTTGGGGCATAACTGCACCACTTTGGAGATAAAGGTGACCCTTAGATAAAATGAACAAGTATACCAATATCTTTCTTGCAGTTGCATGTATTATATGTTTTTTAAAGCCATGTCAACCATTTTATTTGTATCTTTCACTTATACTCCTAGTCATACAGCTTCAAGTATTCTTTGTTTTCTAAATCACTCCACACCTATTTTTTCTTGTTTTAACATTTATTACAGGTGATTCCACTGTGCATGAGCCAGTATTTAACAGTAGTGCCATATATAGGTAGTGTGCTGTATAGTACTGCTTTAAACAATAAGAAACTTAACCTTCCTTGAAACACCTGCAGCTGCATGGTTTTCGCTCTGCACAAGTGGTGCTGCCATAGCTACCACCTGTGGAGCTGAACAATTACAGCAGTGGAAAATCTTACCATAGAAACACACCAGCAATGAACCACTCCATTCCTCCAGCACTGCAATTTCCAGTCTAACATAAACCAAAGTGCTGGAACACAGGAAGCACATAAACGATACCTGGGAAGAGATACTGCTTTAGATAGAAGTCTTCTATCTTTAGATAGAAGACATAGAATTATATTACACGGAGAAAACACACTTAAGGGTAGCCATATGAGTTACAGGAACTTCTGCCAGAAATGGTTTTGTGCACTGTAAAATCTTGGAGGACTCAAGTCAACAACTGCAACACAAACTGCTCTTACTCAGCTTTCTCCACAATTGCAATGCAGATTCAATCGCAGTGATAATATCCTATGTTCAGTTGCATTAGCAGAAACCTCTGCCAGAGATACCTTTCCCACAACCACGACTGTGAGATATTTTTTACTACAGCTTGACAAATTAAAATATTATTAATATTAACATATTTTAAAATGGTTCAGTTACTCATCTCTTTAACACCTTTAAAAAGACATCATAGCGTAAGTACAATAAGAAAGTGAGATTTTAAAGGAATTTGCTCATCATATAGTAGAAGACACTTGTTAACTCCAGTGTTGATCTTATGTTTGAAATAGTTCAGTAGAAAAAATGGTTAATAAGTGTTTATAATCAACTATGGTTTGTATCAGTTCTAGTTAAGATATATTAAAGACCTTACCTCACAGATGATACAATGTCAAACTGACTTATTTATATTAGTGGTTATGATAGTCCACGATTACATTGATCACATATAAAATGTTCTAAGTGAATGTTAACAAAGTTAGGATTTTACACATTGAATTTAAAACATTTTAAAAGAAAGCAAATGAAAAACTATATTTGTTTTTTATGGCAATATTTCATTTACTGATTTTCTACCCCTGAATGCCCATCAATTTAGAACAGAAGTTATATATGACAGAGTACACAATTCAATGGTAGCTTTGCATCAGTAGGATTTCCCACCTTCTAGCACCCTTTTCTTCAATATCCAACACACAAAAAATGTAATTATCAACTCTGCACACAAATCTAATATTTCTTATTTTGATTTTGGAGTCATTTGATTTATATCACATCCTGATTTGTCACTCGACAGTATATTTTTTAGTATTAACTTTACAGGATTACATGACCTTGAGTAAAGCAAGAACTGTTTTGGGGGTTTTTTTTGGTTTTTTTGTTTTTTTTTTTTTTGCAAAGAGAAGAAGCACATGCATCAAAAAATTCGGCTGTTTTACCAGCTTCTGTAGTTCCTAAGTGGTTTCATAGAGATCATTGTCTGCATTAAAGCATCTGCCACTGTGCTAAGATTATGATCCTCATGAAACCAGTCATCTGGTTCAGACAAGCTGAAGATTCACACCGTGGTCTGACCCTTCCACACGTTAAACACTATTATGTTGGAAACTCAGTTACAGGTGGGAGTTTCAAGAGAAACGTTTTCTTTGATGTGAAAGTTATTCAGATGTGGTAGGACCTTGACTCCAGGGAACTGCCTTCCAGTTCTGAATCTCTTAAAAAGGCTGTAGAAAACACATCAGAAAATGGAATCAGTTAACGAAGAAAATATTTTCATTTCTGAGTTGTGTAAATCATTTGGCTAGCACAGATGATATCTGTATTTTTAAATTTTACATTTGTAAATAAAAAACACTACATAACCTGAGATTCTATCAAGTTCTCAGGATCCTAGGGAAATTTATAGTACAGGTCTGAATTAACTTTTGGACTGCAGGCCCAGTTCTAGGTTAGTCTTTAAGTCACCAAGTGTCTTGGAAGATTTCTTGGAGCACTTTTCACCTTCTATTTAGAATTTGAGAACTTTGAAGCCAGCAGTGGAATAGTGAAACAGTCTGAACCAGGAATAATCAGTATAACCAGAATAATCAGTAAAATCTGCCCCTACCTTTGAAGAGGCATATAGCAGAAACTTGGAGAACTAAGGTTTAGTTGGTATTCCAGGGTTATTTTTGTCAATAAATCTCTAATATTAATGCATAAGCAGTCCAGAAATAGAGAATGGAATTCCAGTTCGCCTTCTTTCATCTAAGAATTTAAATTAAATTCCTGATTTTAATTACACCTATTTGTGTTACAGTGTGTGAAAAGCTGTGGCTTTTTTTCACCTGTTTTCAGTAGTGCTGTCATAATTTGGTCAAGTGAATCTGAAAGCCTGGGAAAACTCCAAGCACCTACTCTAAATGCTAAATCTCTCTGTAACCACAAGCAGATTGTTTCTTTCACAGACTAACTGAGGTGTTAGTTGCCTTTACTAGCTCTAATGTGCATTTGACTTATAGGAGCATTGATATCTATGAATAGGAAGGAGTGGAAAGAAGAAATTCCTTCATTAATATTGCAGCCAATATGGCTTTGTAACTTATATTTGTTAGAAATTGACTAAAAGAAGTAAGCAGAAAAGGGTAAAATGTAGTCTATCCTCTGGCTGCATTGGAGCTCCGTCTTCTTGTTTTTTTCTTTTTTTTTACCTTTTTGTTTTTAATAAAGCACTCTCACTTCCTTTATGTGGTTACTTCAAAACAAACGTGACCACAAGGTATCACAGTTCATTTTGTGCTTGTTTCTATGGATACATAGCGGACATCCCTATAAAGCAAAATACAGAGATAATGGTTGCAGAAAGGCACAACTAAGATAGTTTTCATAAATATAGAATGAGTAGTAATATCAATACATGCTAGTAAACTGAAAAAAAGAACCATTTTCCTTGAAGAATCCCATCATGTGTTCACTGCAGGTGGTAGCAGTGCTAATTATATTAAAGTCAAATGTGTCTAATTCCACTACCATGAGTTCATCATTCTGCTATGTAGACACAGACACATTGAAACTTTATGGCAAAAATATGGATACACCTTTCAAATCACCATCCTTGCTACTGAATCAGAAGTGTTTTTATCAGAAGAGTACAGCATGTATTAGAGGTTGAAGCACCACTCATTCCACCCAGCACTGAACATCTGTATCAGTAAAATATTCAGACATTAGAAGGAGACACTGTAATATCAGACTGTTACTAGCAATTGTTCCAGTACTTTCATGTTACATGGGCAGACATCATTCTGATGCACATTGGAAAATAAAAAATGTTCAGAAGGTGTGAAGAAACTCATTTATTTTCAAAAGTTTATATCGTCACAGGCACTGCCTTGCTAAACCTTAGTTATAGACACTCTATATCCAGAAAATATTGTGAAATTTCTTGTCTGCTTTATCCAGAATACTACTTTAAAATCCTCAATGATTAAATGCAGATTTTTACATATGTTTTTCTAATCTCAATTTAGGTTATTTTAGTTATTGATTTGTAAGTTCAAGTGTCTTATTTAAAAGAACTGCTTATTTCCATTCCCCAAAATTTGCAAGGTTAGAGTAGCAAATAGAGCCAGACTGACAGAATAACTTCCTGTTATTCTTCTACATAAATGTAAAGAAATGGGTCAGCATCCATGATATCAAGAGAAACTGCATTGTTTCTCTGAAGGGAATCTGGAAGCAAATAACAGTACTGCTAATGATGTCATGATGCAACTGTTTCCCTCTATTGCATATTCTTCTATAATTTACTTTTGCAAGACAATAATTTAGCTTTTCCTGCGAATAAGTCAGATGATCTGACTCATCTGACCTCTTGAGTACAAGCTAGAGACTAATCTCATAGCACTTAAAGGTCTGTGTGAGAAAACGGTACACAAATGGCCTTTTGTACCAATTTTAAGCTTGATTATATCAGCTGCGGATCAGACTTCTTCTGTTGCACTTTGGATCAGCTTATCCAGGTGTGTCACCGACTGTGCTAATTCTCAGCAGTGGGACAACTGTAACAGCTACAGCTTTTGCACATGTGAAAAATGCCAACACTCAGTTTTATAGTATTTGATTTTACAGTTTTTAGGGCGTCTTATGTCCTTCATAAGTCATAGCCATCATCCAGGAAGGTGTGAAATTCAGAGCTGAGGCAGCAATCAAAGTAAAAGGTCAACCTACAAGACAGAACAACTCAGGCTATTGATAAAGAGCATATTGTAAAAAAATTGAAAGCACAAAGTGATTGCTAACTTTCCACTTCAGACAATATTTTCAGTAGTTCTAGTACTCAGCACTTCTTTTGCCCTTCTCATGATCAGTTAGTTGTGCAAGCTTAAGCAATTACTACTTGTAAAAGCTTTGTGCACTCTCCTATTTATTACCTTTCATTTTAGTAGAAGGAAACTGTGACAGAGACGTCAAGGTTTGGTCCTTCAAACACACTTACTTTTCTAGCTGCTTTTTGTTTTCAGTTTTTATGAACTACCTTTGATGTTATTCCAAGAAATAGCTTAGTCTGAATTAATTGTAGGAATTCGGTTAGAGGCATGGACGAATGGAATCTGTGAAGTTTTCCTTAACCTCCTACACTTCAGTTAAAGTATAAACAAAAATCCTATGCTGCAGGAGTTTCTTGCCCCTTTTGAGAGTTGGTGGTACTCCAGAGAAAGGAGGAGCAAGAAAAGTGTTGAGGCTTTCTTTTCCTCTTATATTCCTGACAGTTGAAGAAAATACCTGAACTACATGGGGAAGAAAGTGAATCTCAAGGAGATAAGAAAGAGACAGATGGGGGATAGACACCCAGAGCTTTACGAGATATGCTGTTTTGGAAGTAAAGGAAAATGCTTTTTTTTTTTTTTTTTTTTTTTTCTTTTTTTGTGGGAAGTCTTTATACTATACTCAGCACAGCATTCAGTGCCCAATGGAGGCCAATTTTTACAAGTCTTTTTCTAAGAAACACAAAGGTCTGGGGTGCTTAGATTTTTTTTCTCCTTCTCTGGATTTCAGCATCACACATTCTGTGCTTACAGTGTAATTAAATATTTCCCCATGATAAAACACTACTGTTGGGCTGAGATAAGATTTAACTCTAGACTTTATTTACCAGTATATGTGAGGTGATTCCTGAAAACCAGTGTTCTTCAAATGTGACCTACCAATTCAGTCACACCATGTGACTGATGATGTGCTAGTCTGACAGCTGTACAAAGCTATTTGGGAAAGTCCCAGAGTCTTATCTAAATGTCTAGGACTTATCTGTATTAGAGTTAAAGCTCTGGACAGTCAAAGAAACTAGAGATTGAAAAGGCATATAGGTGTGAATTACCTTCTGAGGCAGAGAAATCACCTTGGTAATTGGCGAGGTGACTTACATTATCTAGTTTGCCGAATCCAAGGAATTTTGGCTAATCTACCACCTTTTGTAAACAATGAATCTGTAGAATATATGGCAAATGCAATTGCTTGTGTCATTCATATATCACCTCAATCTTCACGATAGGTTTAGATACAGGTGTTAATAGAAATTAATTCAGCCTACAATATTCCTAGAATTTGATTTTTTTGAGGCTACAATCTGGTATGCTGTATAGATAGTCATTAATTTCATTTGAGGTTGAAAAAAGGAGGTTGAAAATATATTTTCTGTAGACAAATGGCTTTTAGTTATAGCTTAAACACTCCTTCAAAAAATGTGCAAAATCCAGTCAGGGTTCTGCAGTGCTATTTTTACTGATTAAATCAGTGGGGCATTTTTAATATGTTAATTACCATGGTACAAGTACATTTTTTAATATACATTAGTATATGTTATTATAGAATCTTATTTTCTGAAATGCATAGTCAGAAGAAACAAGGGGTTGCACTTCCCTGGCTGCTGTGCAAACACACATGCTAGTCCACAAAAGCTTACTGCTTTGAGGCATGATCTGTGTAGAAGATTATTATCTTCTCCTTTCTTAACTTAAAGCATCAGAAAAAAAAAAAAAAAAACAAAAGCTTCCAAGGCCCATGGGTAGACAACTAATAGAATTTAAGTATCAGAAACAATGTACAAGAATTACAGCCAAAGTGGAGAGATACGACTTTCTTGTTAATGCTTAAATATTGTTGTGAAAGTATGACTCATAGTCGTTCCCTTCCATGGAAAAGTATTATCCATGGGGACTTGCTCTGCCTCAGTTGTGGCTCTTGACACACCTCGTGGCTCTGTTAGCTGCTCAGAGAAAAAGCAGAGCACATGCCTGTGTGCCCAGTTTCGTGTTTTCATTAAGAAATGAACAAGAAACATACAAAGGTCCTTTTGGCAATCACTGAGAAAAATAAGTTAAAGATTTAATGTGGAAAGATGGAGAGTTCATCAAAGAAAGGTTCCATTCAGGGTTTCGACTACAAATTTCATTCATTTGCAATTTCTCTGTTATGGTGTTTGTAGGATAGTTAGAAAAAGGAATATCCAAAGTGGATGGTAAAGGTTTTGTCAGTGTAAAGCAGCTGTTGTTTATCTTGTCACTTAAGATGTTGTCAGCTTTTCACAGAGCCTTTAGTAACTGCTGTTTTCATTCATAGCTTAGAATACATTTTATATGTTTATAAACACAGATTCTTATCTGTAAATATTACACTGTGTTATGTGCATATGGTAAAGTTATCTCCATTTTGTTGAGCTAGAAACAGAAATCTCAGAGACTGAGTTGAAACTAGAAGGACATGAGTTCGTATCTAGGATTGAAAAGAAGGCTCTACATTTGAATTAACAGGAGGTACCAGAAATTAATTGTATGAACAGGGAAAATCACCATGGGAAGGTGATGATGCCCTGCAAGTTCAAAGCTTAACTTATTCTTTTATGTGAGCTCTTAAGAGGTTCGTGTCTTCCAGCCTTTTTCATAGACCAAGCTTAAAAGAAAGTACTGATGATCAAACCCTTGTGATTCAGAATGTTTTTAAAACAGAAAAGGTAACAGATGCTAAATAGACATGAAAGAGGAGCTGAGCTGCTGATTATTAGAGTTGCAAATTGGTAGAAGTAATAATGACACAATGAACAATTGGTTATGGAAACATATTTCTGTAAGCTGAATTCTGAATGGAACAGTTTTCATCTATGTAAGTTCAAAATAATAAATACATAAATAAAAAAACCTCTTTTAGAAACAGATAAATATTATTAGTATGAAACTGATTAAGAGAGAAAGGACCACCTAGACTTACACTAATTTTTTTTTTCTCTTTCTAAGGTAGACAGTTCTAGATTTAGAATATAGCCGTTGTAGTTCAAAGTTATTAAGGTTGTGCATTTAAAGTAAATGCTGCTATCTTACAGACTATTAAAGATTTTGTTTTGCAATTTTGTTGTTATCTGTCTACCCGTGATTACTGTAGCAAACTGCAGGTGCTCTGTAATGAGGCTGAAATCTCGGAAAATACTGAGTCATGGAGTTCTGCAACCCATAAATTATTCTAGAATTGAAGTAATTAATGGTTTTGTGCTTAAAGGTTGTTTTAAATTTCTCGTACAAATTAGTAATAGTATACAATGCAGTTTGATGAAAGCAGTGCAACAAGCAATATGGTGCAGAACAATGTTCAGTGTCACTGCCTTGGATATGGTACTCACGAGTCCTGCTGCAAATAGAAATATTGAATCAAAGCCCTAGGGACTGCTGGAAGCAATTGGAAATTTTCTGTCATAAGGAATTATGATAGATTTTTGAAGGACAAACAGAATTTAGACTAAGATGTGGAGATCTGCCTTCAACCTTATGCTGCTGAAAAGATTTATATGCTTCTCTGGACATGTTTAGTACAGTGCTAATTTTTTATTATCAAAATCATAGCTTTTCAACTTTTAAAAAATTCATTTTTACAAATACATTTTAGCATATGTCAACATCTATTTACTATTTTCCACATACAACACAAGGAAGGACAAAATGTAGATTTAACTGAAAAGACCGAGACTGGGGAAAGGAGTAATGTCAGAGCTAATTACAGCCCTTACCATGGATGCAGCCTGACAGATCGTTATTTCTCTTCCTAGATGTGGCCAGGGAATGGATTGCTGCCCAGATAGATTGTTTTCACCAACCATTGCTTACTCTACTTTTTCTGAGGGTTCCTTAACAATGTCATTAAGTGTTATGCATCTGGAAGTGCTTGATACCGTAACAGTGTATCCTCTCGTGACAGGAATGGTCATAACTGAAATATTACAGGGCAGAACTTTTTATGCATCCCACATTTTAATAGATATGTATCCTTCATGGGAAGGGGAATCACCTGTGTATTGCCAAGTGATTGGAAAATGGAATCTAAAGAGTGCTTATAAAAGACCCCAGAATAGGCTTCATGATCCTGAAAAGTTAGTACTGTTTTAGTAATTTCAATTACTACAATGTAAAATAAATTAAAGCCGTCCTGAATTCCTGAAAATAATGGCATTTTTGAAGGTCTGAAATAGATAATCTGCCAATAAGCAAGTTTCTCCTCTTCCATTATTTCCAAAAATCAAATTCTGTCCTTCCTAAATCACAGCCAACTCAAGCAAGTCCAGTAAACTTTCTACAGTTTAGGTATTGTTTAAAGAGTATATTCTTGCTCAAGAAAACTCATATGCATAACAAAAAGATAGAGCAGATGCTCATTGCTTTCTGACTGGGATGGATAAAGCATTATTTGGGTCCTATAAATGAATTTTCTGCTAGAGTTGAATCAGTTTGTACACAACGGTCTTTTTCTCCTATGTTGACAGGAGGCAAGCAAGGTGTTGAAACCTTTTTGTCACTCATGTTCTCCTTTTGAAGTGGGATTGGAATCTCACTTCCCACTCCAATATTTTAATCTCAATCAAATAATTCAGAAGCATCATTTAAAAGTGAGGGCCTTTTTAGTCAGTGATAGAACCAGTATAACTCTATGTCTGCCCCAAACGAAATTTTAAGCCAAATTGTTTCTCTGTGAGTGCACCCAACAAATCTGGAAACATTTCCCATATGAGTTTTCTAAACCAACTTAATTCACAAATGATTTGGTCTTCGTTAAAGAGAGCCTTTATATAAAGAAAAGCAGTTTAGAAAACTTTGGTGTGTTGAGCCTGGCTGGGCACCAGGTGCCCACCAGAGCTGCTCTATCCTCCTCAGCTGGACAAGGGAGAGGAGGTATAACAAAAGGCTCATGGGTCAGGCTGTCATGGGCAAAACAGGCTTGACTTGTGGAAAAAATAATTTATTACCAATCTAATCAGAGTAGGGTAAAGAATCAAAAAATTTGGATAAAACCAAATCTTGAATCATCTTGCCTTCATCCCTTGCTTCTTTCTGGCTTCAACTTCACTCCCGAATTCTCTACCTCCACCCCCACAGTGGCACAGGGGAATGGGGAGTGTGGGTCGTGGTAATTTCTTCACAAGTCCCTACTTCTCCTTCCTCCAAATGGGAGGGCTCTGCACTCTTCTCCTGCTCCAGTGTGGGATTCCTCCCAAAGGAAACAGTGAACTTCTTCAGTGTGGGAAGGCCCATGGGCTGCAGTACTTCAGGAACAGCTCCGCTGTGTGTGCCAAGGCACAGGGACACGAGTCCTGACATCACACCTGCTTCAGCATGGCTCCTCTCTCCGTGGGGCCACAGATCCTGCCAGGATCCTGCTGCAGCACGGGCTGCTGCCAGGGCTTTTTTATCTACGTCTTAACTAAATTATCCCAGAGGCATTGCAATCACTGCGGATGGACTCGGCCCTGGCCGGTGGCAGGTCCCTCTCGCAGCCACCTGACATTGGCTCCGTCGGACGTGGGGGAAGCTTCTGGCAGCTTCTCACAGCAGCCACCCCTGTGGGCCCCCACCACTACCAAAACCTGATCACACAAACCCAACACAAAAATGCTTTAAATGAAAGAAAAAGAAAATTAAAGTGAACTGACAGAACTTGCAGAATAATGATTCCAGACAGGGGACAAAAAGGATTCAAAACAGTAAAGATAACAAAAGCATTCAGAGCTAGACAAGATACCGTAATTGAGGAAACCTGAGTGAAAAGTACTAAAGCAGCATGAAAGCTGAATTGATTTTCGGGAGCTGTATAATACAAGGAAAGATTGGCAGATATATTATATACTAAAATACTCCTGCTGTGCAGAAGGAAGAAACACCTCCTTTATATATTGTCCCTTGATATTTTCAAGATTATTGATGAGATAAGGTTATCCTTCTGGCTGCAAAGAGTTTCTGTGGATTTGTCTATTACATAAAGCTTCCAAAGGAAGATTGTAATTGCCTTTACATTATGCTGGTGTTTTCTGGAAGGCAATTTAATGAATCTTTTTATGAAGTGTAATTCAACTTAAAGCTTAAGCTGAAAAAGTACGATGGTCCTTTCATTTTCCAGTAATTTAAAACAAAAGGGTGCTAAGAAAAAATAATAGTAAGAACTTGAAAATAAATTGAATTACATCTGCTACTTATTGACTGAAGGAGCTGTTCTCTCTAAATTCCATTGCTTTGTTACAGAAAATATAATGAGGGCACTAAAAGAACCTATGTCATTTAATATTGAACCCATTGTGACACACAGTACAATCACAGAATCAGAATCATAGAATGCTTTGTGTTGGAAGGGACCTTAAACATCATGATTAAAGGGTTTTGAATGTGTCCCCTTTCAGGGGAGCCCACTTGCATAAAACTACACTAAGGGCATGTATTGTGCTTTCATTGTACTCCCACTTTAGAAATGGAAAAAGGACAGGAATATAGAAAATTATACACTGCTTTGGGCAAACACAACACTGTGTCTCTAGAGTTCAGATGATGACTGTGACACATTGTAAAGAGGGATTATAATCTTTTAAAAACAGAATTGGTTTGAAAGTCAAAAACAGGGTTTTAACAGCTGGTTAAATACAGCTGTGACTGGATTACTAATGTATTACAATCCAGTCTCCTCTGTATTGTGCAATATTTAAAATAAATAAGTTACCTCAACCTGTGTTGGCATACCAAAACTGTCAATCTTATACAAAACTTTGATTTCATTTAATCAGGTCACTGATGTATCATTGATTCAAGGAGAGAAATTATGTTACTGAATTACCAATACCATGTCATATCATGCAAATATATCTTAGTGATTTTCTTTCCAATATAGTATCTAAACCAAAGATCAAAGGAATATTTTAACATGGGAAATGGTAATAGAAAGTATGTCCCTGACCATTTCAGAGGATTATGTCAGAAAATAGTTCATTTTCCCTACACGTTTTTTTCCTGCATCATAAGCCTGGAGGCATGAGGTGATGGTGCTCTAGAAATACTTTTCTTGCCTCTTCTTTTCCTTTTCTACACTCTTTCTGTCTTTTCTCCCATTTTATCTCACTGTTTGTGTCTTTCTTCCTTCATACGATTCTGAATAGTTAGGGTTTTGGGTTTTTTTTCTCTATTTACTCCTGGAGTTTGTCAGTGCTCTAGTGTAGAATCTGGAGGCTTGTTTGATATGTAACACATACCATGGCTGCATGATATTCTTTTGATGGCTTATAAATCTGCATCCGTATTAGTAGGTAATGTAGTTCAATAGGCATAGATTTGCAGGTCAAATCAGTTGGTGCTGAGGACCCAACATCCCCATTGTTCATGTTGCAGGGAGCTTTGACTCACACTGGACCTGCTCTGGGTCTGAATGCTGAGTCCATACAGCTGGAACACCTGAGGTGTGAGACAATCTTTTGGTGCAGGCTCATCAGGAAAAAATTCAGTCAATGAACTCTAGACCCTCAATGTGAAACAAGCCGTTTCCACTGGGGACAGTCAGGAGGTTTTTCTTCAAAACCATGCTCTGGATCTGAACTCAAACACTGATACAGTAACATAACACCTTTCAGCAAAACACTCTAAATTTATTTCTTGTTTTGCAGCTTCAAAATTCTGATATTTTCCTTGTTTTTCACTTTCTTCAGCTCATGCATGTAATTATCCAATAACTTTTTCTTGGAGTTATTCATAGGTGTACAGCATAGGCAAAAGATATCACTGTTCTGATTTTCTGCCCCCTTTCATTTGCTTCTTGCATTTATAAAGAGTGGCAGGTTATCATGAAATTGTGAAATCTAGCTGGGAGAAGTTCTTGGTCATTCAAGCATTATGTGTTTCTTGGATCTGAGATTAATTCAGTAGAATATGGGAGATCTTGTCCTTTTCTTAACTGAGTACAGCGACAGCGTGCTTTGAAAGAGAGTAAGTCATTTGGGGCTTTGTGTACTAATTCTTGTGAAATTGATGTGATAATTTGTTTTTTCTTTGGTGAGTTTTTATATTTTAAAGCTTTGTATTATTCTGTAGAACTTTGAAAATATTGTTTTCTTTGCCTTATCAGGAATCAATCTTCTTTGTTATTAGGATATTACAACACCAATAGTGAAATGTCATAACTTTGCACATTTTGTTAACCATAAACTCCTCACAAATTGTTATGAAACCTGCTATTTTAAATCTTTTCCACAGTAGCAAAAGTAAGACTATAAAATGCAATGGCCAAAGTTGGCATATATACAGGTCATTAAAAGAATGTATGAAAATTATTTCTTTAAAGGTGAAGATTAAAGTCTATGTCTTATGGCAGTCAGCAGCAGTGATCTATCTTTTCTTCTATAAACAAACTGAAATACGTTTGATAACTAAAAATCATCACCAACAATTGTAGATTTCCAGGAAGAATTCAGTTTATTAATGCTTTTTTAATTAGCTGAACTGTGTAATGTTGATATTAAAACCACTGAAAGCAGGATTCTCAATGCTGCACAAATGAAAGCAATCCAGTATCTCATTAACATTCCTCTCCTGCTGTCTGCAGCAGATCTATAAATAGAATAGGCTATACACAGAAATTTATTATTGCAGCTGATAGCAATTTTCTTTTGCCAAGGTGTCTGGAGGCATTATTCATGAGATTCATTCTGGTAGACTCTCAAGCTGAGATCCTCACTCCCCAGCTCAGTGGGTGGTCAGTTTAGGAATACACTAATCAACTGCTATGCACAAGGACTGTCACAAGACTTACGCATTTCCCTCTTTTAAAAAACACAGGAGGTTTTTCAGCTCCAGATTGTTTTCTTTAACCTGATTGCATGGATATTATAAGCAGATAATGGATTTTTAGAAATCACATGTATTTGACATTTTATCAGTGCTCATCCTAATGTTTATACTATTATTGGAAAACCAAAATGAGTGTGATTTGATACAACATAGACCATGTCTTCTGCATTCATACCCACGGGCACATGTGACCTTATCAAGTATAAGGCAGACATGTTTCTGTTCAATACTGAGGATGTACATGAATACTGAGCAGTCACATGAACTGACCTATCTAGCTGTCATCTAATTTTGGCCATAATATAGGGGGAAAATCAAATAAGACCTTTTGTGAAATTATATTTATAATAAGTGATAGATGGTAATGTCTTGCACTCTTTTGTTTCCCTATCCGTTTTTGGTTTTCCTACCATATCTGTCCGTGTGCTATCTTTGAATACTACTAAAAAAAAAAAAAAAAAAAAAAAAAGGTACAACCAGAATATGCACATTTCTAAATGTTGGTTTTGTCGCCCCTCAAGACTGATTACAACTTATTTTTATCCTTGCCTATTCTAATATTCTTTCTGTTGGCTGAGAACATAAGTTATATGATAGAAGAGATATTACCTGTTTATTCTGTTCCAATTTCAATATAATCACTACTGCATGTGTTCATATTTCAGGATTTTTTATATCCTACTGTATACATTCAAGCTATATGTAGTACCTGAATATACAAATGATGTTTCCATTTGTAAAATAAACTAGTAACTTTCATGTTTTGTTCTCACATACTTTCATTTTTTCAGACATAATAGAAGACTTGTTTTCCTGTAGCAGTTATTTTGACTATGCTATGAAAGCAGCCCCACAACCAGTGAGACATTAGAAAAGTCACATATCTCACCATTAAAAGAAAGATAAATTAAAATATCAAATTAAACCCAAAAGAAACTGTTAAGTCACCAATAAGGCATTCTGGCATGTCTGATGCCAGGGACACTAGTAAAAATAAAGAGATCTATTACAACCATAAGTCAGATACCACTGATTTTCTGTAAGTGTAAAACCTATTCTGCTTGTTTTGAGTGCATTTTGGTACTTATACTTTTTTTGTTGTTCTTTTAATTTAAATTTGCAAGCGACGAAGAAAATTGGTACTGTGAATGCCCTAAACTCTACACTGGAAAACTCTGCCAGTTTGCGACTTGTCATGAAAATCCATGTGGAAACGGTGCTACATGTTTTCCAAAGTCCAGGCGAGATGTTGTTTGCTTGTGTCCATATGGAAGGTCTGGCATCCTCTGCAGTGATGGTAAGAACCATTTTCTTCCCGCATTGTTCATAATTTCTATAATTCATAGTAGCTGCTGTAAGAAACAAGTCAAATGCTTTGTAGGTAAAACACTGAAAGTCACCACCTCCCCACCTAAAAACACAGCCCAAAATCCAGACACAGGCAAAGAATGGCTGAGCTGACCACCCTTCCCATGTGTTGTTTCATAAAATTTCCAGCCAGGGAAAGGAGACAGAGGGATTGAAGAAGCTGAGAGTTTACTCAGAAAAGCTGGGAAATATCAGGTAGCATCTGATGTTTTAGTAAATCACCTGGAGAAAAGCTGAGAGATTCAAGTGAGAGCTCCTTTGGAGAAATTGATTTCTGCTGTAGTTTGATTTTTCCTCTGCTTAGGGAAGCATTACTTTGTACATTTTTCATATAAATGCAGTCTATATAGAATACTTTCTGGATTGTAAAAATATCACCATGTACCATAATTTGATTAATTTTTCAGGTCAGAAAGAAGGACAAATTAACATTTAGCAAGTGCTTTGCTATTGATGCCATGATGATTTTTTACCTTTTTTATATACCCCTTTTATATACCCTTTTATATAGCTTTTATGTACCGCCAGTGCTTTTAGCACACATTCCTTAAGTTTGATAACTTAGTTTAGCCCTAATATTCTGTTAAGCCAGGAGACCAAGCATCCTGGAAGCTTCACAGTTAGAGGTCAGAAAGCCCTATGCAATCCTGAGAAGCCAAGGTCTTCCCTAGAACACATCCTGTAAACCAAGATAGGCCCACCCAGGGGGGGACTCCTCAGGATGGGGGGTTCATTCGAGCCTCCCATTGGGGAATCTTTGATAGATGTGCTCATTTGCAAGGCCTATAAAGAACACACATGATCTATCGTGTGTGTGCATGACAAATTGGTGCACCTAAAAATCCTTCAATAAATACCAAGGTAAAAACCCCTTTTCCCCTTAACCGTGTCTGGCTTTTAATTTTAAGACCAGGGAAAGGCAACAGAAGATGTGATGAAAGGAAAACAATAGCGCAAAGTAAATAGGTCACTTGGACTAAGATTATTAAAGGAAGGACTTTTATTCCTTGAGCATTGATCATAATGATTGTTCTAGGACAGAAATTTCTGTGTGTGAACATCCAAGGTATTGTCTTCCCCTAACAATGAATGTAGCAAAAAATAATGATTGAAAAACCTACACATAGAAAATAATCACTGATTCTGAGCTTGTTTAGTGGTGCACATAAAGTGCCTTTTCAAATAAATATTAAACAATGGTCCGGTTAGTTTTGTCATATCATATAAATATTTAAGTCTTGCGTGAAATTTTTATTTCCAAAATATTTAGTAGACGAACATTTATGTTTTATCTGTTTTCATCTACCATGATACTTGATACAAATAGAAGAGGCAAGTATATGAAACATGTATGATACTTTCTAGGTAACATTTCCTAGTTTGCAGTAGCAAAATACTGGACTTCATTTGCTGTATTTCTAATCATCCAGGCTGCATTTCTTTGTTCCTTCTCAATTCCACTGCATCGTCTTTAAAATGAGGCTCTAGAGCTGATTCAAGGTGCTATATTCAAGGTGTGTTAATGCCACTGCTTTATACAGTGGTGTTTGACATTTTCCTGTTTTACTCTCTGCCCTTTACTTAACCAATTCTTCCAATCTGTTGTCTTTTATGAGTACAATGATGTATTCATGAAAGCGCTTATTAAAACCTCTAACACCTCTTCCTTTGAATGCTGATGGCGAGGCCAGAGCCCACCATTCTGTATTTAAGGCTAGGACTGTTCCTGTAATCTACCCCAGTTTACATCTGTCACCACTGAGCATCACCTAATGCTTTTTCCTGTAGTGGTTCAATGAGGCTCCTCTGCAACTCTTTCTGTTTAACTGTCTGTAAATTAAGAGACTACATAAAAATTGAGATTCTAAATTGAGAGAAAGCACAGAAGTTCATTAGTTTGATTAGACTACAGAACTGGAGTCTTTGAAAGCACAGAAAGAATTAATTTTAATGGGTGGAAAAGGAAAACTGTCTGGATTATCATCATAAGCAAGCAAAACAGGAAAGAATACACAGCTTTGTAGGACACAGTATAAACCTAAGGTGACAGGCCCACAACATAAGAAACTATTATTGAAATATGAAAAATTGTTTTATTGAATTGTGTCTTAAGAATTTAGAAGGAATAGAAATAAACTGAGCACAGACAGAAGTCTTAAATGAGCTGCAAGAAGCCCCTTCATCACATTTTCTAGAACAACAAAGGGAGAAAGTGATCCACAATGCAGTGGAGGCTGGACATTCCCCTATGGATAGCCCTAGTAGCATCAAAGCCATACTTTTCAGGAGATGTTTGAAGATAATGATAGATTGCCTAATTAAAATGGTAGAACAATGTAAATTATTTTAGAAGCAGAAGGCAAACTTAATTGTTTATTATGACAAAATGTGTGTCCCAGAAAATAAATTTAATAGAAAGAAATGGTCCATAAAAATTAAGGCATAGAAGCACACATTTTAAATGAATAATATTTTGTTTAAGATACACAATAATATTGTCTCTACTATTCAGATTATAACCTAATGCTTGCTTCTTTGTGTCTGAAACACTGAAGAAAAGCTGTTCATCAAAATGTTTATCAAATAGTAGTTGGTCTTCATCAACGCGAAACAAGCAATATGTCACAATGATTATTTGATAAAATTAATATAACTAATGTGCCAAATAGAATTGCATTTCATGCCAGCTTGGCTGCTCCTGCCAATAGAGACTATTTACAAAAGACAAAGTAAGGATAAATAAAGATATGGACAGAGCCATAAATGAGCCTACAGATACAGATCTTCCACATATCAGAGCTCCAATTGCCATCTGTTAAGGACTGGAAGTCATTCTAAGAACAACAGCAATCTTTAGAAGACTATAAGGAAAAGTTTTAATAAAACTATTGTCACTCCTAAATTAAAACAAAACAAAAATAGAAAAAAATGAAGAAAAACAAAATTGCTTGACATGACAAGTTAAAAATATATCATTTCATGGGAAATACATAACATTCAAAAAGTGAAGAAAATTATAGGACTATTGTAAATGTGACAAATGAGGCAAATATTTAAGGACAGATAGTATCTTCTGTTAGACAAACCTATACAAATATGGAAAAATAGACAAGGTCTGGGACTAACAAGGACTTTTCTTACATTTCTGAATCAGATGGAACTTACTGCAGTGTTAGCAGACTGGTAACAACAGCTTTGAGTTTATTTGAGTTATGCTATGCTTGTTTCAGACATCAATAAAAGCTTCCTAAAAGCATGTCCATCTTTCCAAATATGCATAGCAAGATGCATTATCTCTCACTACACATTTTTCTTGCTTTTATCACTAGATGACCCCGTTACTTTGACTGCAAGTTGACCATCATACATTGACATGTCCCTCAAGAACCTGTGCAGCTACAGCAAAGTGGGCCAAGGGGAGGGGGGATGATAACATGAAACAGAAGAGGACAGGCCACGTTGGTCAGGTGAAGGACAGGGCCAGACAGCATTCTGACCAGCCAACTATTTACATGGGACTGGCCCTTTTTGTCTCTGTATCTCTCTATTTTCCACACTTGTTTCCCCCCAAATCACCTAATTTCCTCCTTTAGACATCCATAAGTCCTGTGCTATTCCAAAAGGCTCTCACTACATTCCACAACGTGTCCCATACCCCATGGCAGTTACACCCCTCTGTCCAAAAGGTGATCCAGTGTTGACTCACCATGGGGTGTGTCACACCTTGGCACTGGGGCTGAAGGCAGCCTGACAGATCTGGAAGGGGTCTGGACAAAGTGTTCCTTCCTCTTCATCCTTAATTTAGGTTCCTGTCTGCTGTTGTGATCTCTGCTCCTCTGGGATTGTGCAGATGGACCTGTGATGGGCTGGTGGCTCCTGGGATAGGGCTGAGACCTGACTGTTGATTTTTGGAGTTAAATGCCTTCCAGCTTGTCTGGGGGTGGGTGGACACGAGAAGAATACCATCAATACAGAACAGTTTGGAAAGGAAACTTTGTCTACATGGGCAGATTGACTAATTCCCCCAAGTGACTTTGTTTCTTTAAGCTGCAGATAAAGGGATCTGTATCATTTAAACTAAGTCCAATTATTGAGCTGTAGCTTTTCAGTAGATTTGTGTGAAAGCAGCCAGCATTCAAGCCCTTAGTCTGACAAATTTCCTTTCATATTTAAATTAGTAAAAAGTTGCTTGCATATTTTTTTTTGCAGACTATAAATCTCCTCCAGTGTTTAGTATTACAGAGTTGATTACAGTTGTTAAATTGCTACCATCTCTGTAATCTGCCTCTATTTCTTTTTTTTTTCTATTTTTGTTAACACTTCTATCTAAGCACAGAATGGAGGTATTTCCTGATTTGTACAGGAAATTGATACAGTCTGTAAAATATAAGATCAGTATGTTTGAAATATCTGAGTGCCAGAAATTTTGATATATAAGATGCAGAAATTTAAAATAGTAAATATCAATGTATCATTGTACTGTGAAGATGTAAGAGTCTCCTAAATGCAAGTAAAGCAGGAATGGTTCATTCACCAGGACTGGAAATGAACACCTGGACTTCTAAACTCTCTATGTTGTTGGTAATTATATGTCACACAAGAAACAGGGCTCTTCTGGGAAGCTGTTGGTCATAACATGAGGCCTTTTGCTAAGCCAAGAATCAAGAGAAGCACTTTGCAAGTGCAAATGCGAATTTAAAGGGAGAAGGATTTCAAAGGTATGTGCATTGCTAAGATGAATAATTGTGTCACTTGCAGTGTTTAGACCAAACTGCAGTGGTTTAGTTTCACATATGTTCACACATGTGACAACATGAAGGAGAGACCTAACTGTGACGCTGTATGTAGCAAACACACCCTGAAAAGGGTCATTCGCAGCACACATTCACAGCAATCTGTAAGGTTCTTCCTTGAAACATTTCTGAGCAACACTTATGGTAATGTTTCACAGTCCAAAGGATTCCAGCAGGTTTTCTGTAAGATGTATTCCCCCATGTATAAAATTCTTTTCAAAGTGTTGAAGTGGGAATAGTCACTCGCTTCAAGTTCTGCAGAGTGAAAATCAGCCTGCAAGCGAATTGTTTCTGTGCAGCTATGTTTGGCACACAATGTCACCTTCAGAGTTGTTTGGGTCTGCAGACTGAATTGTGCAGTTCTGTGACAGCAAATGCCCAAAAGGAATTTCCTTAGCTAAAAAAATCTTCATTGCAAGGTTCCTGGTCAGTGATAAAAGTCCTCGGGGAATGCTGATGAGGGTTGCTCTTCTTACTGTTTAAGAGAAGTTATTTTCTGGGTCATTTTGTTTTCACTGGGCCTCAATTTCCCCCACCCCTCTAATGTGAGGAATGTCAGAAAAATTGTAAAAAACACACATAGGCACATTCACACCCTGTTAATGTCACTGTTGTACTAGCAGTTTTTCAGAATCATGTTTTCATACCTGAGCAGTGAAACCACTTCTATTATTTCAAATTTCAGTTCCTAGAATATAACTCTGATGACTCCATGATTACTGATGCCACAGGACAAGTAAAAGGGATCCATAAGTCCTAGAGGTGGGGAGAGGAAGGCATACACCGGAATGATCCATTAAGTGGATCACTAACTCCTGATACAACACTTTTCCAGACATCACAAGTATTTTAATACCACCTTGAACCCTCAGCTGGCACTGCACCACCCTGCAGCTCCAGCACCCCTTACCTTTTCCTCCTTGGACTTCCCAGAGTTTCCAGTGAGAAAAGCGGGTGTGCATGGCAAGGTTACCCTGCAGCCCACAGGTAAGACCACGGTGAGGCATCTGTCCCCCTCCAGCCCATGGATGCCCACAATGAAGGAGATATCCACCTGCAGGCCATGGAGGATCCCAGGCTGTGACCCCCAGGAAGCCTGCGCAGTAGCAGGGTCTGGCAGGACCTGTGGACATGAAGAGAAGAGCCCACACTGGAGCAGGTGTGATGGCAGGACTTGTGACCCCGCGGGAAACCCACACTGTGAAGAACTGTAGCCCGTGGAAAGGACTCACATTGGAGAAGTTCATGGAGGACTGTCTCCCATGAGAGGGATCCCAGACTGGAACAGGGGAAGACTATGAGTAGTCCTTTCACTGAGGAGGGAGTGGAAAAGGCCTCATCCACAAACCCCTATGCCCCTTCACCCTGTGCCAGTTGTGGGGGAGGAAGTAGAGAATTCAGAAGCTGAATCCAGAAAGAAGAGAAGGGAGGGGAGCAAATGTTTTAAGAACTGGTTTTATTTCTCATTACCCTACTCTCATTTGATTGACAATTTTTCCCCAAGTCAAGTCTGTTTTGCCCATGACAGTAACTGATTGCCACAGGATGAGCACAGACAAGCCCTGCCTTAGCCTCGGAATTCGGCAGCAGTTTAAATTTAAGGAATCACTGTGGTTTGCAAGTTCTAATGATGGCAAATCAGATCTATTTATAAAATGAATAATTTCTTAAACAGACAAGAGACAACAGATGAAGGATCTTAATCAGAATTACTTCCTACACAGTATAAAACTAAAGAACTACTAATAGATTACAGCATAACATAAAACAGTACATTACATTAACGGACCTATATTAAAGCTAGCAAAAGAAATAGTATTGATTAGGAGTCAAATGTAACTTACCATTGAAATTATGATAATGTGCACAGATTCCTTCAATTCCCCTGGGGATTAACAGTGAAATGTCCCTACCCAGGGGAGAAACCCCACACAGTTCCAGGAAAATGTACAGGTTTCTTCTTTGTGAAAGTTTGGAGTGGCTTTTATGGTCATAAAGTGAGGTGTCTGTCAGTCAGAAATGTGGCTTATCTTCCCAGATCTCACTTCAACAGAAAGATGTTCATTGGCAGCTGGGAGATGCCAGACCAGTGTTAACCTCATGGTGCCAAAATAACTCACTACCAGACAGCTTGTCATGATTGAGTTATCTGATGGGTTAAGTAAAAACAGATAAGTTTGGGGGGGAGGATGAGATGCCCTGCTAGACTGGTGAGTGATCTTTCCCTGTCCTTATCACAAGGCACAAAATTTCATTCTATTTTCTCTGTCCATCTGAGGAGGGGAGTGACTCAGCTGCTTTGGTGGGTGCCTGATGTCCAGTCAGGATCAACCCACCACAGCTTGGAAGACTGTAAAGTACAATACTTGGTAGTAATTTCCATTCCTTTTTCAATTTTGTCTTTGCAACTAATTTGTCTTTGCAACAGCCCTATGTATCACTTAGGGAAGATTGGCTTGAGAGCTACTCAAATGAAAGGAACTTGGGGTTGCTGGTCAACAGCAGCTGAACATGAGCCAGCTGTGCCCAGGTGGCCCAGAAGGCCAAAGGCTCCTGGCCTGGATCAGCCACAGTGTGGGCAGCAGGACCAGGGCAGGGATTGTCCCCCTGTGCTTGGCACTGGTGAGGGCACACCTCGAGTGCTGTGTCCAGGTCTGGGCTCCTCACCAAAAAAGACAGTGAGGGGCTGGATTGTGTCCAGAGAAGGGCAGTGAAGCTACTGAAGGCTCACAGATCCTATAGGGAGCAGCTGAGGGAACTGTGGTTGTTTAGTATGGAGAAGAGAAGACTCAGGGGGAACCTCATTGCTCTCCACAACTACCTGAAAGGAGGCTGTGGTAAGGTGGGAGTCAGTCTTTTCTGCCATGTCTCAAGGGACAGGACAAGAGGAAATGGCCATAAATTGACCATGGGAGATTCAGATTAGATATTACCAAAAAAACATCATTGAAAGAGTAGTTGGCACTGGAATATGCTGCCCAGGAAGGTGGTGGAGTCACCATCTCTGGAAGAGATGAGAGAGGCATCTGCATGTGACACTTGGGGATATGGTGATTATGGTGGTGCCGGGTTTTTTAGCTGGGCTGGATGATTGCGAAGGTCTCTTCAAACCTTGATGAGTCTGTAATTCTGTGATTCTATGAAATAGGAGTAGGTCTTTAGGAGAATTGTATACTATTCATCCCACACTGCATATGGCTGCTGATCCTGGAGCCAGATACTGAGCTGGTAACTGTTCAGTTAGTCAATGTTAATATAAAAAAAGGGTATCATCTGATTGCAGTTCTGTAGCCTGAAGTCTTCATCTCTTTCTAAACCTTTAATCTGTCTTAGTTTTTGCAATGTATTTTAAAGCTGTGCTCCAAGATGTCTTGCCAGTGAATGCTGAAGGAACATTAATTTTAACCCATAACAGAAAATTCAAAGATAATGAAACTATTATTCTCTTTTTTCTTTGTCACTTTATTCTCTTCTCTTTGTTAAGATTTTTTTCACACTATAGTTGATTTTTTTTAACTCCCATTTTTTGTGCTCAGCTCCAATAAGATGAACATTAGGGAAATAAGTAGTCAACCATATTGATACATTTATATAATGGGATAATTTGTCATTATTTGTTTGTGAGTCAATGGGACATATCATGCATTATTACTTGTTCAATACTGGGAGTGCAAAAAAGCACAATGATGAATGACATAGAACTGACAGAGAGACACAGGACAAGATCAAGGACAAAAAGTTGATAAAAGACTTCAGTACTCTCTCAGAGCAGTGTGTATTTTAGGCACAGTGTTAATTTGGAGTGTGTGAGCAAGGCTCATAATCAAAGACATTGGGACACATCTCTGTTCTTTACCACTTCAGACCGTGCACCGCAAGAGCAAGAGTAGGAACCAGTTTGGATGATGTCCAGACAGGAAATGAAAAATAACCCAATGAGGTTAGCTGTGCCCTCCACTATTTCAACCAGCCCCAAACATTTTACAAATAATGTTTAGAAGGACTGTGTTTCAAGGAAAAGATTATACAATTTTCTGCAGTCTTGGCTCCATAGTTTTATAATAAAAAGTTAGAGAATAAAAGGAAAAAGTGGAGCTGTTTTGCTTAACACAAGTTCGCCAATCACTATATTTTTCATATAGGGCTATTATTTTTTTTTTTATTTCTAAGTTAAAAATACGTAAAGTATGGCAAATTAGTCTGCATTAAAATCAAACTAATGAAGGTCATTGCTGAAAGGAATCTCAAAGACTGAGTTTTTTACACTGATGCACATTTACTGATGACCTTTCTATTTTTTAGGTGATTGGATAAAGATCTCTTGATAAATAATACTTAGTGTACAGAAGAAACATGATTAAAAATGTGTTATAAAATCTGTAAGTGGCAGTTCAGAGACAGATCAAATATGGAATAGCTGTCAAACTAGATAGATTGAGTTAGCCAGAAACAGTGTTAATTAACATTTCTTAATACATTTTATTCTCCAGAGACCAGCAGAGGGAGGACTATTTGCAAACACTTTGTACATGTGCCTACCTGCTAAGGATAGGGTGGTTAATTAGGTACTGTATCCAACTTCTATTAGGTGTGAGAAACCTCTACAGCACAGTGGAGAAAACTGTGAATAAGTAAACCAAAATATTGTGTGATGGTTTCCATTAGAAGTGCCTGTGGGACTCCTATTGCCTTAAAAAGTATTATTCCCTTCAGGACCACATGCCTGATAGAGGTATAGCTCCATGTGGTGCTCATGCACCATTTCAGTTCCAAACACCGTGCATGCACAGGGAAGGACCAGCATGGAGGGGAGCAGGGCTGGGATGTGGCAGCTGGTTGAAAAATACAGGTAGTGCTTTTGCAAGTCAACAATAAATAAGGACAGGCCATACAGATAATTTGGAATTTCCTAAATCTGTTTGTGTGTCTTAATTGCTCCTCTGGAGGAACGTGCCCTGCTTGCTGCTGGTCTCCTGATAAACTACCATTACCTAAGTCTTTGCCCAGGTATTTGCAATTTTGTGCAAATTATTTAATTTCCAAGTATCCTAGGGTTAGTCTCTAAAATCAGAAAAAAAAAGTGCTTCCTTGATTTCACAGAGAATGAGTTCAGAATTTCACAACCACTTAGCTTTATGTCAGTGAAGACCAGAGACAAAGAATATGCAGAATGAGAAGGGGTTTTAAGATACAGAGCAGGTAGACTTCAGCCCACCTATCTTTAGAAATCTGAAATACTTGACTTACAATCCAATGCTACGTTTTTACTTGGTGGGGTGAAATAATCATTTTGGAATACTGTTCACCTGTACTGTATAAGAAAGGTGTTTTATATTGAATCATATCCTAAATGTACTTGATTTTTCTACTGACATAAAATGCACATTAGGTGGTCAGCTGCTACGTAGACCTCTATGTCACAAATCATAGAATCATAGAATTACAGAATGCTTTGGCTTGGAAGGGACCTGAAAGGTCATTCTGTTCCAACCTCCTGCCATGGGCAGGGACACCTTCCACTAGACCAGGTTGCTCAGAGCCCCATCCAGCCTGAGGACTCCACAGCCTCCCTGGTCAACCTGTTCCAGTGCCTCATCACCCTCACAACAAAGAATTTCTTCCTAATATCTAATCTAAACTACCCTCCTTCAATTTAAGGGCATTCCCCCTTGTCCTACCCCTACAGGCCCTTGTGAAAAGTCCCTCTCCAGCTTCCTTGTAAGCCTTCTTTACGTACTGGAAGGCTGCTACAAGGTCTCCCCAGAGCCTTCTCTTCTCCAGGCTGAACAGCCCCGACTGTCTCAGACTCTCCCATGCCTTCATAGGAGAGGTGTTACAGCCCTGTGATCAACTTAGTGGCCTCCTCTGGACTTATTCCAGCAGGTCCATGTCTTTCTTGCATTGGAGAGTCTTTGTCAATCTCCAATCCAGCTTTATATGGAATGCTAGAAGGAGCGAGTAGAAAGGCAAGAAAATAACTCCCCAGTTAGAAAGCTGCAAGGAAATAGCTGAGACAATGGTGTATTTCATCCTGGGGATAAAGGGCTATTCCCTGTTGGGAATAACTTGCCAGGAGTAGACTCTTCAGTGATTTCTGCCAGCAAACCAAATTACCTGGCTCTGGGGAGCTACATGAGAGAATTTGCTTTTTCCGTTATAAACCGAAGCAGGAAAAGACAATAAACACAAAGGACTCCTTTATTTTAAATTTTTCTTGTCTTTTAAATATTTTATGGTTTGTTAAATAAATGTAAAGAAACAAACAAAAGGGGGAAAAAGAAAGAACAAAAAGGAAGAATATTTTGCATTAAAGGAGCTGCTTGTGTGTCATAGCTTCCAGAGTTAGCAAAAATACAGGACTTCTTCAGTCACGTTCAAGTAATCTAAGGGAATATGGGTGGATTGAAACTGACATCAGATTTAAATATGGGGGAGTTGCATTTTGCCTTCAGTGCAGCACAGGAATCACAAAGGCCTGAGACTTGAGGTTGTGTTCAGTCAGACTCATTGCCAGTGTCTTTCTAATAAGGACAAAATCACTGTTTCATATGGAAATTTCTTGGCTCCCATTTAAGACCAAAAGCAAGGCACAATGTGCCACATGTGTGGAGCAGTGCTTAATAAATGGGACAGTACACTCTGTGCAATATCTGCCACTTCAGTGCCAATATGACAGGTTTCCCAGGCTGCAGAATTGGAAAGACATTCCACGCTCTAGAGATGGTGATAGCATTTTCACAATTACATGTTATTTTTCCTCCCACCCTGTAAGCATTTAGGTGCTTAGATGTACTTAGGCTAATATGGATTTACTTGGGGAGTATCATAATTCTTTACTAGCATTTTCCAATCTGGTTTGTGCATGGTGCAGCTTCTTATTCCTCCCTCCCCCAATCCCTCATACTGCCTTCATTAATAAAGCTGTATCCAGCCACATTTGATGCACAGGTTGGTTGGAGGTAACTGCTCGAATCTTTTCAATCTAGTCCCATACCCAGTCTTTCAGGATTAATCTGTCAGTCCTCTTTCTCCTCTTTTTACAAAACCATAATTTCAATACGAGCATTATGTGGTCTCTGAGCATCAGCTCCAGGAATTGACTACAGCAGCCTGGCTGCTGGGTGCCAGCCCTTGGGGCCGTCTGGGCACTTAGCACCAACGCTCTGTTTTCTGTACAGACGTGTATAGACTTGATTTTATTTGTGATCCATGTAGGTCCTATTCACTGTCCTGCAAATTCATCCTTTTATGGTGCTTCTTTTTATTATTTCCTCTACCTGTGAAGAATTATTATTTCATAACCTTGACAGCACATCCTTGTACTCACTTTCACTCAAATGCCTGTCAGAGATACCATTTCTTCTTTCTTTCTGTATTTTCTTTTGTCTGTCTGAGTCTTGAGTAAATATTAGTGTACTTTTGTTTGTAGCAATGTTACCTAGAATCCAGGAGATGGCAGTAGTTACCAATAATTCATTTTTTTAAATAAGCCTATTTACAAAAGCCGAAAAATATTTATACTCAGAAGAAAGCCAAACTATATCTGCATGTCTGTAAAATACTATAACATATCAAATTATTTGTTTTATTTATAAGTTTTTGAGTTCTAAACCAGACTAGGAAATAGAACTTGTAAATACCTGTGTTGAACATTTTGCCCTAACAATGAATTTATTATTTTTTAATACAGCTATTAAAATTACTCAACCAAGTTTCAGTGGCACAGATGTCTTTGGCTATACCTCATTCCTAGCTTATTCTACAATCCCAAATATCACCTTCTACTATGAATTTGTCTTGAAATTTCAGTTGGCAAACCACCACTCAGCTTTACAAGATAACCTGATTTTTTTCACTGGACAGAAGGGCCAAGGTAAGCTTTATCTGTATCACTTATCCTTAAAAGCCTTCGAATACTGATTAAACAGATAGGATAAAAATATGCACAAGTTTTTCTTTATTCTTTTCAGGATATAATTTCATTAGTGGGAAAATAATCTCTTAAAAACTGTATTGTTTTGTAAAGACAGAGTAATCAATCAGGTTGTATGAATGTTTCTTTCATTAAGGAGAAATATAATTGCTTCCAGTAATTAAAGCCAACAGTTAATCTGAAGTACTATAGTTCTGAACACAAGAAATGGAAACCAGGAGCTCAAGGTTCCCTTTTTTTCACTTGTAAACATAAATTTCACTGTTGATCATTGAACTCTGTATTACTTATATAAAATAGGAGACCCTAAACCCTGAGATCTCTCAATGGAAGTTAACACAAGCTATCTATGAGTAAGTTAAGCTACAGTCTGTGTAGCAAAGCATTCAACTTGGTCTGATTAACACAGCTGACAAGCAGGTTATGTAGATCTACTTACAGCATTTTTACTAACATTTTAGCAATACTGAAGGTATCTCCTCACAGCACCTCTCTGTGGCAGGCTGCATGGCATCAGCGTGGCATTGGCCAAAATAGTAATACTGCTTGTGTTCTCTCCATCTCAGCATCACTCCAAATAGCAGCCAGAACACTGATGAAAGTTGAGAAAATTTTATATAGTTTGATGCAGTCATAGATCATAGATACTTCATAAGAATCAAGTAACTTATTTTTATCTTAATTATTTCTGCAATTGGAGCATGACCTAACTTTTTGGGTTTGGAGCTGTCCTATGGGATTGTTGAAGCCTAGGAGGGAGGTTGGGTGATGTGTCTTAGGTCTAAACCCATCACAGTGGGAGAAAGATTTAGGTATGTTTATAGAACTCTCTACTACTGTAGTAGCTGCTTTACCATATTTAAAACATCAATGAGTTTTGCAGATAATGGCCCTTGACCTACAGGAACCCTAAACTTATGCTGAGCAGTATCAGAAAACTAATGCTCCTGAAGGATGAAGGAGGGGAGAAATTATTATTTGCTGTTTTAAAGATACTGAGCTCCCAAAATGCATTATTAAAAATCAATTTTGGGGGGCATTATGCAGTTACGTATACATTTAACAAAACAATTGCAGTATATCACATCAGTAGGATACAGGGTGTTATTCATTTGCTATGTTAATGAATTTGATATTTTCTTAGGTTTTCCTTTCTATCAAATTTCTTTACCTAAGTTCCTATACCCTCTGAAGCTTCTTCCCCCTTTTCCCTGTGGCAGACTTCTGGGAGTCAGACTGTCTATTGCAATGCATACTAAAACTTGTTAGCTTAGAACAGCTCAGCAGTTTATCTATCTGTGATATAATTAAGTCTGCTACTTTTCATTTGCAAAGATCCTGTCAAATTTAGCTAGTGCAGCTCAGACAATCAACTGCACTTTAGAATGCCATGAGACCCTGGTACTTAATTTATCAGGTTGATTACCCAAATTAGCCTAACATAAATAGGTATTAACCACTCTGAATGGATTTACACTCAAAACTTAGCTCTGCTTTTATGTGTGTGGAAAGCAGAATTTGCCAAGTTTTTTTCCAAACTTTAGCAAAAGACGTGGTCAGACCTGATTGATGCTGCTAACTGAACTACATTCACATTAATTTAACTACATCCAGGTATAACTCTCACCATGCCATATTTTATTCCTCTGACAGTCACCATTCATTAACAGGCAGCTTTTCCTTTCACTTGCTGTTATAGTTCACTCCCAGGCAGTTGTTCTTTTCACTCACTAATTATTTATTTTTGTAGATGGACAAAATACTGTCTTTTTTTGGGGGGTAGCTAAGTAGAAGAGGTGCACAGAGTTTAAATTATCTAAAACCTTTCCATCTAATAATTCAGAAAAGAGCGTTCAAAAGTCAGTGTCTGCATCATTAAATTTTTATAAGAAGCTCTGTTGTAATATGAACACAAAGAAATTGTTAGAACATTCTTTTTGATGACAATGAACCACCACATTCAGCCATGTTTCTGCAACCTTGGGAGCTGAATTTCAAACACCTGTTTGAAACCTTTCCAATCGCAGGAAATGTAACCAAACAAAAATTATACCCATTAATTCACTGCCTTTGTTCAGGATGGAGAAAATGCAAACATGAACCAGTGAATTATATGAAATAATCTGATTCTTTTTGAGTTACAATAATGGAAAGAGAACAGAAAAAAAATTGCTTAAATATAAAAGATACATTGCACTAAAATTTGTCTCAAAAAGACCTGCCTGCAGGGTGTACCCTGTACTGTCAGAAATCATTGTGGAATGTAGGTCTTGGAATCATATTTGGCTGAACTGAGTTTAAAAAAGAAGTCTTACTGGTGTCATTTTTATTAATGAGAATACTAGCATTCTGGGGTTATTATGCAGTGGTCAGGCGGAAACCTGGCTTTTTATTACTTAGCCCATCATTTGTGTGTGTGTGAACATTGCAGTACAGCAGTCAGGCATTTCTGCAGCCCCATGTCAAACGATGG
>VZRO01005485.1:259279-273506 GCA_013397915.1 Daphoenositta chrysoptera | reverse complement strand
GCCAGAGATAAACTGCTGGTGGGCTCCTCCACCCCTGGTTATCTCTTTATGCACCAGCTATTGTGATACACAGAGCCGGGGGGGCAGGGGGTAGTTGTCCTGCCACAGATGGGAAGGCAGCACTGCACCTGCCAAGGGCAACACTCAACACAGAGCAATGAGGTGATGGTAAAACGCTGTTAGTAATTTGCTGTTTTCTCCTTAGTTTAAATTTTTGGGGGGACTGGGCACCCCACATTTTAACTACCAGAAAGCACTTTCTTACCAAGTGAACGTTACTTATTTCACCAAGAAGATGCTCTTGTTTTAACAATTTACTGAGTATTGAACAATAAAGCTCTCAACAGGGGGAGCGTGAGGATTTTCACAGCCAGTGATCTTCCAGTAAGGAAGTATTTTTAATACTTAATTTGCATTTTCCCCTTTCTCCATTTCATCCCATTTCTTGTAGTTAGCCTTCTCTGGCAGCACCCTACCTCATTCTCCCCCAACGTTGTCTCTGCCTAAACCATGGGCATCAATTTCATGGCTAATTTCTTTTGAGTTACTATGAAATTCTGTCCCAATGCATACTTAAAGATAAAAGCTGTCTCATTTATGCAGACTATTAACATTACTTTATTTTGTCCAACCCTGACAGAGTTCAAGGCCAGGTTGGATAAGGCCTTGAGCAACCCGCTCTAGTCAATGGTATCCCTGCCTATGGCAGTGGGTGTTGGGACTACATAATCTTTAGGGTGCCTTCCAACCCCTCAACAATCTATGATTCTATGATTATCTTCTCTATCAAGTCAATTTTGTAGAGTGCTGACACTCTTGCACTTCTTTAATATACTTTAATTCTGAACAAGCATTTTAAAACATCAGAAAACCTTTTAAATAGCAGTTTGTCTTTAATGTGCTTCCCCTAGTTTTGCAGGTCAAATCACAGAAGTACATTGTAGACACTGCTGAAAATAGAAATTTAGTAAAGGTTTTTAAAAAAGAATTGTTATTTTCAGTTTGAAGTCCTTCACTGGTAATGTGCCAGTGTAACTGAAAACAATGGAAGTTCATTCAGTTCATTCAGTTCAGTTATGAACAAATCACAAACAAATCACTGTAATAAAAATGAATAGTGTTTGTGTTCTATACAACTGAATGCAACTGCACACTTTCTACAAAGGCAGTGTATCCATATCCTTTGGAATAAAGATTTCCTTTTCTTTTTCTATATATTCCTATTGCATCAAAATAGTAACTCTAGAGAAAAAACAAACTTCTATATTGAAAAAGCACAGTGTGCAGCATGTTCATTTCCAGAAGATGAGATAAGGAGAATATGGCAGTTTTGGCTGTGAAGCAGCTGTCTGTAGAGCTTCAGTGGGAGGACAGCATAATTAGCATTGTTTCCTGGGGAAAAGCCTACTTTATCTTTTGAAAATGAAGAAAATTTTCCATGCATTTGAGACAGGGGCATCAAGACACATTTGAAATAAGGGCCACCGTGTGACACTGGAAGAACAAAAAAGAAGAGACCTTCCCTGGAACAAATACAAAATAAGACAGCCTTATGAAATCAGAAGAAAATATCAAATAAAGTACAGTGTACAGGCATGAAATTGAGAACTGAATTGCTTGAATTCCCAGGAGAGTTGTAAAAAGAAATGGATGGCTTTGAATTTCAATTCAGAACATCCTAAGGCACAAGTGAGAACATTCTTCATTTTCACCACTGTTTGTATCCTGGTTCCTTTACCATACCAAATGTGTGTTCAGAAAAAAGGTTGGGGTTGATAAAAAGAAACAAGCTGATCAGGTTTTTTCTAAACTATGGTGGTTGCTCTCTTGTGTGCATGAGAAGAGAGATTGAATTCTCTTTAAAGATGCCAGTGTAAAAATGTGTTTATTTGGATGACCAGGAATAGGTCCAGGAGTTGAAGTCTTACTCATGGGCTTCATGTCAGACTTAAAATCCTTCAAAGGAGATTTTTCACCATAGTGACTAAAAGCACAAACAGCACTTACAGCATGCAGGCCTAAATGTAAAGAAATTAAATTATTTACTGCAAACTGGCAAATAAATTAGTTCTAACCTGAAACTAAAGAAGGCTTAAAGAATTAAAGCACTTGGCTGACCAAGGAAATTCCATCAATGAACATCCTAGAGCCACCTTAATTGGGGGCAGGAGCAATAAAGTCTCCAGGTGTTGTTGAGTCAAGGGCAGCTGAAGGAGCTTGACAGAAGCTGCCAGAGCTTCTTCAGACCCATGTCCCTGTTACTCCCCTTGCCTCAGAGTAGCAGGTACCCTCTGGTTTTGAGGCTCTTGAACTACCTATAATGACAGCTGAAAGCATCCTGGAATAGGATTAAGTCAGGGCTTATTCTCACATGCAACTTGAAATTTCAATTTTTTCTTTAGATTTTAGAGAAAGTTGAAAATTTATTCATGTTCCAGGGGGAAGAAACAGCAATGACAGTTAAATCCACCAGGGTTGGCAGGTTTTGTCAATGTCACTAACGTAACTGTAATATGAAAAAGATCTTGCTCCAAAAAGCCTATAGATGTTTAAAATCTCTGCAGTTTCTATTTTAAATCCACAGGAATACTGGAAATAGTCTTACAAGTTAAACTGAGAATATTAGAAATATATAGGAAACTCATAACCTTCCTGGCTAAAATTTTACTAAACATAACTTCTCAGTGGATTTGGAGTGTATCTTACACACTGGTGTTCACTAAATCCTGGAATAAGTAGTTGTCCTTTTTTTGGTCTTTTCAGGTCTGAATGGAGACGATTTCTTGGAGTTAGGCCTCCGTAATGGGAGAGTGGTATATAGCTACAATCTAGGTTCTGGCACAGCAACAATCATTAGCAAACCACTTGATCTGACACTCGATATCCATGTCATCCATCTCGGCAGAAATCTCCAGAAAGGCTGGCTGAAGGTAAGAAAGCAATTCCTTTAGAAGGATAGAAGGATAGCTTTTAGATGAAAGTGTTCTCTGTATTTTTTTTCACATTTTATATGGGAAATTTAGTATCTTTTTTGTGCTTCACTATAAATCTGGGAGGTTTGTCTTCACTAGGAGTTCCTAAATAAAGGCAAATTCCTTTGTTGTAACAAGTATTAATGTTTCATTGAAAGGTGGATGATCAGAAGAATAAAACTGTCACTTCTCCTGGGAGGCTGGTTGGACTCAACGTCTTCAGTCAGTTTTATTTAGGAGGCTATCGTGAGTATACTCCAGAACTCCTACCAAAGGGACCCAGATTTAAGAATGGCTTTCAAGGTAATGATTACACCATTTTCAATTCCTTTTAATACATGCATCAGAGTGTGTATCTTCCTTTCATAGGCAACTGAAACAATCTCTGTCTTATCAGGAAACAAACTAGAATCTCCTTGGCTGAATTTCCTGTGGCTTTTTCATTATTTCACTATGATAACTAAGAAACATGATGCAAAAAGAGGCTTTGCTAAATAATTTTATATTTTCTGTTTCTGCTAGAATAGAAGTTTTCCATTGTAATGTTTGCCATGTAATCTCTTTTTACGTGTCCCTGTTCTACAGCATCTCTTCAAAAGGGCTTCCTTTCTCTGTAGTAGTTTAGGTTCTTCTACTGTGATTGGCAGTGCTACTTTGTGTAGTAGCTTTCATGCTGAAAATTTCTTTCTGAAAGAAATCGGATTTTTTTTTTTCCTGGCATTATGATCTAGGTCTGTAGACAGGACTTAGCTAATTCCTCTTGCAAATATTTATCCAACAGATAATAATTTTTACCTCAAAAGTGATATTTGAAGCTTTGTTAATCTGTTTTCAACTCCTACCAGATCAGCAATGAAGCAAAGGACTTGTCCATAGCATTCTTTTTTTGTTCTTTACTTCTAAAGAAACAATGTGCTTGATATTTGAGAGGTAAAATTTCAATTCATTTTAAACACTAGAAAGCCTTTCAAAAGAAAACATTTTGCAATAGTAAAACAGAGTTTGAGTTCTCAATAATGAAACTGAGAGTAAATTATGAAAGGCAAGAATAGCAGTAAAACTCACTTTCATACCATAAAAACACTGCATTTCCATTAAGACCATATAACTGTTTAACTTCCAGCTATTACTTTTTTTTCTTACACTGAAATTCCCTCAAAATCAATTTCACATCCTATAGTCAATCTTTCCCTTAGAATGTCATATGAATTAACATCTCATCCATCTCTGTCTTTTCAGGAAGTATGGATTGCATAGTTGTACCTTTCACAGCCTCTTAGCAGCTTGCAAATTGGTATATCATAAAACACAATGTCTGTACAAGTATTTTAATAAGGTCAATATCTGTGAAGTACTTTTGGCATTTTTATAGATGTGCTAATATTAGGGGTGACCAACAGGGATTTCCGGTGCTTCACTTTAGCCATAAACATTGTGAGTTTTCCAGGTTCCTCATGTTTCAAATATATGCTAATGATGAAATTTCTACAAATTCAGTATGAATAATCTTTTAAATACCAGAAAGTTCATGTACTGTTAGTTACCATACTATTTCTTGCTTTTTCTTACTCTTTAAAAAGAAAGAAGTATTTATTGCAAAATTTTGGCAAACGTAGCACATAAACAGTTTTTTCTTTGTCCCTATCATTTACAGTATTAAGTCAACTATTTTCTAATTCATTCCATGCTCCAGTTCCCAGCAGTAGCTTGTCTCTGTTCTCCAGAGCCTGCTGACTTTCTAGGAATCTACACTTCCCTATGATGTTTTCTTACGTAGTCAGCATCTCATTTGTTCTTCTAGCTCAGAAATTTCCCAAATTTCAGCTCTCAGGATCTTTAGGATCAGAAATAAACCTCCACAGGCTTTTTCCAGAATGAGAACTGCAATACCACTAACGGAGAGGAAAATTCTGAACTATTTTGCTTCAGCCAATCTACAGCTGTAGGGAACTCAGAGGAACTCTGGAAGTGACAGCCAAGATAAATTTATCTAGCACACGGTTGATTAAACCACTCAGACTTTTGGAAATCTGCTGTTGGCTGCTTTTAAAGACATGATTTATTAAAACCGTTTTGCTTCTAATACCAGAGTGTACCTCTCCTTTTGTAAGAAATCATTACTGGATGAAGAAACATTGAGGCCAGCCGTACTGCTGCAGACTAAATGTCCCCAGTGTCAGTGTGCAATAATTTAGGATTTTTACTCTGTACAACTACAGTTTCAGACCATTTCCTCCCTGACCTGCATCCCTTTAGCACTTGTTCAAGCAATTTCTATAGAGGAGGGGTAAACTGAAAATAAATGTCTTTAATAAATTGTCATTTAATAATCAAAAGTTGTGGAATTTTTAATTTAGGACATGTATGAATCAGCACCTAAAGATTCTTTTGAAAGGATGAAGGATGTTTGATGGTACTGTAAGCAATTTGCAAAATCTCATTCAGTCCCTATGAGAAGATGAAGAAACTGATAAAGGTAGAGCTCAGATGAAGCAGCCAAGTTAATGTGGGCTTTGAGATTCTTTGTGCTTCATCTGAATTTGAGGCTTCTTGGCAGGTTACAGGAGCCTTTTGTAAATGGGATGGATTACTTAAGTTTTCAGCTTTTTTTCATTTCCTATAACAGTGTAATTAAGGTAAGTTGTGAGTTTTCTGAGCACACTGCAGAGTCAAATGTGAGGTTTAGGTAGCTGAAAGTCTTGTGGCCAAAGAGACTCAGCCTGGTCATTAATGGACTATCTGAAATGGGAGTATAAAACCAACTGACTCATGGTCAAGGGTCTGCACAACTCAGCACTATGACCCACCTACACAAAATGAGACAGAGAATTATTTGGAAAAAGCTGCAAGTAACAGCTGAATTTCCAGCCCTTCCATCTCTGAAAGAGGCAGAGAGAAATCTGGTGTCAGGGACAAAACAAGAGGGAGAGTTCTGGTATTTCATGCTCTGTGCTACCATGACTGCAGGATGCAGTCTCTAGCCATAGATGCAATTGATGGAGAGCCAGGGCTTGCATCTAGAATTAAGTGAGGAGCAGAGAAAGAGGAGCAACTGATTGTTCCTGTGGTCCTGTTCATAAGCAGCATGAAGCATGGCTATAACAGCAATCTGATGTTTGACAGCAAATACTGTTTAAAGGAGGAGTAAATAGGCTGAGGAAACTCTTACCACAAAGCTGAACTGTTGAAGAACCTCTTTCACGCTGAAAGAGCCACCTCTTCACATAAATGATTTTGCGAAGAAGCAAGTAAAATTCCAGGTACTGCAGTCACTTTTTAAACATGGAGTAAACCCAGACCACAGTTGAGTTCCAAATACATACAAATATAGCCTCCCAGTCAATGTGTAAGTCCATAATAAGCTAGAATACATTGTAAGCCTGCCAGGATAAAGACTACTTATCTTTATGTTCCAGCACCAGAGATGTCACAGAAGGAAAGTGAGTTCTAGCTTTTAGTCAGTGCTCTTAGATTCACACAGGCCCTCAGGGTGTTTGGGTCACACTTTTGAGAAGTCCTGAGGAGTCACTGTGGGGGCCGTCTTTTAGACCAACACCCCGCTTCTTACTAACAGCAAAGAAAAACAGGGGGAAAGCAAAGCATTTTAGGGTAGGTAGGATGTAAGAAATCTGTACATTCAGTACTGCATTCAGATAGGAAATACTGTATCAATGTATCTGTTTCTGTCAGTTCTCTTGCTGCATTTTTAGTACATCTTGAAAATGCCTGCTTTGTGTACTTTTTAGTCAAATTAGCACCAAGTGCTTACAAGCAGGTAAGGGATCCTGGCAAGAAGTTATGAAAAAATCTTTGTGTGATAAGGATATACCACAAGAATTAAAGAAAAAGTAAAGCTGAGTAGTGAAGTCATGTATTTTATGATAATCCCTCAAGTTTATTTAATCCATTGTTGGTGGCTCTTTATTGGTTTGTGAGCTGTACTTGACTGGGGTGAAAGTTGTAAAATAAATTGAAGGTAAGAAAGTTCAATAATAAAAAGGCCTAGGTGTGGTCTAAGGAGTCACAATTCGAAGGATGGCAAACAAAAAGGTAGTATACCATCTGTGAATGTACAGTCTTGGTGTCTGATTTCAGTTTACTTGCATAAAAGTCTGATGTTCAGAATCCCACCAAGTTTAACTCACAAAGTCGGGAACTTCTAGTTCCTCTTGCAAACTTGGCTCTGTCAGAAAACCTCCCCATTATTCAGAATAGTTGGCAGTCTCTCATTAAAAGGGGCCCAGGACTGGCAGAGCAAAGGGAATTCAAGTCAGAAAGAAGGCACATTCATCAGCTGATCCCTCTGCAGAAGGTTGTGCAGTGCTTGCTACAACAGGCTCAAGTTGCTGCTCTGACCCAATAAATAAAAGATTCAGTTGAACTTAGAAAGCTGGGCCAAAACACTCTTGTACCTGTTACATGCTTTGTTTACCAGTGCTCAAGAGCTGTTCCTAACCTAGATGGCACAGTTACACTGTGGCTGGTACAGTTAAACAAGTCATCAACACAAATGACAGTTTATTTTCCATGATGACCTTCAAGTCTTTGGGAACTCACTGTGCTTTCCATTGTTTACGCAGAGCTCTGGGCTGCTTTTTCTTAGCACCCCAGCAAGACTCAGGAGGACAGAATGTGCTTTATCTGCTACTGATAAAGAGACAAAACATTTGTTAGGATTTACCAAGCATAAGGTGGCCTAAAAAAACAACCCTGTAAAAAGCAAAGAAGCAGTAGCACAAAGATTGCAAATAATCATCAAAGTAGGTTATTTTTTAATTACTTATCATGAGTTTCTGAATTAACAGTTATGTGTCAATATAGACAGAGGTACAGAATGTGTGAAATATGGAAATAGCCTAAGAAAGCTACATTCAATAACATCATGAAACTGTGGTTAAAATAGTTATCTTTGCTATAGATATTACTTATATTTTGTTCAAAACAAATTATGTGACTGTGAAAAAATCGCATTGTACATTCATTGAGTCTTTCAGATGCAAGTCTTTTTCTTATGTGATTTCAGTGAATCATGCAAAAACTCATATTAAGTGATGTTTTTAAAATCAGTGTAATGATTATTTGAAATCTCCATATCATATCCTTTCCCTGCTTGTAATATTAAGCAGAGAGCCTCTAGCATGCACTGCTGAATACCAACTCTTCTTGTGATTTCAGTCACTGAGAGAATTCACTATGTCTCAGCTAAATTGCATAAATCATGTTTAGAAAGGTATGAGCATTTTCAAATACATTTATGTACTAGTGTAACTAAAGTGGCTGAAAACCTGATTTTTAGTTTGAAGTTGTACATATATTTATGTATAGATCTGGATGACATTTGAAAAGTGCTTAAGGCTACCTTTAAATATGACTATCACTTGGATGTTGGGGTATATTTTGAAAAGTCACTTAGGATTTGATCCAAAAAGATATACTATGTGGCATCATCTTCAGTTTTGCAGTATAGAAATAACCACATGAATCCATAAACAGGATTCAGAAATGCTGATGACTTTTGCTGGACCCATAAGGCTGACCACCTGTGACACCACTAGAAAGAGTAAAGTCTCTCCAAAGGGGCAGTCCCTGGAAAGATCACAGGCTAAGCAGGAGCTGCTGGGAAGTAGCAAGTAGGGAATACCTCTTCTTCACTCTGAAGCTTTAGCTCCTCTTTTCACTCAGGATACCAATGTATTATGAAATTAAAAGGAAATCAGAGCACAGATCCAGGCACTGGCACTCAGTCTTTACAAATAAATTATTAGAGTATTCTCTGACAAATATTTGTTCTGTGACAATTATTGTTTTCCTAAACAATTCTTTGATGTGTTTAGGGACTTAGAATAATGTTTGGATCATTTCCCAGTGTTAATCTGCATGCAGCTATACCGTTCTCGAAAGTAATAAAAGTTTGATAATAAAATTGTGACCACACCAGGTCACTTGGACACAGGACCAAGTAAAAGTCCCAGAAGTGTTTACCTTACCAGTATATGTTAATTTTTTTAATTATTTGCTGAGATTAAGGGCCTGAAGGAGCAGCCTACATCAACCTTAAAATGTCATGTCTGACATGATCTGCATGTACCAGGGACTTGTGAGGGAAGAATTCGAGTCATTACCTGAATGGGTCCTTTTCAGCCTACGGAAATTCAAGTCCACATTCCTTGCTTGCATTGTTATTTGGTGCTGTCTGGATTGTATTATTCTTTATATAAAGCAGATTTCTTGCTGTCTGTTCTTCTCTTTTTTCTTGGTTTGTTTTTTTTTTTTTTTCTTTTTTTTTTTTTTTTTTTTTCCTTTTTTTTTTTTTTTTTTTTTCCTTTTTTTTTTTTTTTTTTTTTCCTTTTTTTTTTTTTTTTTTTTTCCTTTTTTTTTTTTTTTTTTTTTGGTGTTTTATGGTTTTTTGGGGATTTGTGACTGTTTTTATCTGATATAGATGCATTCCTGTAAAATCATGAGTGTGTAAACACGAAATTGCACCTAGTCACTGACTTTATATTCTGTCTATTCCTTAAGAAATTATTTCTTTTTGTTTCACCCACCATTAAATGAAGGACTTCTGATCAGCCACTCATTTGCCTGAACAGAAAGTAGCTGGCCTACCTTTATCTCCTGTAGATGGTGTGGTTGTCTATTCACTGAAGATATTCTGGTGGAACCCGTTCACTGAGGGCTGACACTGCTCTGTTGTTAGGTTTGTTTTGACTTTTGCTATCCGTTTTAAACTTCATTTCTTTCTTTCTTTCTGCTTTTGAGGTTGCATTTTTGATGTTCAAGTGCGCACCAGCCTCAATCAAGGGTTTAAATCACCAGGAACTCCAGAAGGACACCCCAATTCTGGTCGCAGTGTTGGACAGTGTAAAGATTCCCCATGCAGTTTAATAAAATGCAGAAATGGTGGGAAATGCATAGAAACTGGGTCTACTGTTTAGTAAGTATATATATATATTTTTTTTAGACACAGAATAGACTAATAACTATGGTAATTTAATGTGTTCGTAACAGGAGGCTATAAGAAAGAAAGAAAGCTGATGAAAGTTCATTCAGTTAGACAAACACATTAAAATATTCAAATATTAAAATTATGTCAGGACCATTTCTGGGGAATTTTTTAAAGAAATTCTATGGGCTCGTTCTGCTCCACAGTCACTGGCATCCAAACTTAGGAAATGCATGGGAAGAATTAGATGTGCGACATTTTTTTTAAAACTAAGTGAGCAGTTGGATAGCAGAGAAGTAGTGAAGAGGAGTGTTTAACTGTGTTAATGTCCAAATGTGGCTGATGGGGCAGAAATAGGTGGGGTTTTTTTGTTTTTGTTTTTTTTTTCCTGGGAATTTTTATTTTCCATTAAAAAAACCCTTATGGAGTAAACCGCTGCCTGCCCAACATCAGAAAGTTCTGAGCCAGTTAAAACCCGTAGGAGCTCCAAACGTTGTTTGCAGTGTGTCAGTCCATCTATCAGCTGCTCTCCTGGCTGAGGGATGGGACAGGAGGGGACAGCCACGAGGGGCTGCCCGGATGAGCCTCTGCTGTGTCATGCCCTGTCTCTCAGTGTGGATGGAGCCAAGGGCCCAGGCTGCAAAGCACAGGAGAAGGAAGTACATTTGCAGTTCCAGATTGCTGTTGAGTGTCAACACTTCCATTGTAATAAATCTTGTTTTCAAACACTTTGTAACACAGCTGTAAAACCTTTGCTGACTAGCGTTTTTTTATTTTAAAAGTATCTGCCAAGATTAATTATACTTGCTTCCCCTCATGTGCTTTCACATGTCTTCATTTATTTCCACATATTTGCATAAATTTTTTGAAAATAGAAAAGTGCTGATTTAAAACTTGTTAAGATACTGACTGAAAAAATTGCAGACAGCAAGACAGATTAGAATGAGAAAACAGGCTTTGCACTGTGGAGCCTCTGTGTATGATGCTTCTTAAAACAACAAAAACCTGTCCTTCTGTGTGCTACAAAGAAAAACATTTGCATATCTGTCAAACAAAAAAAAATGTACTAACTCTGTATTGGATAGAGAATTATATGGTAATTGGTTTTGCTGCCAGTGACACAAATCTTCACCTGTAAGGAAATTGGTACCAAAAAAAAAAAAAAAAAAAGCTTCTTAAGCTAGTTAGCTGTACTGAAATCTGGAAAATTGACTCCAAGATTAGCACACAGATTGACCCCCATCCCCCTTATAAGTGTATTTATATTCTCTTAAATACAGCAATGAAGGAAACACTTTAAAAAACATAATTTGGGATTACTTTCTGATTGTTTCACTGCTGTATGTCCCAACTGTTGCCCTTTGCAGGATCCTCCCAGAGCTGTTAAACCCTTGACATTTGATCTTTCTGAGGAACAAGAAAAGATAATGGCCCTCTTTCCCCTTATGAGCATTTTAGAGGAGATACAATAACAAAATTGCAAGACAAAATTCATAAATGTGGGCTGAAGCATCCCACTCTCATCCACCCACCTAAATCCTTTCTTCAGCAGCTTACTCAGATGTGCTAAGTCACCTTCATATCTACAAGGTGTACCACCAGCAGCAGCATCGAGAGCACATCTGGAAACAGGTGGCAGGCTGGAATGGCAGCTGGTGACAGAAAAACATTGAGAGCTTGGTATTATAGGCAATGTTCTTTTTCATCAGTACAACTCATATTCCAGATTAGTTTAGGGATTATTCTAAAATTTGTGGGGCGTTGGGAGGGGAAAGGGAGGGTGTTTTTCTGGGGTTTGTTTGCTTGTTTGTGTTTAATTTATAGTGACCTACTACTGAATTCTATTCCTGTCCCCATATTTCAGGACAGCTAGGTCTTCACACGCTGTGTATTATCTGCATGCATATACCAGTAATGGTCACTTTTTCCTCTCACAGAAAAAGTGAAGCATTGCCAAAGAGGCATGGATGTAGCTTACAAATAATTTCTGTCAAAGTATAGTAGTTGTCAATACTGTCTCAATATATTTTCTCAGAGGGAACTTCTTTCTATTTTCAATCTATCTGTGTTCCTTTGAAGAGCAGAGTCCTTGAGGGAACTGGATTTGTGTTCAAATATTTTCTCTGCTGAAATGAGATCTCTCCAGAGGTTTTGGTTGCTTTTTCGAGCTATTTTTGTGTCTTGCTTTCACCACCCTGCCAGAAAGTTTGCAGTGCTGTTAAGCTGCAGATTCAGTTGCTATAGGGATAATGCTTTGATTTAAATAGAAACAGAAATATGCAGCATTAATCTTTACATTCTGGCCAACAACAGAGTACAACTGCCGGGTTTTAACAAAACAAAGGGGAAGTACTTGAGTAATAAACAGAGGATTATAATTTTCAAGGGACAATAATATCCCCTATTATTTTATTTATGGTACAAAGTCATAGAAATTAGAAAATCACATATAACCAGATTGTGTGTGAGGTGTTATGCCTACTTCTTGTTGGTGAAGTAAGAAAAGAGTATCTTGTGTGCTGTTTGAACAGAACATCAGACAACATGGAGAGGATTCAGTCTGCTAAGTGTAAGCATGTAGTGTCTCTTTAGACACCCCTGGGAAGATGTTTGGCCATCAGCTGCTGCTTCAGAAGAGCTTGATAAGGGACTTGAATAAGTTTTCTGTCATATCTCCAAGCCTCATGTGGATTTCCGAGAACTCTATAGCTTTCAAAGAGCAACAGCCACTCAGGTTTCAGAAAATAAATCATACCCCATATGTGTGGGGTGCCCCATCAAAGGAGATGTTGTAGTCTTGTTATTGGGCTAGATTCAATTAAAATAAGTTTGCAGTGCAAGGACAGAATCAATCTGTAACAGAAGGACATACTTGCATACTCTGTAAGGGAAAAGAAATTTAGCTGTTTAATTGTTTTGGTTTAAAACAATACAAGTTTCTGTTTTGGAGGATGAATTTGCTATCTAAAATTTTTTATCTAATTTGCCTTATTTAATAGGGCACTTTTTGCAGCATTCCATGGTTCTCTTTGTTTAAATACAGCTGATTCTCTTCCAATTTTATTTTCTTCAGGCTCCATTTTTACCTCCTAGCCTGAAGATAGACTATTTTTTGTTAATGCTCCAGTTTTCCACTGCGTGAAATTAAAACCACTCTTATTTAGAGATCTTCTCCTTTGCTCAGCATCTTTCAGTTACATTACAAAACAAATTCAAGAACTATATCCAGAAATCTCTAGTGGACTGTGCAGCCTGATGGGGCCAATACATCCCAATATGAATTTGAGATGTCCTGCACTATCTGAGATTCTCATGTGATGTTGAGAAATGTTTCTGTTCCTCCTGGAAAAGTGGTTGGAGGTCAGACAAGATACCCTAGGGAGTATGAGATGTCACTAAGCATCTGCCTAATCTCAGTTGGTCTAACTAATTAGATAAATTAATTAAGCCTCTGATATCCATTGAGTATATACCCATCTTACATATAGGATCCCAAATTCAGGTGTCAGAATGTGCAGACCTGAATACCTCCTTTTCTGCTATAAGATTACTTTTTTGATTTGACACCACATTTGCACAATTGTGGGAAATTACATATTTGTTAGTGCTGAGAATGATATTTTAAACAACACATTTTCTATATTTAATAGAAGAATGGGTTTTGTTTAATTTAGGATCTAAGTAAACATTCCAATTTTTCACAAATCCTTTAGGACCTTTAATTATTTCCTTATAAAGTTAAAGAAATGCTTCTAGTTTGAACAGGATTTTGTGTAGTAAAAAACAGACACATTTCTTACGTAATTTATGTGTAAGATTACTTTTCTTTTTTTTTTTTTAATGTTGTCTTAATTTTTATAAAAAATTTTGGGGTTTGGTTTATAATCTACAGTGACATACACTTGTTTTCCTTGCTTATGTAGACACTGTGTTATTTGTTTGAGAGCTAATTTTGGCTTTGGTAAGGGACTTCAAACCTGAAAAACCATTCTATGAATACTGCATTACACTATTAAGCATTTGTCAAGAAGCTAACAAGAAAAAGCCATTAAATTAAACCATCCTTGATCTTCCTAAATACAAATATGTCGGAACTTGAAGTGGTAATTTGAATTTCCAAAATTTAAAGCGAGTTTCTTTTGCTTCCTGAGCTGGCTGACTTTGCCCTGTACATACTCTGAAGTGTATCCTATTAAGAATCCTTTGCAAAACTAGGAGGTTCAAGATCATACCGTTTATTTACAGAAACGCTATCAAAGTTGTATTTGAAAGCCTTTCTATCCTCTCCCACCTAAAAATATGCTTTAAAAAA
>VZRO01005485.1:183001-259265 GCA_013397915.1 Daphoenositta chrysoptera | reverse complement strand
AAGACATTTTGGCAGTTGCTCTTGAGATACTGGTATCTCAAGTATAGAAGAATTAATTTGATCCATGTTCTTCAAAAAGCCTGAAAATAGGAAAGTATCTTGCAGTGACATTGTCTCATAAGACACACAAACTTACAGTGTCTCCAGGTGGGCTAAATGTGTAGGATCCTATCACAGTCAGTGGAGATCCAGGCCTTTCCAGATGTCTGAACATTGGCATTCTATTGGCACGGGTCCTGTGGTCTTCATAGGAGCACAGAAAAGGAGCACTCCAGAGGAGCACAAGTCTTCCACAGTTCTGTCTTATCTGCTGGCTCACACACCTTTCAGATGCACCACGGGTCAGAAGGCAAACACCATTAGTCTGCGTTGAGGCAATGGAAAGCAGGACTTTCTCATCAGGGCCATGCCTGTGTTGGTTTGTGGGATGGATAGCACTGCAGTTCCCCAGGCTGTTTCTGCTGGATCACCACTGATCAGCATAGGAGCTCAGGCACTTACTCGAGGATCCCATTGCCTAACTTGAGCATTCAGTGGTGTCTGTCAGAAACTTGTCTCCCTGACCAAAAGCTGCCTCTCTTATATACCTCTAGGGCAACTGGAAGCCAACTGGGCGCCTGATGTAACATAAAATTAACTGTCTTGATCTCAGAATGAATCTCACGTTTTATACCTCACGAAATACGTGGAGCATCTGGATGATGCTCCTAGTCATACAATTTACTTTTAGGTAATTCCGAAAGGAGCAGGGAGTTGGACTCAAAGATCTCTCTATGAGACCCTTCCAGCTGGAGGTATTTTGTTATTTTGAATGGGTCTTTAAATCCCTGAGAGTCAAGTCACCAATTCAAATTACTTTGCTCTCCTGGTCTGCAAAAACAAGCAACCAAAATCAAGAAGACATAGAGAAAACTAGACCAGCATAGCAGGCTGCATGATGGAAAATATTTGAAACATTGCCTTTTCCTTTATCTCTTTGAAGATCAGGAAATTTTGGATCTAAGCTTCTCGACACCAGTCCAACTTGCTTAGGCGTGTTAAATAGGCTTCATTTGTTGCTAGACCATTGCCACTGTAGGCCAGCAAACATGTTCAGCTCTGTGCAAATAATTTTCAATTAATTTAAAAACCTGACTTCTGTTGGGTCATAAAAGACAAGAATTAAAAGAAATTTAAATGAACAGATGCAGGCACAAGCCAGGGAAAGGAGAAGAGCCCTCATGCATGATGCCCAAGAGCAGCAGGGTCAGCTGCAGCAGCCTCCCTCTCTGTGGACCCCTGCCCCTGACTTAGCTGTGTCTTAATCCAGGTTTTCCCCTGATGGGGGAGTGATTCCAAAGAAACTTTCAGCACTCTCTGCTTTAAGATAGTTTATTAAGTCTTATCAGAGAAGTAAAGTCACTAGCATGACCCAGACACAGCACACAACAGAGAATGCAGCAGAATGCATGAGAGAATGCTTGAGAATGCTTGCAGAATGCTTGCTTATCAAGATAACACGGCCTTCTTAAAGGTAAATCATCCAATTAAAACTTAAAATGAAAGATATTTTCACTTTTCTACCAATGTTAGACAAATGCTTTAGTCACGTACACAGGAACTGCGGAATTTTTCACCCAATAACTTCAGACATCTTCTACTGCAGAATATGGCATACTAGAAGAAGAAGAAGAGGGTCTAGAAACAACAACAATCCTCCATTTTGGAGTTTTTGCTTTTTATCTATTTACTACATTAATAAACCCAAAACCTTTAGAATTTTCACCCTAATAACCTTACAAAACAGTCTATTATTTAGTTCTCACTGAAGTAGATTCTAGTTCTTCCCAAAGAGTTGGCAGTTTTCTCCATGGATAAAGGTCAAAGACAGTGTTGTCCAGGGGGGTAGAACCCTTCAAAACAGGCAGGGAAATATTCTCTGCTTTCCGGGCTCCCACACTTCTCGGCACAAGGAAGGGGAGCTGCTGTTTGCACTCAGGCAGTTAAATCACTTCCCCTTCTCAGTATCTTTCATGCACCAAAGCATAACATTTATAGCTGAGACAGAAAGCACTCTGATGCTGGCTTTGATGAATTGAGGTGCTTTTGCTTTTGCAAGGTCCTGTCCTCTTTTTCCTTTCATTCCAAATAGCTGTTTATCACTCTGAAGGGTTTGTTGGCTGTGCTTTGTTTACATGTTGTCTGATCTGAAGGTTTGGTGAAACAGCAGTTTCACAGGCTCCTCATTATGTTTTACTCAGATTAATGGAGGATATGTAGCTCAGTCAGTGCAAAGAAAAAATCAAGTGTTTGCACAAAACAGAAAACCAAACAAACATGAACCAATCAAAACCCAATCAGAATATGTGAGTTTTCATTCTTAGCCTTGAGAAAGAAAACTTCCAGGGAAAAATTCATCAGTGTTTTTATTCAGGGGAATAATTTTTTAATCATAAAGTGATCCTAAATGCTAGAATACAAATAGATCTAATATATTTAATTTTAACTATTAAGTAAGGAGGGCATTTTAGACATCAATGCAAAGTGTATTCTATATTTAACAATTTCTATAGAATTCATATTAATTTTAAATTTACAGGTTACTGTGAATTTTTTGGGTTTGTTCCCCAGCCTGGATGAAAGAAAGGCATAAAGAGCAGCAGACATTAACAAGTCCAATGATTCAGTCAGTTTAGAAAATTTACTTATGGTATAGATTTACAATCATAGATGTATGAAACCCAGATTGCCACCTCTTTCATGGTCAGATCCATTATCTTCTATTCCATCAAGTGCTTCAACAAACCTACATCTGATATGCCACTTATAAAAATTTAGAAAATTAATAATGACTAAGTGATAGGCAGTTGCTGACAGACTCCTGTTAGTAGATAAAATTTGAAACTGTTGGAAATTCCTTTATACTGGTTTTATTTTTATGACTGTTTTTTGCTGCTTACCTTTCCCTTTTAGTGTCCACTTTAACTCCTATTTTATAAAGCCAGGGCCTTTTGGAGTTATTTGTAGAGCAAAACACACACACACAAGCTGCAAGCCTTTTTTTTTTATTTTTTATTTACAGATGTTAATATTGTAATGTTAATAATTCAAAGTAAAATGTTTCTTATTAAGTACATTTTTCTTTTATAATAAAATGAACATACCAAAAAGTTAAATTAAGAACTTGTCTACTACCCTTTTTTGTTAATCATTTTGGATCAGGTTATTAAATATAGGTATGCAAACTTGAAAGTCTTGATTAGAGTGCTACTGACATATTGATTTCTTTTGTTAATAGTGATGCATTCTTTCCTTTCACTGACCCTCCATAGCTGTGACTGCCTCACTGGATGGAAAGGTGCATTTTGCACAGAAACCGTGTCAGTGTGTGACCCTGAGCATGATCCTCCACATCTGTGTCAGCAGGGCAGTACCTGTGTGCCACTGCCTAATGGCTACACGTGTCACTGTCCTCTTGGAACAACTGGTACCTACTGTGAACAAGGTATGTCAAATGCACTGTACTTTGTACACGCAGTTATGTGCTGCAAAACCACACCAGTTTGCAATTTATCAATTAAACGTGACATAGAGACACAAAGTACAAAATAGATTTAAGAAAGTGATGTTCCTTTCTGTTAGAAAAAGTAATTTAAAGCAATGAATTGTTAGATATTGTTTCCTTACTCTGCTTATTTTAAATGCCATTTTTTCCTTCCATTTTTTCAAATAATTCAGGCAGGTTCACGAGCATGATTTGTCAGACACCAAGTGGACAGGAAGTACTGCAAAGCAATGTTATAGTGTTTAGCTCAATTCCCAAGCTCCCCATAATGAAGTATGATGGGAAATACACTTGAGATCTCAGTAGTGGCGCAGAAGAGGGAAGCATCTGGGACCTTATCCAATTTCTACTGATCCTGATGGAGAGGTTCCTGTTGACTTCACAGGTTATTGGGTAGGGATGCACTGATAACAATGATAAAAGATGTAACCATCACTGTAAAAATCTGCCAGTGATTATTCTCCCCAGCTTGCTTTCAACACCCTCAAAATACGACCTCAGTTTGCATGTTTTGCATTTCTTACCCTCATGTAAAGGAATCCTTTGTCTTTTTTCTTCTCTGAGAGACTGCACAAATGAATATTCAACAATGTGGATACACAGGCACTACAAACTTAGGGACTTTTCCTGCAAGTGCCCTAAGTGCCTCTGTGTGTAAGCAAGTGTCATACAGTCCACACCCTCCATTCCACAGCTCTTAGATTCATGTTAATTTTCTACAAGCTTATGTCTTCCTGTTGAGAAGCTTTCTGTGCAGCTTCTGGAGAACTCAGGTTACTGCTAAATAGCTGCTTTTCCGAACTGCCTGTCAAGGTCCAACTTCTCTTGTTGTGTGAGTTTGAAGCACAAAACTGACAATCTGAACTGCATTTGACCTGATTTGCAGTCCTCACTCTATAGATGGATAGTTTTAAAATCCCATTACACATGGAATTGGTAGCTCAAATGAAAAAGAATATATCTTCTGGAAAGTTACTGTTGAATTCCTTATTCCATGTAAGAATGTGCTTGCTTTATTGCCTCTGCTGCAACAGCTGTTCAAGGCTCTTGATATGAACTTTCAATTTTGAATCCTCATTTCAAGTGAGGTTTTCAAAAGTAATGCCATCTGGATCCAGGATACTGATCATCAGAACATGTGCTATACATAAAGCAGGTAATTAATCAGGTAAACAGTCCTGTGTTCTGGTTTCAGAATACATTTGGATCTTCTTATGATGTCCACATTATCAGTACAAAACTTATATTGGAGCAAGAGAAAATTGCATTACTTACAGATTGTCTTCCTTTTAGTAATTCTTCACCTGGTAAACACATTAGAGGGTTCTTCTCTGTTTTATTTAAAGGCTTTCCTTTTTTGAATAGGCACTATGGATCGTGACCAAACTCTTTGCCCTGTATTTCACCTTACTCTGTGGCAGAATAATGAATTATCATGAGATTTTTCAAAGAGCAGTTTGCACTTTTACTGGATGGCAAATTGCTAAAAAACAGCTGCTTATCAAGATTGAATATCTCATCTCTAGATTAATGGTGGTTATTGGAGCCAAAAGAAAAAGAGACAGAGAGCAATGAGCAGCCCAAGGGACTGGGAGAAAACAAAGGGTAATTAAAGGATGAAGACTAATGAATGTACAAGAAAGAAGGAAAAAAGTGTGAGAAGAAGACAGAAGAGATTTATGAGGCAAAAAAAAAGCACAGAGTAGAATAAAAAAGGGTAAGAACAAATAGGGTTTTACCAGATAATAGCAACTGATAAAGACAATACAATAGTATGGTTTGCAGAGGAACAGGTCAGGTGAAGTGAATAAATGGAGCAATGGAGGTAGGACCACAATAAAAAACAAGAATATTCTGAACACAATTATTAAGGGTACTCAGGCATAAACTGGCAATAATCAAGCGCTAACTTGTTTGGCAAACACTAAAAATGTTTGAGGTTCTTTATTAACTATGTACATGAGAGATGAGGGATGAAAGCACATGAGCAGATGAGGATGATGCTGTTCTTAACTGTGATGTGTCCAGCTTAGAGCATCAACTCAAGCCACCAAGGATGCAGTGACTGTCAGCACAGAGATAGTGTACATTATGGTTCAGCTTTAGATGTCAGAGCTCCACTAAGAAGTGCTCACTAGTTGGAAAACTAAGTTAGAACAAGACTAAACACAGGGAGAGAAAGATCAGTTAAAAAACATAGTTTTCATGGCACTTCTGGCCTGTGACTCATAGTCCTTACTTGATTATCCCACGATGACCATTGCCAAAATGTAAATACTGAGCAATATTCTCAAGAGGTTGCAGTAAGATGTGTGTTATTTCATGTGTTTTAGAGTAAATAGAAGAAATCAACGCCCTTGATGAAGAGAGGGTAGCAGTTTCAATTACTCTGCATTTCCTATAGGCCGTACACAACCAACTCATATTCAAGAAGTAATACAGTGATATTTTGTAGTCTGAAATGCTGAGAACAAATATTTCATTGTATATTTCAACTTGACAAAGCAAGTACCAGGACTTGTTTTTTTCAGAGAAAGATCACAAGGTTCAGGAGGTAGACAGCACCCTGGTTACTGACCAATAGTGAAATTTAAGACCAGCTTCAGGAAGGCAAGCATCCATAAGGAGCACTAGGAAAGGAGGACAGGGTTGTAAATTAGATGAGAATAGGCCCAAAGAACAAAGCCTTGTCATGCAAGGCAGAGTAATACACTTGTTCAAGTACAACTTATATCCCCACTTCTTGGGTGCATTGTGTTGTCCAAACCCGTTAACACTAATAAAACAAGATTATTCATCAAAAGTGTTGGGTTTCTATAGGTTACACTGATGTGAACTAACAAAAAAATATTAATTTATACTTCTAGAAACAAAAGTGATTGTAATGAAATGGGAAGGAGATAGAAGATTTATGCAGGAGTCTTTTTTACTTGGTGTTAACATTGCCATTTGGACTCAAACCACTTCCAAGACTGCTTGTGACACATGAAACAGTAAATAATGCTGTTCCGCTGGTTTGAAAAGGTCACAGCTGTTACAGTAACACAGCAAAGCCAGAGCAGCTCCTGAAGTGCGTAAGTGGCAACCAAACATTGCCGTGATCTGGCACGGTGTTAATTCTTAGTTAGCACCCCCATAACCACAAGGATTAGGAATATGGGAAAGTAGTTTATCTAGGTTTTTTTTAAAAAGTAGTTATGTTTTCCATGACACGAAAACATGATGTTAATAAAATCTTTCGGTCATTTGACTCAAAGTTTGCAACTGAAGTACCAGACAATTCTAACTTGTCTTCTGATTAAGAAGTGAAGCTTCAGCCTGGAGCAGCATATAATTTAGTTATTTCAATAACACAAAATATTCAAAACCAACATGAGTTTCCAGTAATTTGTCTGGGGAGTCTTTTGCATGGCTTTGCACTCCAAATTTCAGCTTATTCCATTTGTGCCAATGAATACCTTTGTAATTAGATCTCTCAAAGGGTTTCTGAAGAGGGAGAAGCCTCTAAGGACCTGGTTTTTTCAGTTTCCCTGCAAGTATATAGCAGACCTGTTGGTTTCACCGTGATTATTACTGTGAGAAACAGTGGCCAAGATCAAACGTCAAGGATGATTCTTCCTGAGAAAGAAGTAACAGTGTAAAACCCTTTTGCTGCAGGTAGTTTGGTTAGGCAGGACATTGTTACATACATGAACACATAAAATCTTTTTCATAACTGGTAATTATTAACGGATGTGAACATTAAAATTACAGACATTATCCGTAATTACCATCTGCAATTGTATTCCAATCTCTACTAAATTCTATCTTAGTAACTTATTCCTCTCATAAGAACCATGTCTCTGTGTGAGGCCAGTAATCCTGTCTCCAGAAGTGGCCAATAGTGGAGGTTTAGAGAAAAAATTAACACAGCAACTATATACAACATCTCCCTGAAGCACTCTTTTAGTATCTAAACATTTATGGCTAACTGTTTGTTTGGGTTTTTTTCTTGCCATTTATCTTAATGGATTAAATCAAGTTTCTAATCTTGGCATAAACAGTATCAGCAAAGGCAATTAAAAACTTGAACACAAATAAATTTTAAGTAAAAAAAGTTCCTCTGACATTCCATTACACATTGAGACATATTTACACATAAGATAGAGTTTCTATAGGTATCAAGCCTATTTATTTCCCAGATAATTTAGTAGAGGAATGAAGAAGATCTACAACTTCAGATTAGTTGTGAGATAACAGAGACTGATACTGTTCTTAATGAAGGGGACAGCAATGTAATATTTGAAAGATTCTATAGATGGCACTATTGGAGAACACTTGCCAGTGGTGAAAATAAATAGGGTTTTCATCACAGTATTTCTATGAATTTTAAATTATTCAGCAGTTTTCTTTAGCAGGAATAGTTTGTGCCACATAAGTTCATAAAATCAATTATGATCATTTTTCTTGACTTCAGGGCATGATAACAGAATGCTACTGCCTTTTTCACAAAGAAACAAGTTAATAAATAGATTTCTTCAACTGTATATTAGTGTCTAAATTCCATAGTGGCAAATACTGCCTGTCAATGTGCAACTCTTGAAGAACTGAAAGAAAATGTTAAGAGTTTTCATTGTTCCGTCCTTGGTTTAATGAGATATTTGTCAAGCAATAAAGCCATTTCCTTGATGAACACAGGGCAAGCAACTTCCCTGAATCATGTTTATTCAGCTCAAGTCAATTTTCTAGATATTATTTTGATGTCAAATTCCATTATTCTGATATAAAAGTACAGAACATTTTTGAAAATACTTGATACACTGACAGAAAAAAAAAACCTCTGACTTCTGAAAAAATTTTTGCTATAAATATTTTTTACTTTCTACGTAGTAAAGAATGTTACTTGACGTATTTTGACTACTATTGTAAGATAAATTAATTCACAGTATGCTTTATCCCAACTTTTACACGACACCTTACATACAAAGTCAAGCACACATACATGTACACATATATTGGGTTTACCTGACAATGCAGTTAGACTTGCATAGTCTATTTCATAGTTATCATTTGGAAACTTTTGTTCCTATGTTCAACCATAAGGACAATTTATTATTAACTTGAGTCACAGTGACTATTGTCACTATTGTCTTTTAGTCATTTAAGCAATGCCAATCCCATCAAGCTTTGTTTCAATTGATATTTTTTGAAAACTTGTGGCAACATGAGAAAATCTTTAAATAGTAGCCACAGTATTCATGTCCTATAAGGATAAAACGTGTTTTCTAAACCTGATAAGAAAACTAAGCTTTCAGGTTTATCATTAACAGTCCAGTAAACTTAATATTCACAGCAGGCACAAGGAAACATGCATTTGTAATATGTATCTGTATAATTTAAAACACCAAGTAGAATAAAATGAGTTACCTACTTAAATGCATCATATATAAACCCAAGTGGAAGTCATGTATGATAAAATGAAGGAGATGTTAATACCCTCACACCAGGTCAGCCATGTCATCATGGGATGAGATGTCCCAATAAAAATTCAATCATCTACTTACCATTCCCTTCAGTCACTCAACTAAGAACAAGATACATCCAGCTAACTAGCACTTAGCAGGATGACTCTGAAATTACTTAGACTTCCTCTATGAGCATGAATGATTTGCTGGAGACGTGCTTGCCACCTTACTTTGTGAAGGTGTTCAGAGTTAGGTAGGTAGGTAGGTAGTTAGCTAATGGTGGGAACTGGTTTTAAAGGCAAAGCACCTGGATTTAAGTGTCTAAATGTGTGGTCAATATATAAGTTCCTATTGTGAGTTTAAAGATTTGAGAGCATTTCTCAGCCCATAGGGATGGGGCTGGTCTCAAAGACGGCTTTGCTGAGGAGCCCCAGCAGGCGTTTCATCCTGCATTGCTTGAGGAGTAGCTTTAAATACCCTTTGATCCTGTGCTGAACTTCACTGCAGCAGCATCAAGACCCACTTGATCTGGACCCTGACTCACAGACTAATTTGCAGGCTTGACCTTAACACCTGCCTCATCACTGTGGAACTGATACTTCACTTGCCTGAGCTCAGCTATAAGGCGTGAGCACTTGGGAGGCTTGATCAGCCTTTACCAAGTGAAAAATGCGCCAGACATGGCTTTTCTATGTCTTTTGTTATTAGGTCCTAACTCCTTTGAGCAGTGACTCACATCTCATTTCCCCTTCTTGTTGGAAGCTGGAACAGATTGCCCAGAGAGGCTCCAGCCTCTGTCACTGGAGATACTCAAGAACAGTCTGGACACAATCCCGTAGAATGTGCTCTAGGATGACCCTGCTTGAGCAGAGAGGTTGGACCAGTTGATCCACTGTGGTCACTTCCAGCCACGCTGTGATTCTGTGTAGCACCATCAGATACTAGTTCTCAGCTTAGAAAAGCCATTAATCAGATACAGAACCGAAGTATTTGTTTAAATGCCTGTTGAATTTACAATGCATCCCACGGTGCTGAGAATTCCAGTGAGTAATGCAGTAGTTACACAGCACGGGTCCTACCAACTTAGCTTATAGGATCAGCAAAGGCATCCATTTATGTCATTTGTTTTAGCAAAGAGTTTCTCAGGAACAAGCATATATAACACAGGTGTTGTCTTGTGCAAGTTTAGCTGAACTTCTTATTTTCTTATCTTAGATGAAAAAAAAGTTTGCTGCCAGGAAAACAACATTAGAGTACCTTAGACTCTGATGTGTTAGTTTTGTATATGCCTGCCATAAAAGCAAATTGAAAAGCTTAAATTGTCATATTCTTTACCTTAAAAGTTTGTCTATCTATAGAAGCAATTTTGCAGAAATGAAATTTCATACTGCTCAACTCTGTGCACTGTGGTAGATTGAATGCATTCTGTTTTGGGATATGGGTGCACATATGGGTTCCATGCACCTGTCAAGTCAGATTTTTTCCATGCATATAATCAGTACTTCAGGATCTACAGATCATTCTCAAGAAAACTGTAAGTCATTCTAGTACTTCCTATAGTTACTCCTGCTGCATTGTGGCAAAATATGTTACTTTCTGACACTTGTAAGATACATTTATTGGGAATAAGCCTACTTTTTAAGGATAATGAAAATAAAATATTTGCATCTTAGAAGTTTCAGAATGAAGTATATTAAATAGAGAATTGTATTTGATATCTATAAATCAGGATAATACCTCCTTACTAAAGAATTCTGACATCTGTTGCTGAATCTGTGGGTCTTATTTCTTAATACTCTATCTGTAATACGAAACCATGGATTTAATTCTTTCTCTGAGTTATACTATAAAATCATCTTTTATCCTTGTTCTCTTTCTCTGCTTCAAGCTTTTTATCATAACAATCTTCCTTTCATATTCCTCCCAGTGAGAATCAATGTAGCATTTCAATCCTGCTGATTTTGCTGTCACACTAGTCATTGTCCAGGCTTCCTCCATAAGCAGCAAAGAATTAACTACATTGACAAAGTAAACTGAATCTGCCATAGAGACTTTCAGATACCTCATTATACACTTTGCCTAGGGCGACTTTTTAAGCAGCAGCATATTTTTCTGTAAGATTGACCACTGTGGCACAGTTCCTCCACATATAAGTCTCACTGTGTAAAAGAGGAGACTGACTTACAAATGATGCATGAAGAAAAATTGTCTATGTACAAAATGAATTATTATTACTGATTGATTTTTAAATATGAAGACATCAGTATAGGGATTTTAACTACTAATGAAGAGCCTTGTCTTACATACTGAGAAAAAATCCATATGGAATAATAGGTATTACTCTTGTCTTTTGTTCTTGATAGTGTTTATAAGTTTTAGTGATGTTACATCACCAAATCTATTTAGCAAGTTTTATTACTATTTATCCTCCAGTAATTGCTACTCTAAAAACGACTTTTATTTCTGTCAACTTTTAAGTACAGATGCCAGGAACTTCACATTTTTGACATTATGTAATATATTACTACAGACACTGCCTAGCCTTGATAGCATGCATAACAACTATTACGATACTTAGGATGGGAGTGATTTGAGAATATGTACATAGACTGAACAACAGCTCATCAAAAGCCTGATTCTGATCATTCAACCATTTAATAAATCCATTGTAAATTATATTCCAGTGATTAAAACTTACTTTTAGACTTATTGAGATTTTGTGCCATCAAATCCATGTACCTTCCTCAGAAGTATTGTCTGTAATCTGCCAGGGGGAATTAATAAAAAGGTCAGCTGTGCAGTAACTGACCATCCAAGAGGCATCCTCGGGTCAGGTGAGAGATGTGGATCCTCTTTAGTGATGGATCTGCCAGCTGGACACAGTCCACCAGGGACACCTTGAACCCTATTCTGAGGGAGGAGGTGTGACAAATAGACAAATCCCAGGAGCTTGCAGCATGCTGGCTGTACTCCAGCCTAATAACTGAGGCCCATCTGTGACAGGCAGTGCAAGGTGCAGCCGGGTGGGGAGCGGGTTCACAGCAGATGCTGTGCAGAAAACGTGGGTGTGCAAAGATAGCAAAAGGTATCTCGGAATGCACTTCAAGGACATCCTGAAGGTATATTTGACTGAGAGTGAGTTACTATAAAACTATGAAATTGGGAGCACCAAAATGAGGAAAGGTGCTGGCCTCTTAGAAGGGAAACAGCGCAGCTTCAGCTGGGAAACTGGGAAGTGAGGAGGGAATACTTACAACTGAGGCATCTAATACTGCTGTTTAACTAAATAGTAAAAAGGGTTTATAATGCACAGGTCTAAATACATCTTGCACATCTAAGTAGCTTGCTCTATTCCAGTGAACCCACAAATACAGTAAACTAATAACTACATGATAATGAATTAGCTAATAACTAACATGATTAAAGAGATTATTTACAAGAGCATGTAGTTACAGGACAAGGGGGAATGGCCTCAAGCTGAAAGAGAGTAGGTTGAAATTCGATATTAGGAAAAAAATGTTTGAGACTGGTGAGGCACTGGAACAGGTTGCCCAGAGAAGTTGTGGATATCCCATTCCTGAAAGCGCTCAAGACCAGGCTGGATGGAGCCCTGAGCAAGCTGATCTAGTGGAAGGTGCCCCTGACCAGAGCACAGGAGCTGGACATAGATGACCTTTAAGACCCCTTGCAAGCCAACCCATTCTGTTATTCCTTGATTCTGTGATAATTATATCTCAAATATGAAATGTTGTTACACGGGGTAGAACTGGAAATGGTTTCAAGTCACATAAACAGTATAGAAAAGTATAAAAATTTATCAATTGGATGAAGGCAGTTGAACTAGTCTGATTTTGTAAGGGTATATGAACAATCAGCACTGAGAGAAGAGGCAAGACAATGATTAAGTTGTGTGTACATTGTGTACTCAATGTGTACAAAAGCTCAAAAGTGTACATTGTATCTTCACTGTAAGTGTGTGTGTTCTCTTTCACTATAAGATAGGATTATTTGAATTATCAAACATCTCAGTATAATTATTCTAAAAACAAATTTCTGCAACAATTAATGAACACTTCCCACTTAAAAGGTACATTCTTATAACACACAAAGCAGCTCATAACAAATACTCCACTAGGACTTTCCTCTGTATGTTGAGGAAATAAATGTTTGTTTTGACTCTTGCAACAGTATTTTGCATTTCAATTTTTAAACAATGTGAGATTTACACTTATATTTATTTGAAAATGAATGCTAACAAGATCACATTTATTTTGCATTAGAACAGCAGCCTTGATTGCTGAGGAAAATAAGGCACCCAGAAGACAATGGCATTGATTTGCTATTATCTAAGTTTTATTTTGTATGTAGGTTATTTTTATTCTGTGGAAAGGGAAGAATTGGAAGCATTATGTACAGCGTTTAAGTACTATACAAAATAACTGGCCCATAGCAATGCACTGAGCAAGCTGATTCTTTCAGATAAAATATCTTTCATCTTTACATTTCCTCTTGTATTTTCCAGATACTTCCATTAGTGATCCGTCCTTCAGGAGTAATGAATCATCGTGGATGTCATTTGCACCCTTTTACATCCGGCACGAGACCCACATTAAGCTGCAGTTCCAGCCTCTCTCTCCAGATGGGATCCTGTTCTACACCGCACAGCGCTTGGGCACTCAGTCAGGTGAGGGGATTCCAGCTGGCTGCTCTCACACAGCCAGGGACCTCAGTGACAAAGAAAGGCAGTGCACTGAACTGGTTCAGGCACTGCGTCTCTGTAACTCGTTGCCTATGGTGGCTGGGTTTTATCATGGAATCACAGAATCTTAGGGGATTCGAAAGGACCTTAAAAATCATCTAGTCCCAAGTCCCTGCCATGGGCAAGGGCACTTTCCACTAGACCAGGTTGCTCAAGGCTTTATCCAGCCTGGCCTTGAACACTGCTGGGCATGGGGCATCCACAACCTCCCTGGGCAACCTGTGCCAGTGTCTAACCATGCTTGCAGTAAAATATGTCTTCCTGATACCTAACCTAAATGTCCCCTCTTTCAATTTGTACCCATTACCCATCCTCTAGTCCTGACAAAGTCCCTCTCTGGCTTCCTTGTAACCCACTCCAGATCCTGGAAGGTTGCTGTAAGGTCCCCATACAGCCTTCTCTTCTCCAGGCTGAATAGCCCCAACTTTCTCAGCCTGTCTTTGTAGAGGAGGTTCTCCAGTTCTCTTACAGACGTTATGGCCTTCCTCTGGACTTGTTCCAATAATTTCATGTCCTTGTTATGCTGGGGACACCAGAACTGTATTGTACACTTGTTTTGAACTGTGAATAATCAAGTTCATAAGAAAAAAAACCATGCAAAATCAAAGTTTTAGATTAAAAAGTTAAAGCCAGCAAGTACATAATGAATTTATTTAATGGTTCAGGAAAGCACTTCCCCCTGAAAAATGACCACAGCCAGCTTTTTAGAAGCTACACTAAGATTCTCAGTTTGGGGGGCTGGCCCAGTGTTTTAAATGACCAAACACAAAGCAATATAAAAACTGATCATACAAGTTAAGTGAATGTGAACAGAGCAAATGAGGCTTCTCAGAAGTGAAGCTTTTTATTGTATAATGTTGAAAAATGTGCTGGTGCAGCATATAAAACATGAAAGTTCCGCATTTCCCAGATATGCAGAGTGACAAATAGATCTAAATAAAATATTTATAGAAGCATTTTAAAGTTTACTAAGTTAACATTCCTAAAACTTCATGTCAAGGAAACACACTTTGATAGTGTAAGTACATCCTAAAGTTTAGTCTTTAAGGTGTATATTTTTTGTAATTACTTTATTAACGTACTCAATTGCATTTACATGGTGACTTGCATGTTTTCTAACAGAAGCATTCTGTGTCATCCATAACATCATCTTAGACAAAAAAAATTAACTATTGATCATGTATTTTTACATTCCTTTGTTCAAAGGCTAAAGCTCTGAGATATTTCAATAAACATACTCAGGCACAAATTCACAAATTCATACTATCACACATATGCCAAATGTACCAACACCTTACTGTGTACACAGATGTTTCAACAGGTTGATAATGCATCATACACTGCTGGCACCTCCTGTCTGCCTTACTCTAATTGCAACCATGTACAGAGAAGAAGCTTCAAATAAAAATATATGGAGCATCTGTAATAAAAATACATGTATTAGCAAAGAGCTCTTTCTTCTACAATGAATCTTTTATAATTCTATCCCTTACAGGCCAAATTCTGAGATTCTTGGTGAACAGTTCTCTCCTGCACAAACTAAAGCATTACATGGGCCATGAAAAATAGAAGAGAGAAGAAAAAGATATCTCTCAAAAAGAATAGTCAGAGGTCATGGAAGCAGCTAGCATATAATGAAATTAAATACCTTTGGAAGCATCAAAGGGAGTGCTAAGTATGTTTAACTTGGCCCCAGGATTGGTTTAGTCTGAGCATGCCCTCATTCTGCTGCAGTTCCTGAGTGTTTAGTTTGCACAGGAAGGAACATTTTCTTTCAATCTCTTTCTAGAATCATAGCAATTCCATTTCAAAATAAAATTCATCTTAAATGGAGTAATTTTTTTACAAATTTCTCACTTCCACTTTCCTCAAGTTTTGAAAGATTTAGGAAAAGCTAATTGTCTGGCTTTTTATATTTGCCTTCATATAATCCTGTCAAATCCAGGCAGAATTAGATTGATGAAAGACTCAGAAGTATTCTTAGCAGCCAGCAGATGAGATAGAGCTTTCTGTTGAGGATTAGTTTAGAAAGCATTTTTTAAAAAAGCTTCTTCTTCTACACAGTTACATAAGATTAAATAAATTAATTCCTGAAATCACAGGATTTTGTTTCTGCAATTCCTTTTTAATAGGAAATAATTAGAAATTTTTTTCCTTGTGAGGCAATGCTATTTTTTTAAAAGAAATGAGCTGACTAGGAAGATAATTTAGCAATGATACTGAGTAGCACAGTTATGTACCAGCTTGGTTTGTCACCCATGTAAACACTACACTGGGACTTTTCCTTCAGGGGCATGTCCCATCAAATAATCCTCCCATCATTAAAAATAAAATGGCATCTTTACTAGGTGAAGAAAAAAACATGAGACTTTTGTTGAACCGTTTTCTTCCAGCTTTGCTCTTTTCCAAAGAACATTACAGAACTTCCTAGAAAGGGCAAGTATCCTTACTTTAAAGTTGATTTGCTGCTTCCAGCTTCTATTTCTCTAAAAATATCACTACTCCAGTACACACATTTAAACACCTCACAAACTGGCATAAAATGGAAAACATCCTGTGAATCTGTTAGCATAATCTCCTATAATTGCCAGTCATCCATTTTGTTGTTTTTTCCACTCCTTCTGAATGTGCATCATGACTTTAATTCTGGTACTACCAATTTCTGCAGGCCCTAAGAAGATAATTTCCAAGGGTTGGCAAAATTTATGTGACTAGCAATATTAGTAATAAGTTGGCGGTGAAACCCAACCCAACAAGTGAGTTGAGTTCAGAAACTTGAAAATAGAATTACAAGGTGACTTTTCTCCCCTCTTTGACTACTTGTGCTATGCACTGCTTCTGGGCAAGGTCTCTGCAAATATTACACAACTCCTGTGGAGTCCTTGTCTCTAGAAGGCCAGTTCACTTCACATTTTCTCAAGGGCAGTGCATCCTATTTTTACCAATGAAAGCATGAGACCTTTAATGATTAAACAGCCTTTAATTCAGACAGGGCTTGCTGGATGCCCACCAAGTGCTTGAACAATGTCTATAATTCAGTCCATTTACACAGCAACCACTCTATATACCTGGAGGCCTTGGCACTCCGGGTAAAAGGCAGTTTAGAAGGAACCTTGCTTTTTTGTTGAGTCATAGTGTTACTGAAGCTTTACACTTGTTAGCAAAAGTGGAATATGCTGTAGACTGCCTGCATTATTCCAGAGTTCAGGCCAGGGTGATGGAAAGGTTTGCTCCCCAAAGAGATGAGAACAGTCATGCTAGGTGACTAAGAATGAAGTCAGGTTAATAAACAGAATGGGATCATTCATGCTAAATTTAACACTCAACATTTGCAACAGCAAATGTCTCTGTCTCTCTTTAGCCAGATTATGTTATCTACCTGCTTTGAAAAACCTAAAAACTTTAACTCCTGATATGTAAGGCATTTCAGTTTATAAATTTATAACATGAAAATAAGAGAATGCCAGTACAAGTGCATGATGTCTGCATGATTTTCTAAAACATTGCTTATAATGAAAACTGAATCATGGAACTGGACTAAAATCTTTTGGAAATATTCAGAATTTCTAGAATACCCAAAAGGCAGAAGTATTGTCTTCCTAATCAGAAAGAAACTGATTATCCACCCACTTTTAAAACAAGAACTTGAGTGGTTAAGTCTTTTCTCTTTGCAGCCACATTTCCTTAGTTGACAGGGACATCATTTCTGCTTTGTTACTAGTTTTGGAATCATTTGTACAGACTAAATCAGCAGTGTAGGAAGCAGAACTGCCAGCCAGCTGTGTGACAGAACAGACATCCCCACTGTCTTGAAATCTGTTGCATATGAAGTGTTTTTGTTACCCATTTGCCACCGGCAAGCAAACCAAAAACGTTTGGCAAATTGAGGCTGCTCAAGGAAGGTGGCTCTTCCAGCTGCCAAAATGTGCCAGGGTGACAGTGGTGACTAAAGGAAGCACAGAAAATTTCTTCACAAAGAAACACATTTTGGAAAGGTGAGGCTGAATAGTCTAACCTACAAATAGACAACTGCCCCCCCCCTTGTATATGCATGTCATCACGGTCTGTATGGTTGCTCTGGATCTCAGCTATGCCCTGCCTGCCATGGGATGGTACTCCAAACTGAAGCTGGACTCTACCAGTTGACACACCGATTTTTTTACATGGTTTGAGAAATATACAGGCTTGGCTTGACACCAGTTTTCAGTCTTGCATGAGCTGTGAGATGGAACTCCATATATGGAGCAGAATAAATTAAAATCATCCATGAAGGCATATCCATGGGTAGCTCCTTTAAGTGTGCATTCAGGGCACTGGCTGTGGTCATCCCTAGGTAAAAGATCAAGTTACAACAGCTGCCACAAGCTCCTTTAACTTGCCAGCCAGCTGATACCTAACTGCATGCATGCACTCAGACACGGGACAAAGATAAGGTTAAGGGTAACAAACTTAAAGGAAGGCAGTTTCAACCATGTTGACATATTACCAGCTAGCAATTAACAGCAGAAGTTGCTGAAGCGTGGGAATAAGGCTCATCTCTTCTCTGCTCTTTGTTCCCTCATTCTATCCACTCTATCCACCAGCTCTTCCTCTTCTTCCTTGTTTTCTCTCATTGGCCTTGGGACTTATTCTGGCTACTGGAAATGCTCAGGAGGCATGTGAAGGACAACTACTGGCCAGTTAGGTATCTTCTCAGGTGGACAACACAGTGCATCACCTTCCTTGGCCACAGATTGTAGCCATTCAGCTGGAAGCTGATAGGGCTGTTTCAACCCCTTCTAGACATGAAAACTTCTGCTCCTGGAAGAATATGTAAAGGGTGACAGTGTAAGAGGATGTGGTTCAGGTCCCTGGAAAATCATACAGGAGAGCAGGATGAGAGGAAAACTGTGAAGAACAGAATGATGAAAAAAAAGAATGAAATCAATGCAAACTCAGCTCAGCAAGGCAGGAAGGAGCAGTGAGCAGATACTTCTTGGAGCTATGATGGTTACAGGATGTACCATGCCAATATGAGACAGTTATACTGCTCAAGACACAGGCACTTCATTATGGAGGCTTAACAAGGTCAGCTGAGAGTGAAGATGAGCACACAGCAGAACCTACAGTAAGAGGTTTCATTAACTGGGAATGATTCCCATGAATGTTACTGCTTATGAGAATAAAAGCCTCAAATGTTTGCTCTGCCAGCAAGATGGTGCAAATGATTGATAACAAGTTCTGAAACAAATGGTGGAAGGAGAGTGGAGGAAATGCTACTCAATTGAAATTGGCATTCTGGACTTGAGCTAGAGGACAGAAGGGTGAGGTAAAACCAACAGAGGGCACAGACTGCAAACATACATCCCGAGGTGCTGTCTCAGGGCTCCGAAACAACTGAAGGAACCAAGACTGTAGATGTTCAGGAACCAGCAAACCACAGAGTAGGGCTCCCGGGACACCTAAGCTGCAGAAGCTGAGGCAATGAGCTCATCAAAGCCTGTGTACCCAGCTTAGTATAGAGGCTTCTGCTCAGCAACACAGGGTGAGATAAAAGACAAGCATATGGCTTAAAGGAATCTAGAGCGTCAGTAGCTCCAGCAACTAATCAGTGAGTTTTGAGCACACAGGGAGCCTTCTGAGACACTTGCATCTCTCTATCACCGGGACCATGATAATAGCAGCAAAAAAGTGACCACTGACTACAAGGCTGCATCCACTACTTCAAAAGTTACTTAAAAGTATGTTCTGGAAGCTCCTTTGGCCATACAAACTACTGGGAAAACCTTCTTAATTTGCAGTGGAGTGTAGGAAAAACCTCGTGTACTCTTTTACCAGGTATCACAGAATCACACAATCACCAGGCTGGAAGAGACCTTCAAGATCACCAAGTCCAACCCATGCCCTAACACCACCTCAACTAAACCATGTCACTGAGTGCCACATCCAATCTTTTCTTAAACACATCCAGGGATGGTGACTCCACCACCTTCCTGGGCAGATGATTCCAGAACTTTATCACTCTTTCAATAAAAAACTTCTTCCTATCATCAACTTAAATTTCCCTTGGCACAGCTTAAGACTGTGTCCTCTCGTTCTGTCAGTTGTTGCCTGGAAAAAGAGACCGATCCCCACCTGACTACAAGCACCTTTCAGGTAGTTGTAGATAGTGATAAGGTCACCTCTGAGTCTTATTTCTGCAGGTAATAAAGCCTTGCCTTACACACACGCCCCAGAGACCAAGGGCAGACTTAAGTCACTGTGGAGAACAGACCTTGAAACAGAAATGTTAAAAATACCATCCAGGAAGCCCTCCCAGCTCATTGTGTGTCAGCCTGAGACCCTCTGATATTGTATTCAGCTCTCCTAGGAAATACATCAGTATTAGGCAATTTGGTAGTGGAGGCAGTAAATGTAGAGATCTTCGCCCAACACAGCTATGTAAATTGAGTATTATCACATTTTTTACTCTGATTCTGCTTCTGGCCTGAATATGACACCTCCAAGTACAGTGCAACATTCCTAGAATCCATTTCCAACTGAACCAAGTTTTGATAAATTATGATGTACAGAAGTTTCCTATGGTAACATAGAAATATGGAGAGTTGATACTGCTTGAGCATGATCCCTGCTTAGGATGGGGGTATACAGACACACCTGCATGAACAAATAAAGACCGAACATGAAAGGGCATTGTCACAATCTGGAAGAATTTAAAATTTGACAGTGTTACTGTAACCAATTTGTTGAAGCGACTTACATACTTTTTCATAGTAGTAGCAAGCTGAAAAATTTTGTGATGCACTCAGAATTCATCATAGGAAGTCATGTAAGAAGATACTATTACAGATAATCCAGATCTCACAGTAGCAGTTGGATGTACTTTTAGGAGATTTTTCATTAATTCCCAGTTTTAGGAACTGACTGCTCAAAACACAGGGCTCACTAGGCTTCTGGGAATTCTGACATCCAATATGGGAGCAGGTGAGACTGGTACACATAATAAAACCATGAAAAGTTATGAAGAAAAAGTCACACCTGCTCTGGAGTTCTGGCTTCTAATATGGAATAGAGACAATCCACTCTGAGGCAGAGCAACTTTGACCTTCAGCCACTTGGTGAAAACCCTGAACTAGGATTTGCAGGTAGAAGTGCTGTTTTATCTCCAGAAAAGGTCCTTCCTTAAGGCAATACCTGCTACAAAATTCTCTTCCCTTGCGAAGAAAAAATCCTTTAGCATTTGGGCTATAAAAAACCACTTTTTGTTTTACTGAAACAGGTAATATGACAGGGACAGGAAGGTGCATCTGAACAGAACTGAATGCTGTTAATAATTTTGTTCAACACCCAGAGTCTTGACATGTTGCATTTTCAAGGGCCAGCTAAGCTACAACAGTCTACTTCTAAAGAAGATTCAACCTTACTGACGCAGATTGCCTTACAGTTCCTTGCATCCAACAGGCTGAGCAAAGACTTGCATGCACAGCAAAAGAAAAACTGTGAGTGCCTGCCTCAGGAGTCTCTCTGCTTTTTTTGTGACACCACTGATGGAGATGAATAGCCCATATTAGATAAGATGCTAATCTGAAAAGCTGGAAGCAAAGTTTGGTGTCTTGTGCAAAGGTTGTATTTTCAAGGAAGTAGAGACCAGCTATAGTCTAGTGCTGGAAAAACTAAGGATGTCATCTCCTTCATGCTTAACAAAGTAAACTTTCTCAGAAAGGTCTCTGGCCACAGGTTATATGAGACAGGTCTGAGCAATGATCAAACTGATATAGTGAAAAATCACCCTGCTTCATGGTCCCTTATACCGAGACTGCTGAGAAGAGACAATCAGTGGCAAGAATCCCATCTGTTTAAACTGGTGATAAAATTCCTATGATGACATTGGCCTGCACAGGCTCCAGCTGTGCAACCTGGCCCTCAGAGACAGGGCAGATGGAGATCCCTTGTTGAAAATGTTACTGGTTGCTTAAATGAAAAGGATAATTTACCATCATTTACCTTGACTTTAAGAGGAAGTTTCTTGGACACTGAACACACAGCACTTTACATGACAGTCGTAAGATGTCTTCAGCTAGCTGTCCCTAGTAATACCTATGATATGATAAACTTCATGGAGAAATACTAACTGCACCCTAGGATCAACTTTCAGATCCTAACATTTATCTCAACACTCTGTTGTTCTTGCCAAAGACTACAATGAAAAAAGTCATCAGTGAAAAGAGAGGGTCTAACCAGAGGAGTAAGAAAGTACCTCAAGAGCATCAGGGAGAGCTGGAATTGGAAAGTGTAATTTTTTTATTCACAAGTAGCAGAAAAAGTTACTCCAATTTGAAGTGAGACTTCAAATTTGTGCCAGAACAGAGTACTCAGCGATAAACTCTTTATGCTGCAGAGATAGCAGATGCAGTAACACAGATTTGCTCTTGCAGTAAGACTAAATAAGATTCCAAAACAGACAGATCATTGTCAAATGTGCAAAGCTACCAAAACCCTTCCCTGCAGGCCAGGAAGTCTTGGAGAACTGCCAGCTTCTTTGGGTCTTGATTACAGGTCAGAGGTAACAGCAACCCTGGTCAGATGTTTTCCTTCTTCCTAGGCAGCAAAATACAAATACTTGTGTCTTTATGCAAGTCTGAATGTCTGGGTAGGAGAGGGGATCAAAGGCTGCCAAAGAGGTAGTTCAGAAACTTTTCCTCATGTTCCTTTCTTTTTCTATCAAACCCTAAGATTAAGAGTCTGATAAAAGAAATAGACAAGCAGGTTATGTTCACTGCTGAAACAAAGCAAGATGAGTACATTCAAACTATGCACTGAAAAATCAAGCACACTTAAAACCACATCACTAAGCAGGAGAAATCACAAGTGAAGGAAATTATATTAATTTTCTGGAAAAAAAAAGAAAGCAAGGTCTTCGAAAAGAACACTAAATACAGGGAAGTAAACCAGATCATCACAACCAGAGCTAGCAAACTAAAAGGAAGTGCTCTGCCATCACCAGAGCTGAAAGAAGGAAGAGCTTTTTTCTTGTTCTTTCCATGGGTGCCTGGAGCAGGGAAGTTGAGGCATGAAGTATGTGCTCTACAGCCACTAATACAACTGAAACATCTCCACCTTGCCTAAATGGCAACCTAAACATCTCTTGAATAGGGAGGTATAATTTTAGCAACTTTCACAAGCCTCCAGTAAGTTAAGTCATTCAATTTCACTACAGGCAATGTAATTCAAGGATTAGAAATACCCAAAAATTAAACACGAGAGCAAACGTCATCATTCTACTGATAGGTCCACCCTTAGGAATGTTGAATCTTTAAGGAAACTGGACTGGTACCTATTAGGAAAGCTTGCATTCAAGTTTAACAAACAAATATACCAGTTTAATTGATAACAACCTGATGCCTATTATTTTCAAAAGTAATATATACAAGTTAAATTGCAAAGGCAAACCTCAAAAAATTTGAGAACATAACTTTAATTTGCAGACTTTTCTGCTGTCCTCTTCTGCTACCCTGTCACTTTCCCCTATTAGGCTGTTGCTGCTCTTACAAACTTTTCCAGGTCCCATTTCCTAACCTTTCCCAAATTTCCTTCTTCATGCTTGAAAGTAGTTTGAAGTGGTACTCTCTCTCCTTTTACACTGCCTATAAGGCCAGAAACACTGATCGTACAAGAAAAGATAACTCCTAATACTTCCTGTCATGAAGGCCTCCAGAAGAACAATGCATTAAAAAGCATAACTGTTCCTACAGATCTCAGATTATTAACCCCAAAACATCCCCGTTGTGAAAAGGAGCTTTCAGGGGAAGCAGAGCATGTCTGGTGCAGACAAACCTGTTCATTAAACAGACAAATCCATCAAGCCTGTATTCAGCATGTTGAAATTGAGAGTATTTCTGCCTTTGTAACTTGGCCAAAACTTTATTCTTTTCCATGGGAACACCGATTCATATTTCCTGGATGCCAAACTGATCCTGTTTCTTCCTACCTTACTTACCTAGTCTCTGCACAAAAACAGAGCTTTTCAGAAGGTTGGGCTTTTTACTTTGAGGTAAATATGAGCTCAGTTTCCAATAATGGAAAAAAGAAAGGCTAAGAGCAGCTCATCAGGGAACATTTATCTTTGTGTGATTTAGATGTGATGATGGTCCAAGGAAATGCAGGCACAAAAGCATCAGAATTATGAATATGTTGTTCTTTGGTGCACCCCCTCTAAAAATTAACACTATTTTATACTGTTTTTTACAGGTGACTTTCTATGTATATCATTAGTAAATGGATTTACACAGTTACGCTACAACCTTGGAGACAAAACAGTCATCCTACAGACCCTTCAGAAAGTCCAGGCAAATGGAAATACATGGCACTCACTCAATGCAGGAAGAGCTGGTAATGAAGGCTACCTGCACCTGGATGGCATCAATGTTACTCAAAAAGCTAGTCCCGGAATGAATGCACTAGACACACACACAGATTTTTTTGTTGGAGGGGTGTCCTCCTTAAACCTTGTTAATCCAATGGCAATAGAAAATGAACCCACAGGTTTCACCGGTTGTATTCGAGAAATTGTTATAAACAACAGGGAACTGAAGCTTACCGTGACTGACCCCAAAGCTGGAGCCAACATTGGTGACTGTGATGGAACAGACTGTGGTTACACTGTGTGCAAAAATAATGGAACGTGTCAAGTTGAAAACTCAGGCTTTTCTTGTTCTTGCTCAAGAGAGTGGACAGGGACCACGTGTGAACAATCTATTCACTGTTCACAAAACATGTGTGGGTCTCACGCGCTCTGTGTTCCTCAACCTTCTTCATTTTCATATACCTGTGTATGTGCACTAGGCTGGACAGGTCAGTACTGCGATAACAAAATCAAATTTTATATAGCGAAGTTTGTTGGTAACTCCTACATTAAATACACAGATCCTTTTTATGGAAAAAGAGACCTCCAGTACAGCCGCCTTTCTTTAAATTTTACTACCAATCAAACTGAAGGCTTAATAGCATGGATGGGAAAAAGTGAAAATGAAGATAACGACTTCCTTGCCATTGGTCTTTCCAATGGAACTTTAAAAGTTGCGATTAATCTTGGAGAAAGAATCTCAGTTCCTCTAATGCATAGCAAATACTTTACCTGTTCTGTTGGAAGATGGCATTTCATTACTGTAGTTCAAAACCAAACTTGTATTAAGGTTTATCTTGATGAGGAACTAATCCTTTTTGAAGATATTGACCCACAAAGGAAATACACCGCTTTAAACTACGGTGGCATTTGCTACTTTGGTGGGTTTGAGATTGGCAGGAAAGTCGATACAGTCACTACAGGGCTTTTTCAGAAGGAATTCATTGGTAAAATTAAAGATGTTGTGCTCTTTCAAGATTCTAAAAAGATTCAGTTAATGAAAGCCGAAGGATACAATGTTTATGATGGAAATTCTGGAAATTAATTGAAAAAAACTGTCCAAGACTCTTTTAAAAAAAGATAAAACTACTTTTCCTCCCGTTTATTGTGTTAGCTGGCAGTGTATGACTCAGCAACCAACATAAGAAAGCATTTTAAAAGTAATAAGGGACAAATTTATGTAGAGTATTAATAGCATATATAACATATGATCAACTGTTTTGCTCCTAGAATTATTTACACATACTCTTTACCATTTACTTTAAAATAATGGGAAAGTCTGCAGGTTTTTTTTCTTTATTGTGCTGGAAATAGTTTTGTAAACAAAGAGGTAGTGAAGCTTATAAAGCCAACCATCATTCAAGTGTTGTTTTTTGCTTTATGAGAACAGACAACTGTTAACCTGTTTCTATTGTATTAGAATGTTTCTTTTATAATTTTATAATATTAAGGTCAAGTATAAAAACTGAATTGGTGGAGGAAGGTGTACTTGAGGGAAAAAGCAGGTTTATTGCAGAGAATTTCTAAAATCATAACAGCTATAATTACTTGTTAAGCCCACAAAGACTCTAATTAGGTAATGAAGTTGTTCTCCCACCTTTCTGAGTCTGTGTCCATCCTGTATGTATATATGTAAAAGGGTAGAACTTAAGCCTCCTTTAAGTCTGCTAAAATATTACACTTAAAGAATGATTTTAAAAGTAAAAAAACATACTTAATTTTAGAGAGAAAACAGGCCTCCTGGTTTTCTCCAGCAGAGGTCTCCCCTATTTGACTTCATGAAACCTTTTGGCTTTAACGATTTACAACTGGAATGTGGGAATGTGGCAGTCTGCCTACAATTAACTTTTATTCTTAAGAGCTTAAAAATTAACAAGTCCAAGAACTGTTTTGCTTTACCTATACCTTTCTGGCTTATATGCCACTAACTGACACTTCGAAATTTTGTGAGACAGAGGTTTTGGTCATAGCAAACCAAATTTCTGCAAATATATTTTTCATTAATTTATAATCTCAAAAGTATATAAAGCTGTTCACACATAAATACAAAAATTCAAATCCTTCTCAAAAAGCTGTGTTATATTCTGCTTTAGGAAGCACTAAAAAAAAATTCAACTTCCATTTTAATGTGCTTACACCAATGATGTATGATGGCATCTACGTTTTTCATTCAACTGCTGGCTTAGTATATAAGTAAAATTATTAAATAAAACTAATAGTGATTGATTCCTATCTTTTCCTTTTTCACTTTACTATTGCTCAAAAGTACATAATAAACCATCACTTCCTTACATGGAAATTCTCTGAATGTAAGTCTTCAGCATGTACCTGTCAGAAACAAGTAACTATTTTGGGGTGGAGAGGGAAGTGAGGATGGGGTGTGTATTATGGAGCAAAGGCCATAAAGCACCTAGAACTAGGTGACACACATTTGCTTCCACATCACCATACTCAGTGTGTAGCAATGAAAGCACTGTCAAGTCAGTTACAGGTGACCTAAAGATAACTAAAGTGCCTGGGAGCTACCCCAGGATGTTTTACTAAGCATCTACAAACATCGTTGTGAGGTTCATTCTATCTTCTCCAGCTGCTCTGAGCCCTCAAGTGATCCGCCTGATGCAACAGAGCTTCTGCACCTCTTCCCAAAAGGCAGCTCATGAAGCCCACCTAGCATTTCAGCTGTCCCCAGATTCTTCTCTTCCAGTTTCTCTAAGTAGGGCCTTTTATGGCCATTTGATGCTGGAGAACGGAGCATATTTAAGGTTTATCCTGTTCTCTCTGGGGCTTCTGGTGTACTGCCAGTTCCTCAGCAGTCCACACTGCCTTTTGTGATCTGAGCTGTGATTCAGTGTAAAACAAGGAACAAGCAATCAGAGCACTTCCAGCTAACACAAATGTTGGAAGGAGAGTGACTAAAGGCAATAGAGAAGTAAAATCCTTTATTCCTGTAGTAGCAGGATTTATTCCCATTACACTAACTCACATCCTAGGAACAAATCCTGGAGACTGTTGCTGTTTGTTAATTTAAACACTTAACAAAACTCTCCCTCAAGAGCTGTTTTACTGTGGCTCTCTTCAGTTTTTACATACACAAAGCAGGTAGCAAAGCACTCAGCAAACTTGAAAAATGTTTACATATTCTTTTAAATAAATTATTTCTGGTAGTTCTGGCAGAAAACATTCCCATCCCTTCCATATACAGGCAGTTGGAATTTTCACTGCTTCCAGTTTATTTTCAAAGCAGAGATGTATGCACATGTGAGAGGCCGATCACCAGTGGACTTGGAGTAGACTACTTTTGAATGGATTGAAAGAAAATTTTCACATGCAGAGCTGTCAATTTAAAATTTACTCCAAAAATGAGAACAATGCTTTGGTGCACTTCTGTGCCTACAGAACTCTGGTGTAAATACTTAAACAACAAAACACATGTATAATACTACCAGATATTGTCAATGGCACTACTGCTATACAGACCATGGAATTAATTTGGAAAAGACTAATTTTATTTTAATGATGTTTGAATACTTCTTTTTGTTACTGAGGATTTTTTAAAATTAGACTTCTCAACTATGAGCCTAAGAAACATCACTTAATAAAAATCTACCACCTCCTTTATTCAGTGCAAGATTTTTAATTTTAGCCAATTTGACTGTGAAGCTACTTGCAAGGTATACAAGTAAAAATTTACCTTAAAATATATTCATAATTAAAACCAACAATTAGGGTGTTGTTAATTGGGAAGACCTTTCTGGAAAGAAGAGGCTTTTCTACAGCAAAGTGCAAAATGCTCTGTCAGCAGCATAGTAAGGTTGTGGAAAAGTGGAAAGCAGAAAAACGAAACAAAACCGGAACAATAAACCCCAGTTTTCTTTATACGGTGGAATATTTTTGTTGTTTCTGACAGACTCAACAAGACATCCAGTGTATTTTAATAAGAGTAGGTGATTTGTTTTCACGTTTGCATGTTGTTTGGCATTGGTGGATGGTAGTCCACAAAATACCAAGTTACCAGAAGTCCCAAGGGTACAAACACTTCTCCCTTCTCCCCCATTTGTTCTCCAAAACTCAAAACAAACCGAGCCATGAAGTGTACAACAAATGTGGCATTCTGAGACTCAGCCTTCTATATTCATTTAACCAACAGTTTCACACCTATGAAATCAAACACACACAGTATGTGAGAAAGTTTTATCATTTTAGAATCAAAATATCCCTTAAAATATTTACATTTTACAGTAAAAAGGATAGCAAAACACAAAGTAATGTACAAGCTTAGGTATTCAAGTTTTTGAAGCATGGAAAATGGTGGGAGAAATGAATTTACTACTACAAATCATATTCAAGAATTTAGGTTAGAAATGCTTCCTTATTAAAACAAGTGCAGTTTAAAGCAGTAACATTCGAGCAGCTCAGCCTTCCAATTTCTGGTCACAAACTGCTTCAGATGCTTAGGAAATTCTTGAAATATAGTATAATGAAATATACTTGAGTTTTTTATTGTACTACTGAATAATTTAAAAAAAAAAAAAACCAAACTCTTCACACCACTGAGCATATTATGTTTTGTTGTAACATGTGGATTCTGAGGCTTTGCTGCAGTCTTTAAAAACAGTGCAATTTAAAAACAAGGTTATTGTATGAAAACCACCTTTAAAATTATCAGAGCATCTTTAAACAGAAGAGAGCACAAATTACCAAAGGCAGGAACTATATTGCAGACTTGACTAATGCCAACTTCCTCAGCTAAGAAAATTCCTAAGCCTTTATTGCATATTAATAAAAGAAATCTTTAAAATTTTGCATATACAGCAATGTAAAATTTTAAAAATAATAAACTTCTACTTCTAGCGATAGTTGGCATAATGAAAAAAAGGATGAGTAGTGGTACATCGAGTGGTACCAAAACACAGACTTGTTTCTGCAAAACACCAACACGGAATAAAAAAGATGGCACAATCCTAGCAGGCTCTTTTTTTGTTTTTTTTTTTGTCATACAAAGTTTTACAACATTACTCTAACAGTTTATTGAAATAGGATTTTAAAAGACTGCCTGCATCTTTTTACCTTTTGCTTTTAGTTCTGTCACTGTGGTCCCTATGTCTCTCTCTGTTCTTTTCACTTTCTCGTTCTCTATGCTTCTCTTTGCTTTTCTCCCTCTCCTTATCTTTTTCATGAGCCTGTTCATCACTTTTAGGCTTCTCTGTCTTTTTTTCTGGATTTCTAGTCTCTCTGGGGCTTTTTCCATCAGCAGGTCTATCACTGTGTGGAGATCGCACTCTTTCTTTGTCTCTCTGTCCTTCCTCTCTACTCTTCCGCTCTCTCTCTTTTTCCTGGTTTCTGTCTCTGCGCCTGTTTCTTTCAGAATCTTGCTCCCAGTATTTTTCGTTGCTCCAATCCTTTTCATGTCTGTCTTTTTTTTGGGGATGGGTTTCATTGTAAAGTCTTTGTCGATCATTTTTGCCTCTACTGAACCCTCTCTCCAAATGCTGTTCTTCTCTGCCCCAAGGATCGCTGTGGCGTCTTTCTGGTCTTCTACTGTCTTTACTCTGAAAAAAATTTTCTGGTCCCAAAAATCTTGATTGTTTGTGAGCCACTGGTAGCCCTTGTGCAATGGGTCCAGCATACTGGGGTGGCTGACCTGATAAATGAGCTACTGGTGGCCACGGCATCATTGGATTTTGAGGAAAACCAAAGCCAGGAGGAGGAAGAAGCGGAGGTGGTAAATGAGGAGGAAATCCAAACATAGGGTTGTTTTGTGGAGGGAAGTTATGAGGTGCAGGAGCCTGAAACTGAAATCCAGGTGGATTAGATTTAGGATGCTGAAAATTCTGCTGCGGAGGTCCAACAGATGAGAAGCTGCCACTTGCAATAGTGCTTGGGACTTTGGAAATAAATTCAGAACGAGAAGAGTTTTCTGTTTCAAAATGAGATGAAGTTGCGGCTGGTCCTCTTCGAAATGAGTTCACTGTTTCAATGTTTTGCATCAGTGCATCTTCCTGTGAGTGTTTGGTATCTTCTGCTTGTGATGCAACAGTGTTATCTGCCTTAGCTGCAGCTGAACTGAACTGTGTTTCATTGGTTTGTGCATCACTTTGATACAGGTTCAAGCCTCCTTCTCCAGAAGGCTGTTTATTCTCTGGTTCTCCTTGATCATTTCCTGAAGCATTTTGTCGGTTTTCATTTCTGCTAACATCTTCGTCCTTGTTTTCTGAAATATTAGTCTGCTGACTTCGTCCAGCTGCCTGTCGTGGGTCTCTTTTAAGATTAATAAATGGTGGTGATTTAGAGGTATTAGCAGTGGTACCTTCAGCAGAGCCTACATTAACATTGTTCTCATTGGGTTTTTTTCCTGAATTGGATGAGGAAGAAAAGCTGGAATTTGTGCTCCTTCTAACTTCCTGTGCAACACTATCCTTTTCCAGTAACTGTCGCTTTGGGTCATTTTCTTTACTTTCTTCAGTTTCTTTATTCTGTGACTGAGCAGACAAATTTGCTAAAAATGCTTCTGTGGAGACATCTGGAGGTTTTCCCTTAAGACTCAGCCCTGTCAAAGAACCAGCACTTCTGGCAGAACTTGAGGTTGCTACAGCAGCTGCATCCACAGTTACAGCAGCATTAGTGGATTCTTGAGGATCATCCAAACCAGTCTTTGCTTCACTAACTTCAGCAGTTACATCAGCAACATCCATGGTTTCTTCTTTCAAGGTTGCCTGTTCATTTAATAATGGTATGTCTTCACTAGTTTCTGACTTGCTGTGCTCATACACCTGCCCTGTCGTACCCAACAGGCTTTGAAGAATATCATCCACTGGCAATGGTTTATTTGCCAGCTCCAGAGTAGAAGGCTGATTTTCCCATCCAACCAGGACTCCAGGAAGAAACCTGAGAGGCTTTGGTGGTTCATGTTTGGTACTTTCCACCAGCGGTTCAATAACTGCTGGAGCATCGTCTGTATTAGACTGCTGTTTATTTCTCTGCTTGTGAAGTACAGTTGTGAAGGAATTAAAAAAATTATTTTCCTCTTCTTCTTCTAACGCCAAATCATGATGAGAGACTTCAGGTTTGCTTGGCTTGCTTTTCTTCTCTGGTGGCAAGCTACTCAAGGTACTTTCAGCAGCTTCATCTGCAAAACTACTGGTAACACTTGAAACAGCAGCAATCTGCCTCTTCATTTTCTGGCGAATTATCAATCCCAGTAATAAATTTGGTCGATGTATTTCAATCCCTGTACAAAATTGTAACAGCAATTCATCATCTATTTGTATTTTGTTTAAAGTAATAATTTTAACAAAAAATAACCCCTATACACTTACAATGTACTATTGAAAGTATTAATCTTATGTTTGAAATTGTTCTGCTTGTCATGTTAAATATTAACAATACTTAAAATAATAAAAAGATGTATTTCCAATATTAAAACTATGACTTCAAGCCCTGCCTGAAATTAAAATTGTTTCAAGTACACTATAACTTCCAAATAGAGAATACAAGACAGTTATATAGAACATCTAATCTCATCAGAAACAGCACAGAAGTTGAACATCATGTTAGTCTAACACATGGTAATGGTGGTAGCAAAGTATAATAGGAAAAAAAAATTAAACAGAACACTTGTAAACACAAAGTCTTCTCATCAATTTGTGTTAGACATACTTCTTCAAAGATCCACCAAGAGCAAATTTCAGAAATGTTTCCCTCATTCCAGGAAAGGCACTGCATTTCAAGGCATACTATTACCTACCTCTCCACTATTTATTTTGTTCTGTATAATTGCAAAAAATTGTAAGTTGTAGCTCATTCTCTCTTAATTTTAGCTCTGCCTATCTCAAAAAGAGAGATCATCCACAAGTTTTTATAAAGATAAACTGATGCAAAGTAACTCAGGTGTATGCAGAACAACTGAGAGCCATTTTCGGACCTTTTCTTCCCGGCCCATCTACATTTTTAACTTTCAGTGAATTTTTTGTAAGGAACTTTGGAGTATTTGAGAAAAAAGATTAGTACATTTCAAACAGTGAAAAATACTATTTTAAATTGAGAGTATCAATTTGGCACTCATGACTTCTACTATAGTCTACTTGTATGACTGAGTTTATTGACATTGAAACCTACAAAGCCACCTGTGTTAGAGAAAGAGGGTAGCAGACATCAAACAAGGTTATACATGCTAATTTTTTCATGTCTGAAATATCAGAATAATCTAGCAAGGGGAAATAAAAGTCTTTTCAAGGGAACTAATATAACAATACTATGGAAAACTCATTACATATTTAAACAAAATAGATAGCATTTAAAAATTTTATTTTCTCTTGTATTTCTGTTGCCAACTTCTTTAAGTAGCATTATGATAATGAAGTTCCAAAATTCCAAGCTGTACTTACCAGGCCCATCAAAAGGCACAAGATGATGGGGAACTTTATCTGAGGAACCTAAGGGGATGAGATACAAATCTTTCACTTGCTTCATATTATTGGCCGCTACACCGTAACGTTTTCTGCTGCTGAAATAGGCAAACAGTAATGCATAGGAGATCTGATCCTCTTCAGTTACCGGGGTAAAGCGAACCACACAGATTTCCTGTTTACAAGAAGAGAGAGAAAAAGATGGTCAAGTATAATTTTCTGTGAAATGTTACTTTTTATACTGACTGCTCTTTATTTAAAAGAACAGTGCTGAGGAGAAAAAGCTACACCAAAAAGGCAGAGAACAGAGGAGACAGAAGGAGCAGAAACATGGCCAAAAATCGTTCCGAATTAGATAAAACAAATAGAAAGCATTTAGTATGAAAAAATTAACTGAAGTGTATGACTAAAGAGTCAGTATTTTAACAGCCAGCTAAATAACAAATTTTAGGGAAGCTTTCCAGCTTCCAATGAATTATTCTACTCCCCACTCTCAACATTACTAGAAAGCTGCGTTTTGCAGTCTGTTGTGTCCAAGATATCCATTAATAATAGCGGAAGACCAGTCTTCAGATCCCAGAATTATGCCCTAAGCCCAGATGAGGAGTTGATGATGCTGATGCTGTTTAATAGCTTAATGAACAGTCTGGAAGATTGGACATAAGACCCTCTGCAAAACTGAGATGGCACCTAAGCAGGGGCAGTGGTGCATATGCTGAAGGGCTGGTGGCCATTCAGAAGGACCTCAGGAGGCTGAAAAACGAGGCTGACCTTTGTCAATGTCAGCAAGGGCAAAATGCAAAATCTTGCATTTGAGCTAGAGTAAACCCATGCACCAGGACTGGCTGGGGAATGACTGGCTGGAAAACAGTTTGGCATAAAATGATGCAGGGGTCCTGGCGGACAAGCTGAGTATGAACTGGTGATGTGTCCATGCCAACAAGGCCAACTGCAATCTGGGTGTCAGAATCAAAGGAGCCAGCAGACCAAGGGAAATGACTATTCCTTTCTATCCAGCACTTGTGAGACAGCATCTGGAAAAGATTTCCTAGTTTTAGGTTTCCCACCACAAGAACAACTGGCACACTCTGGAACAAGTCCAGCAAAGAGCCACTGAGATGCACAATGTAACACTACTGAAAATGAAAGGGTAACACTTGAGATGTGAAGTGGTATCCAAACATTCATGGCAAGTTACTGTGTCAAAGGAAGATAGGTATTCTCACACAGCAAATGACAGCTCAAGGTTAGGTAGGAAGACAAATGCCAGCAGTTGCTACCCATCCCATTCAACATAACCATGAGATATTCCTGAAGTTTACTTATTTTGCAAACGTTTCAGAGAGGAAAAAAAAACCAAGTATCTTTATGATGATGCATATTAAAAAGCAAGTCTTTACTACGTAAAATACTTACCTTGGTCCCTGAAGCTTTGATTTTTTCTACATAATCCCAGACAGTGTGAGGAGATATCCTGCCACCTACTTGAATACTATCAGGTAAATCCTATGAGAAAGGACAACAGAAATGTGAATCCACCATAAATATTGTCGTAAGTCCTTCACCCAGTATCTGCTTCACAAATTCAAAACATACTTAGTTCTTTTATTTCTTAAATTATAATTTAAAAATATCAGTAGAAGTTACAAGAGAAGAAAAAATTTAAACTTTGAACATTTAAGATTTCAGTGCAAAGTCAATGATATGTACTAAATTAGTTATCATTCAATACTGTTCATCTATACCTTGCCAAAACTATTCTTTCTGGTAACATTAACTGCAGACCTAACTACTGTGCTCTGGAAACACTCAAGCTATCCCTAAGATCACATCACAATGAGAGCTCCACACCTACGTATATAATAAACTTTCAACATCTTCATTATAAGGGGAAAGCATAACCTACATGTGGATGTATATACAGATGTTAATTCTCTTCTTGGATACTATTGAGTTCACTGTTCCCAAGCAAAAGAAACAGACTTTCAGAAAAATAATGTTTTGAAATAAAGCAGAAGAGTTTTGGAAAGTGCATCATTCTCACATAACAATTCTTTAGTATTAAGGATTACTGCATGGCCTGCACTTCCCTGAAGATCTATAGCAAAGTAAAGACTTTTAATTAGAAAGCTGATGCATCCTGTGTAGCTGTCAAGAAGGAAAATTGAGGCTTATAAGCTCCCTGATTCTTATTTTGTGACATACAGACAACTATTATAAGCAGTTGCATGCTTTTGTTGTCTCTCAGACACAGAAAAGCATGTTACATAAACTTTTTTTTAGGGACAATTTAGTCGAGGTTAGGTTAGGATCAGAATTGCCACCAGATAGGCAAAGAAAAATAAACTCCATTACACAGGTTTCTGTTATAGATGGGATGATGAACCAGAAGTTCATGTAATGAATAACACTTGACTTACAAGTATAGATCTTAATCTATGTCCTCCGACAAATACTTTATTCAGTACAATGATCATGCATCACTGTCTTCCATCATTATACTATTATTAGCCTACAAGGTAAACAAGTTGGTAAAATTAATAAATGAATTGTTCATTCTTTGCAATAAATATAAATACCTCTGTTAAATACTCAAAGGAGCCAGAAACTGGATAAGCCTTAATAACAAACTTTGCTACTGAAGGCATATTGATAAAGCCCTTCCAGATGAAATTCAAGCGTGCCAGAAACAGACTTTCACATTCCACAGTACCAGGTGTTTCTGACCTAAAAAAAGAACAAACAAAAATCCACTTGGTTTACAACATGATATATCATGCAAGACAGTGTAAATCATAATTCTTCTTTATCACAGAAATGCAGTAGTATCAAGAATTTTCTTTTTCAGTTAAGCATACTTGAGGGTCAACAAGAAGAGACAGATAGACAACCATGTTTCTCATCTTCCAGGGGAGTAGCTCTATGGTACAGGAAGGACAGTCAGATAAGCAGCACATTAATTCACCAATCTTTTAAAAACAGAGGAGTTGTTTAGTCCAAGAATTATCAAATGCTACTGAAGAGGACACAAACACATACAGGTGCTGCAGAGCCAGCAAGATCTTCCCATGCCACAGGGAGATGACAACATATCTGGCCTATACTGCTTTTGTACCTCCTACATTTTGTGCCACCACTATCTGTCCACCGACCTGAATGCCTGTGTCACCCTACTCTCTCCTTGTCCCACAAGCTGGCTTCTCATCTCTTTTCACCTTTGCATCATTTCTACACCTCCTGTGAGTGCCTCCTCCCAGTTCCACCTGTACAAAACCATTTCTCCTCCCTTTGAAAAAAAGCCTCAGTTTTGTCAACAAAGCAGCTGAAAAAATTAATGGGATGACTTAAACAATTTCACAGGAGAGTGTTTCTCAACCTGAGCGTTTCCTTATGAAAAAGATTACACATTTCAGTATTTCCCAACATGTTGCTATCAAACTATACTAGGCATGCTAGTAGCAGTTTTAAGCTGCCCAGTAGTACTAGATGTTGTGCTGTTACAGTAACAGGGTAACCTATGTTTATTTCTGTCTACACGGGAAATTACCTTGAATCTGCTGTGAGCCACTCAAAAACAAAAGTTCACTGTCCTTCGTAAAAGATCACACTGTTCTGATAAAGGCAAAATTTCAGCACGAACTCTGGTCAATTCTAAACAATTGGGAGTTGATATTTTTCTAGAAAAGCCTCCCTCAAACCAGAAAGAAACAGCCTCATAAACTGCAATTTCCTTTTTAGTGAGTAGTAGAGTGTGGAAGAAAATGAAGAAAGAGCTGACAACAAATACAGCAAAACATCAAACAAGCTGCTGTTACCTGTCATTTCTAGAAAAGCATTACTCTGGAATTTGAAACTAGCCTGATTTACCAGTGTACATGCTCTGTTCAGAGCAATCTCAAATTCCCTGAATTTATATATACATATATACAAAGACACACTCATTTAAATGCAGCACTATACATACTACATGCCTTAACAGCAAAAGGCAGTATGAAATTTATATACTGATTTTTTTGTAATACGAACTGTTTTTAAACCTTGTTGCACCAGAAAATATTGGGTTTTTTGGGAAAAGTAAGCTATGTGGTAATTAGAAGTTTACAATCACAACAATACATGTAGTATTATGTACATAAATGCACATAATTTACTCCAGTAGAGAACTCCATTCTCAAAATGTGTACAACTTCAAGTACCCAAATGGAATCATGAAATGCCATTAAAAAAGTAGCTTTAGACATAGCAGCTTAACAAGATTAATAACGTCTTTCATCTAAAAATACTGTTTCTACAGCTTATATTACTTTGGGAGAGGTGCGAATGCTTTTGAGGAGTCTTGCTTATCATCTTCCAGTAACTCAGCAGCCAAAATGCTCGACGTGGAGGAGAGCGCGTCGGCGATGCTCTCTGCTTCGTTGTCCGACTGCTTGCGTGCGACCCCAACCGACACCTTCACCTTCTTCGCAGAGAGGTCGTCTGTGGGCGGTGCCATTCGCCCTGCACAAGGGGAAGCGCAATGGGTGCCATTTCTTATTAAAGAAACTAAAAGAGGACTTCCTCTGAACACAAGGAAGACACACCAAATACTACATATTGCCGTTGAAGTGGGATAGGATAAGGAACTCACACGTTTTACGCATATTTATACAATGTATAAATTCAGATTGCATACGTTTATACAGTATTAAACATCAATTTGCCACTGCAAGGGCATAGGATAAAGAAATGAGGAATGAACAGTAGTATGTACATCCACTATAGGGATTTCACTCTCTGAAGCTGATTTTTTTTAAAGGAAGACAAGTTTATGCCAATAGACTATCCTTTTAATAGTCTCTTTTGTAAATTATGAAGTTAAACACTCCTTCCACAACTTTGTCAGCAAACTAAGTAAAAGTCCACATTTATTTAAATTCTTGAGGTATACTGAGATTTATGACTGAAAATTACAGAAGCATGATCTATTTATTTTCGTGTGCTTTCCCAAATTACCTATGCAGATTTTGCAGTTTAGATCGAAGAGATGATTTTTATGTTGACTTGTGGTGTCTGGAGATGCAGATTCATTTACTTCTTTATCCTTTTCAGCTTCTTCTGACTTCTCAAACAACTTCACATTAGGTTCCTAAGAAAAGTCAAACACACTTCAGTTAGCCTTTTTTCATCCCTCTTCAAATATTCCTAATATTGCTTAAAAGTTTTAAGGTGTTTTCCTCCCTTCAGACATAAAGCTCTTACTTCAGCTGTAAAATTCTATCACAAAATCTACAAATGCATTACAATAACTAATTAGTATTCTCAAATATCACAGAATCACAGAATGAACTAGGTTTGAAAAGACCTTTGAGATCATCAAGTCCAACCTATGACCTAACACCTCCTCATCAACTAAACCGTGGTACTGATTGCCACATCCAGTCTTTTTAAACACGTCCAGGGATGGTGACTCTACCACCTCCCTGGGCAGATGATTCCAGCATCCAATCACTCTTTCAGTGAAGATTTTTTTTTTTTATCTTTAGTAACATTTAGAATATTTTCTAATTTCTACTTCTATTTTCTACTACTGCCAGAATTCATCATACAGTCACAGACACAACACAGAAGGAAAGAAACCACCAAAACTACCAGACCAAAAAGTCAGTAAAGATAAAAGAAAAATTAAACTCAAACCAGACCTAACAAATACTTATAGACCTGAACAACAAGATCATAAACGAAACACTTTATAAGCATGTTATCTATGAATTTAAATACACTGTAGTGCCATGCCTTCTTTTCTACCTGGATTTCCATTACTTCCTCTTGTTCTTTCATTGGTGTCTCACTTTCAATTTCTATTTCTCCTTTGTGAGTAATTTTTGTGATAGGTCTTCTTTCAACCTCCCTCTGTTCTTTCTCAATCATTTCAATTGTCTGTGAAAACAAGAAGTTACGTGTAATTATTCCCATACAATAAAATTTGGAAATCCAGAAATATAAGAGGTAACAGTATTGCAATAAGGAAACCCTCTAGGAAGAAAAGTAATACATTCTTATTTTGCAAGTGCCAAGTAGTTTCATAAAGCAAACATGCAAGCAGCCTGTCCAACTTCTCCTACAGTGTAGCAGAAAGTACAATAAGGTATAAAGCAAACCTTCAACACTAAATTAAAATACCAGTAATTCTGATTTCCCAAGAGCTAAAGAAAAAAATAGATCCATTCTTTTCCCATAATAATAGGAACATGGTAGGATATATATATATATATATGAAGATTTGTATTATTTTTCAAGACCTTGTTTTTTAGTACATAAACCTAATGCTTCACCTCAAAAAAAAGATTTAAAGGTATTCTGGAAGGTAATGGAGATGCTAATTCTGATCAGCACTGATGCTTTGCTTTCTTGAAATTAAGTAAAATATAAACCATTATTTCTAACATTGCCTCTTAAAGCACATTTCAATTTCTTACACCAGGAACGGGTTGTGTTGGCTGTGCCAAATATCTTAGGCCTGATTTACTAAGAAAACAAATATCCTATGATTGCCTCATCTACCTGAAAAGTATCAACATACTTTTAAACATCCTGGGGAAATTTAAAAAAAAAATTAGCAAGTAGCAGTTAAGTAATGCCTTGCTTAAATAGTAACATAAAAAATACAGTCCAATGGTATGTTGCTGTTTATTTTACCTGCTTCTAGAAATTCTGAAGCATTTCTCTGAGTAATTAGGACCCTCCAGCAATTTTTTGAGCAGCATACACTTTTTTTTGGAAGATATTTCTCATAGCAGCGGAATATTATTTGGTATGGACTGTTTTCAGAATTTCACGGAGGTTTATAAAAATAAATGTAAAAAAGATCCACTACAAAAAATGGGCTTTGGATAGATACAGAATAAACAAACTTTTCATTCTTTATAGGCCTTTGCAACAACTTCAAGATAATAAACTGCTTTTGCACAGAAAGTAGCAAAAAGTTATCATTATTCCTAAACAGGTCTAGCCACAATGTGCAATGACAAGGAAAAAACACAGGAATAACTACTATTGCAATGCACATTGCAGTCTCTGAAACAGCATCCCACTCTACCTTATCAGTTATTACTAAACAATTATTCTGAGTACAGGGATGAATTTACACTACCCAAATATTGTGCTTTTAGGTTCTGTGTTGTGGAATATAAATACCAAAGATTCTGTCAACATAAATCTAGATTTTGTAAACTAGAAAAATTTTAATGGCTATTTCCAAGCAGCTGCAGTAATCGTCGGACTAAATGCACAATAAATGGGGAAATGTCTAACAAAATGGAAATTTCTATAAAAATAATACAGGTCCTCTTATTCCTGTTTCTCCTTCTAAACTGTCAGCACAGCTTTATAGAGTGACTTTCTGTTTTGAGACGTCATGCTTAAACTAACCTAGCAAACTTCCTACACTTTCTTGGGTATTTTTTGCTGTTTGGTTTTTTTGTTTGTTTGTTGCCCCTTTAGACTGCTTTTCCAACTGCCAGATCAGGTTTTCAGCTCCGGATTTACTCTTGGGGACTGATTTGTAACACTTCAGCAGTAAGTTAGAAACAACACCAGTTTGCTTTGGTTTGGTTTGTCCAAACAGATCTCTCTCCCTCTTTAAGAAACTGGAGTTTATAAAATCTTGTGGAAAATAAGGACAAAGAAGCCTTCACTCTTGAGACAGAAAGAAGAAAGAGCAAGCAGCAACAAAGTTGCAAGGCAAATGAAAGTTCATGGTTTCCTCCTTTCAGAAACTGACTACACTTCTGTCCTAACAACATCTTTGGGTTTTCAGTACTAAATCAATTAGAGATCCTTCTGCTTGATCAGAGCTGAGTTCTGCAACATCCATTTTGTTCTTTCTGCATACATTTAACCTGCAAACAGAAGTTAAACGTGCTTAGGCTGTCAAATAAACTACATAAGTTGACAAATCTCACATGTCTGTTTTCTCTCTGTCTCCAAGCAGCCAGTTCTTTGGAAGCCAGTTCTTCTGGGCTCATTTTTATTAGATGGTCTGGAGTAACCTCTCCTTTCAGTACTTTCTTAAATAATATCTAGAAGAAAGAAGAAATGTAACTATAGCTACCAAAACAAAAACAGCTTGAAGCAGGAAATAAATCGGAGAAGTAACATACAACATGCTCTGTACAGCTAAATGGAGTGTGTGGGTTTGTAATTATCTCCACTGCAGGAAGCAGTATTAGATTTTATAACATAAAAAGCTTAACTCCAGAGCTCCATTTATTCTACATAACGATGTATCTACATACACCCTTAATGATCAAAGGTATAATTAACTGCTGCTTCAAAAGAGAAAGAGAGTTTATGCCCACTGCAGCAGTAACTCAAATATTTTGATCATTTTTTTTAAAGGTGCAAATCCTCTGCATTACACAACAAAGAGAAGAAAGCATCAAGGAGAATATCTGTGCTCCTTGACTAAATGAAATCCTAGGGTAAAAAAAAAGACAACCAACTAATTTAGCAGTATGAGCAAAGAGAAAACAGAAGTTAGCTGTTAGATGAAAGTTAAGATAGAAGTTCTTAAAATTTACAGTTGGCTAACTGTAATGGCAAAATACTATAAACAAAGTGACTTGATCAGAATAACTGATAAAGGACAAAAGACAGAAGATGAGGAGGTATGATGTTGAACAACGGGCTCATTGAAAGCAGAACAGAGAGTGAAGACCAAGCTTGAGAAATCTGGGCGTGAAAAAGCACAGTGAGAAGATTCTGGACAGAAAAGCAGTAAGTGCAGTAAACATCCAAGAATTATGGGTGGAACAGGAATATTTACATAACAGATCAGTGGTAAAGACAAACACAAACTAGGCAGCCTATATCTACTACACTTTAAAAACAAACAAAAAAAGGTACCCTGGGAGCAAGGAGTTGGAGAATTAGTAATGGGGAAAAATACAGAGGACACTGAGTGCCCAAAGAACAAACAACACCAAAAAAACCAAGAAAACCTAAAAAACCCCCTAACAGGTTAAATTGCAGGAGGATTGATAAGGTTTCTACACTGAAGACTGTTCCTTTAATCTACAGTAAATCAATGATTTCTGCAAAGGAAAACAGACAAATCACACATACATTATTTTTAGGATCTTTCAGATTGAACATTAAACTTCTGTATTTGTTCTTATACTTTGCGTCAGTGTCTCGAAAAAAAGAAAACAGCTCTCTTTCAATCCTTGTGGCAACTTTTGCTGCTCTCTCCTCAGGAATCTTTAAACTGGAGTCTGTCAATCTGTAAGAGAACATAATGGCAAAAATTACAAAATGCATCCAAACAATTAACAGCTTTTCCTCTGCCTTCCAAATGAAAAAATTTATAAACACAAATTAATAATTTTATTTCTTAATATATCTTTACCTTTTCATCAGAATTTCCTTAAGAGATTGCTTAACACTTTGTCTTATTTGATCAGCAGAAGGTTTGGAAGCTGGCACAGCTGGCAGGTGTGTTGCACTAGTGGATCCTTTCTCATTTTTCTTTTTCTTGATTTCTTGTTTCTCATGCATACCTATCAAAACACACAGTTAAAAATTGTAAAATACTCAAGTAACTTTATTTATAAACTTTTCCTGCTGATGGAATTAGTTTCATTAAGTTTTACTTTTTAACTGCTAAGAATTGAACATCAAGAAGAAGGAGTAGATCCCAGGGTGGATGGTTTGTGTTTGGCTGGGGATCTTTTCTTCTTTGGTTTGGATTTTATGTTACTTAGATTAATCCAGAATAAAAACTTCCTTAGGAGAAACAGGGATTTTGCCCTTTGATTTATGATATTTTCTTCTACACTAACCCAAGATGACCAGTGCTTATTAGCTTGATCTTAAGTATGATTCTTGACTGAATTTTTGTAACAGCATAGATTAATTTTTCAATTAATAAACTGAGAAATAATATACTATGAAGTACATATAAGCATAATAAGCTTTACTTTAAAATACCATTTTACATTAAACTTAGCATTTCTGCAGCTGTTAGCCATCAAAATTAATTCAATTATCTCATCTTCTGATTCAGGTAACACTCAAGGTCATTATCAGTTTTGTGTCATACATAATATAAATAATGGATAAGTCTTATCAAACTAGAATCATTAAAGCAACATTACTAATTTTCAGAGGGTCAACTGGAAGCTCATTTGTGTCAGCATGTGAACAGGTCACTAATTTAAAGCAGTACCCTTCTATTCAGGAAAGCAATGGGAAATAAATATTAATTTTTTCACTTTATACTCAGAAAAGAAGGAACAAACAGAAGACTGAAAAACATTTCTAGAATGCATCAGCATTGGCAAAAGACCAGAAAGAGCTAAATTATATATATTTTTAGACAAAAATTCGAAGTTTGAGTTTCAGAGTAAAAGACAGTTCTCACACAAAATCTCAGTAGTGTTGCTGCTTCTGAGAAGAAAAATGCTGCCTGGAAGGGAGCTGGGGAGAGGACAGAGGTTGCTGGGAGGGAAAATATGTCCCTTCAACCTTTCAAATGAAGTTTATATGAAAATCTGATGACTCAGCAAGCAATATAATTTTCCCCTTTGACATGAGTTGATAAAATTATGTGTCAATTTGTGCAAAAGACACCAGTAAGTCAAAATATAATTTATACAGCAATGAAATCAGTTTTATGTATATAAAGCATTTCACAGTATTTTACGAAAGAGTATTTCAAACTCTCATGCAATGTAAAATAAAGTTTAATACGGACATGTTTTGTACTTTTTCTCCCACTTTTGATAATGAGAGCATCCTCTACTATTGAAACAGCAAACACACATCTACCTAGAATACATTTACCTACTGATTAAAACTTAAAAAGAAACGAGGAATAAAGATCATAAATGTTATGGGAACAAACAGCTCTTGAGATCATTATCACTTCCACTACAGAATGAGATTTGAAAAACTGATGCTATAAAGAAAGTTATCATCCTTCACTGTACATAGAAGTGAATTGCAGTGTGGAGGACATCCCCAAACCTTGGTACCTGATTTTGTGGACCTTTCCACTGTACTAAGGGATTCTTTACTTATTTTTTCATTTTTATCTTCAGGGGACCGCCGAGGAATTGCAGCAGATTGTGATCCTTTCCGAGCAGGAACATGCTGCCCTTTTTTAGTATCTGAGTCTCTGGACTCTGGTAAGTTCTTCCCATCCCCAGATTCCTGAAATAAACATTTATATAGGTTAGCATGCTACTGAATGCTACAATCAACCTCTACATAATTACCACATTTTTCCCATTTTTTTCCTTTTTACACTGTACAATGTATACCCTGGATGTGTGTGCCACCATGTAATTTTCTAAAGAGTTACTGAAAAATATCCCAAATTACTGCCAAGCATTGCTTAACAATCTCTCTTTAATACTGGCTCAAGATACAGCACAGACGATTTGCATTTAAGCTCTGTGTCGAAAACCACTAAGTTTGCAGTTATTTTAAAAAGTCAGGGATACCAATGAACATCCTTTAACCAGTTTTAGCCACAGAGGTCGCTGATGTTTAGAAAGCATATGTAAACCAAAGTTAAGGAGGACAGCTTACATTCCAGAATTTCAGTACTACTACGCAGAAATAAGACAGGATTACTGATGATTGTTATAATGAATATGACACTATATACTAACAGACTAAAGAATTGTCTCAATAATTTTTGTAAATTATCCTTTGGTTAGTAAAATTAGACACAAAAAGTAGAAAGGCCCAAATCAAAGCACTAGGTATTTTTCTCTACATACAACCTGAAATAAAAACAATCTTGACTAAAATATTGTTGTCATATTGTTTTACAGATACTTTAGATATCCGCAGCTTATAACATACAGCAAATTGACAGATTTCCTATAATACATGTGGAAATCTGAAAGAATAATGCACTAGATGCTTCACCATTTCTACATACACCTGTATATAGGTTTATATACACATTCAGGAGTAGGACTTTAAGAATTCTCATGTGTCCCTTCCAACTTGGGATGTTCTATATGCATGTGACATGCACATATCCCTGCTCAATGTAAGAAGAGTTTAGCAATACCATCTTCGAAGAGTCAAGCCAGTTAGAAAATGAAGTAACTCTGCAAATAATTAAATTCACAAGGATGTCTGAAACATGGTCTATTAACTGGCAATGGGACAGGCAGAAACCTTCTAACCCCAGCAATTAAGAGAACTTGAAACATTAAATAAGACTCACCCGTCTAAAGATTTTGACTTTGTGCTTCCCAGTGTCCTCTGTTTGCTTCGTTTTTTCAGTCATTGTATTTTGATTACAAGTAGCTGTTTGCTTCGACACCCCCAGTTTTTCACACTCAATTGCTTTTTCTTCTTTATGCTCAAGTTTCACTTGAATATCTGGTACATTTTGATCAAAACACTCCATTTTTTTGTCTTCTTCAGCACAGCATTTCACACACACATACTCTTTATCTTCTTCACCCATCTGCTGTGCTTGAGAAAGGCTCAGTCCAACACAATCACCGTGAAACCAATCATCACATCTACCACAACCTACCATAAACCTGAAAACAAAGTAAGATGTTAAGTTAGTGAAAACTATGAAAGAAGACTACAAAAGAAGATAGAGCACCTTCAGCAGGATATAACATACTTGTTTTGATTTGTGCATCTCAGCAATTTGTTCTTACCTAGAAAGTGATTTCCTTTGGTGCTTTACATCCACCTCCAGCCTTACGACATGGTATGATCTTCCTGAGAGGTACTTTTTGGCCATTTTGCTTTTTACAGTAGTCCAAGAGACTATCAAAACCTCACTATATTTGTGTAACTTGTTCCCAAATCTACCAAATTTCTTTTCAGACTACTAATAATGTTATGAATGTTAAAAAACAAAACCAAAAAACTCTCAGAAACAGTAAACTTGTTTGAAAAGACTTGAAAATTTTCTTGCAAATTATCCTTGCTTTCCTTCAACTATGATTGTCATCATTCATCACAAACACATCAGCAGCTGCAATCTTCCACTAGGTTTAGGCTAGGTTGATATGCCTGTGCCCATTTAAATGTATGCACAGGCATATCAACCTAGCCTAAATTACTTGGTATTTTACACCTCATTCCTTAGACCATTATTACTAAATTATTTCTAGAAAGTTGCTTCTTATTCTCTTTACTGGTGAATATGGGGCCAGGACTTTGGCTCCCAAAACCACCTGTCCAGCTTGCAGTAACTGTTTCCTTTTAAACAACTTATATACACTTTTGTGCTACTCAGCTCTTTTATTCAGAGCTAATAGTTATTTAAAGAATGTTTCAAACACTAAAATTACTATCTTTTAAAGGACACCCTTCAACTCACAAGTCACTTAACTGCATTACTTTAAAAGCAGAATCAACTTGAGGTACAGAAAGCATTTTCAAAGCACTGTAAAGATCACCAGGTCTAAAATAAAATAATCATTTCTGACTATTTTCTGGAGGCATTTTGAAAACTTCATCAGGTATAATGAATACCTAATTGCACTAATAGGTACAATTTCCAGTGCAAGTATTTGGGAATGATGTGGAATTTCAACAGGCTAAAAACCGACTACTTCAAGAGACTTACATGGTAGGAATTATTTTTTACAAATAATGAACCTGGCACCAACAAACAGCTTTCAAATGATGTAGGAAGATCTCTTGCAATATCCACTTATATTCTCTTTCCCCTTTTATATTTTTGATGGGGCAGGGGGGCTGGGAGCTGTTTGCTGTTGTTTTTTGTGCATGTTTTTCTTTGCTGGGTTTTTTGCTCAATTATTCTTTCTTTCTTATTTTCATTTTGTTTTATACTTACATAAACTATATTCAAGACTTGTACTTTTACATATAGTCTGGATGAAGAAAATCCAGAAAGACTGCAAGTGAATTAAGGAAAGTATAAGTTTTTTGTTAGTACTGGAAAATTATTTACTGAATTCCTAGGTTTTGAATCTTATAGAAGACACACCTGACTTAAAAAGTAATTAATGAAAACCTGATTGTTTCAGCAATATATTTAAAAAGCCAAATACAATGACCTGTGAACCCTATTTCTTTAATCTAATACCTTATAGATGTCTTCCATAATATGATTCTAAGCAAAATTATTCCTAACTCACATATGTCCCTGCTCAGGCTAGGATCTGCTATCTGCTTCCTCACCTACTTTGCAGAACCATATAAATATTACAGGATGTGCTTAGAGCAACTCTCATTCTCCACAACTGTAAATTAATGTTCCAGGTGGCTTGATGCAGGCATTGTATTCAAAAACTACTATTATGGCAAAGAGATGAAAATTCTTATTAACAGCAGACATTTGAAACAAGAGAATGGAAGAAAAAACTGTATTTATGTTCTGTCCATTACTACTCAAAATATGTCAGCATTACATTCTGCTAAAGAAAATGTTATTTTGATGCAAAATGAGTAAGAAAATTTTTAAAGGTCCATCAGATTGAGAAAAAGCCTACGATGATGTTTGCTAGATTTGAAGAAATTCGTTTTTAAACTAGTTTGGGAAGAAAAATATTTTCTCATTTTGAATTTTCTTTTTCTGATTGCAAGTAGTAGTATTACTGGTCACTAGCAAACAGTATCTGTCCATCTACTTCATAATTCCAATTAGGAAGGCAGAGGTTCCTTCACGTTTTGTCAGCATCTCAATCTTTTCAGATTTATGTTCCAGCAAAGTGCAAAACCAAGAAAGGTAATGCTAGGGGGCAATTACTTCTGATGGTCTCAGCAGAGTAATACCATAGCATTTATAAACACAACAGAAAACCAAGAAAGAAGTGACAAGACTTCTACACATAGCTGACTGCTCCTTTCTGAGAGCCTAGAGCCAGACATGCAAGGGCAGGAAATATACGGGGAGTGTTTATTTCACAACTGCAAGGGTCCACAGGGGTGCTTTACACAGGGCACATCTACCACTGCAATAAAATACTAGCAAAGCTCTCAGAACACTGAAACTGGTTACAAAAATTCCCCATGTAAGATTTTCTGCCAAAGCTGAAATAAAGTCAAAGCATACAGCCAAAGCATCATGCTTAAAGGGTATTTTTGTGTCCTAAGGAACTAATGCCTGTTGTTCAAAAATAAAAGGAAACCAAGAATACACCATCATGAAGCCACAACTGCTATTAATTTAATTTTTATTAAAATATATGTATTTTTTCCTCAGTTTGTAAATTCAGGCATTGGAGACTAATTTGTTAAATGAGGAAGATGGATTGCAGTGTTTAGCGACTGAAACAAACTTCTGATTCATATTTAGCAAATGGATATTTGCTGAAGAGATGAAACTAAAATACACAAGATGCTGCACACTTTCAAGTTTAAATTGACAGCACATGGAATTTTTCAGCTTAGCTCACACATATTAAGGGAGTAGTAGAGATGCTGTATAAGTCAGGCACCCGGACAGACATCCAATCTTAGATCTTTATTTTCAGGTCTATCAAATAAATAATAAAAATTTCAGAAGTCAAAAAACCCTACAAGGACTTCAGCTCAGAAAAGATCATTCTTTGCTAAGACTACACACCAAGAGAGATGTCATTCAAGCAAACTACTGAAGATGGAAGATTTATTTGGCTTCATTCCAGTCTTCTCAGCAAGGTTTCAATTACACTGTATTTTAACACACACAACAAAACTTCAGGATTTGGAAACCAAGACTACAAAGAGAATCAGGAAATGTCCATGATGCCTGTACTATAAAAAAGAATGTATTGTTTACAATTGTTTTGTTTAAACCTAGTTATACAAAACAGTAATAAAAATACTGGTGCTTCCTGCCTAAAAAAAAAAAATCACTATTTCTACTAATTGGGTATTTTATTCCACACTAGTCAACTGCAAGACTGAAACTTCTGAGGCTGGGGGAGAAAATACTGATTTTGATACCAGTAATGTAAATAATCTTTTTTACCATAAGGCTACTTTTACATCTTTGTCTCTTTCACTTATCTGCACACAAAACAACTGATTTGTAAAAATTATAATTGGGTAATGGGCAATGTTCAGACTAAATAGGGACGTCAAGAAAAACTGAAGCCTGGTTTGAAGGATCAAGGATGTCCTCTTGCACAGTTGTTATTTTTGACTGAAGAGGTTCTGGTATCTTGGACTAGTAAAACATCAAAGTTTCTGACTGCAGATTGCTTCAAATTTGAAGTGCAGGACTTTTACCCATGTTGTAAGGCTGGATTGGAAGATGTAAAGCTGAAAGAGAAAGAAAAGTATGTTTTAAAATATTAAATCATGCCACATTCAATAAAAGACTTTCTTTCATTGGACTTTAATATAAAAATTCTTTCCTGGAAGAAAAATTTAAAAAGAACTGACAGGTGACAGCAGACAGTACTACAGCTCATTAGGACTTCTGCATAGAGTATGCTACTGTGTCATTCTTTTAAAGAATCCCCTTGGTAGTCCACATATCAACATGATAAGAGACACCTTAAAATCAGAAAGTAATAGATGAAACATAACAGACAGAATAACTAATGCAAACCTGCCACAAACTCTTTAATGATCGCAAAACTTTCTTTGGTGTGTTATTTGTAGTAAACTAAATTCATTTTTTAGGTGAAAAACTCAGGGGTGGACAATTTATTTTCTAAATATATGGACTATGTTTTAAAATTAACTTACATACATTCAAGTTCTGTAACAGCAGCAAGTTTACAAGAAATTCATTACTGTAAAATGGCCAGAAACCACCTTACTCATAAAGCAGTTTTTCATTGTAAAGCTATACTTGAGTAAAACAAAAGGCAAAAAAATCAGGAGCTGTGAAGAGTAGCTCAGTGTGGGCCAGTAATCAGAATTTTAAGATTAATTAATAATGTAAGTTGCATTGCCACAGAAAATCATTTATTTCAGAAACAAATTCTTCTCATTAATCCTTCATGTTTGTGGTACATACTAATTGGGAAAAATACCACAACAGGACTCAAATCTTAACCAAAAAGCCCCAAACAAACAACCCAAACCAAACTATTTTAAACAACACCCTAGCCCCAAACTCACCTAAGAGGAGTAAACCCACTGTTCATTTTTTAAAGACTTCAGTATTTAAAGCAAGTGCCCCATCTGCATTTCTATCCCTTAATGGCACAGTTCACCATTTTCTACAGATCTGTTGTAAACTTGCATTAACGTTACAACTGTTTCTCTGCTGCACTGATGCTACAGTCCAGCCAATGTTAAAGCAGGGCCAAGATATTCATGGCATGGCAGCTTTAGCAGTGGATGTTCCACATCAGTGAAGTAGCATGGCTTGATACAAAGCTCAAATGAAATGTGTGTCTGTCCAAAAAAATCTGCACTACCTTGTCAGAGCACAGAGGCATGAGCAGTTCCATTTGGTTTGCTTTTTGACAACGTCTAACACAAGTGACGTGATTTTTCAAGTTCCGATCTTCTAGGAAAAGAAACCACAAACCTATCTCACTCACTATCAGCAGATCTCTTTACACGGAATTCGCAGCATCTGAAAAAGACACTGCAAACTTTTTGCCTAAGTACTAAATTTCAGTAACCCGTATTTTATGCCATATATGTTTTTTCCTCTCTCTTAAAGGCAGTTTTCTTTGTTTTTCATATGACAGGAACCCCTCCAAAAAGAAAGCAACAGGAAGACAAACAACACTACACTTTTTGAATTAATGAAACACACCAAACAGCAAAGCCAAAACCACTGAACTGCCCCAAAATCCTGAAAAAAATGAGAACATTTCCTAACATTAATTACAAATCTGCACTAAAAATAATTTATCTATCTATCTATCTATCTAGATATAAAAAATCATTAAGGGAAGCTCCATTACCAGTTGATTCTACACACGTTGCACGTTGCAGGATAAGCATTATATGCTTTATAAACTGCATTTATAAGCAGTTGGTATTTATGCTCATCTTTTATAAAACTATTTTAGACAACTTATGGTATCCATTTGCTTGATTCCTTAAGGCTACTGGTATTAATCCTACTAATACTGCAGCATAATAATATTATCTGTATAAAACCTACTAATACAATTATGTAACTGTAAATAAAAATCACAGGAGTCTTTCCATCTGGTAATTATACACTACAATGTTGTTTGGTTTATATGGTCATTCAGTTTTTCTACAGCTGTGGGTGGACAAGCATGATAGGTTTTCATGTTGCAAGGCTTGTCACAACGGAAGAAAGAAGTAACAGAGGCAGAAAATTTAAAAGCATCATCCATTAATGTAAACTGACGATATCTTGCATAATCTGCAGTTTAACATACTCATACCATTTACTGGACATTTACTAGAACTAAGGCACCATCATTATTCTAATTACTGTTCCTTGTGAAGAACGTTCTCACAACAAATTGTTTGCTGTATACTATCCACTGATGCCAGGCATCACCACCCTAAAAAAAATACACATATGTAATTTAAGGATGGCTACAAGTTTGGAGCCTTAAGCTCCTTTCTCAACCACTCTCTTTTGTACTGGCTGTCCAAACTGTATGATAATCTGGATCCAATATAATTTACTGACAATTAGCACTTTTTTCAAAATACAAATGAGATAATAATAATCTTTACTACAGGTAAAAACAGTTTGCAGTTTGCATCAATCAGCCAAAGCACTTTTCTGTACTACAGTTGTGAAGAAACTTTGTAAGAATTATGTGTAAGCAAGAGATCAGGAATACTGTATCTTTGCTAAATCAACTCCAGCACTTCCTAATTAATTGCTTTCCAAAACACTACTAACCTTTCCTCTATATTAAAGCATATTTGAAATGGGGGGGCAAAGGAATACCCTAAGTAAAATCTAGTCCTGTATCACTTCATTTTTCTGTGAGGTCTGAGGTCAGTTCGTGTCTGACCACTCAAACTGGATTATAAAATCCTAAACAACAGAAAAACAAAATCAGGAAAAAAAACCCACAAAACAACAGCAGAAGAGAATCCTCAAACTCCCACAGACTATTAAAAAAAAATCTTACTTGGAACTATTGAAATGATGAGGAATTCCCCAGTAACTAATTGAAGTTACAAACTTCCTTTGTGATAACACTTCCTAGAATATTTGCTTAGAAACAGAGTATCTCAAGTTGTCTACTATGAATTATTCACCCAAAATTGATCGAGCTTCTTGTTAAAGAAGACAGACTACTGACAAGGGAGACAATCTGAAAAATGTCTGTTAGGTTTTGTCTACCTGTACAAGCAAGGAACCAGATCAGCTCTCCAGCCTGCAGGGAATTTGAACATCTAGAGTGAAAACCAGAGAAATTTACAACATGAGCCCTTACACCAGAAGGATGTTACAAGAAATCATACATTTGCAGACTTCTCAATGTCTGCAGAGCTACCACCTTCATCTAGCACTATGCCAAGAAATTAAATATTATTTTTAAAATTCAACTCTCTTTAAAGACCTTTAATCTATCTTCTGGAAAAGTAACTATTGTTTGTGACAAAGCTTAGTATTTTCAACACCATGTTAATTCATTAGGAATTTAAGTAGAAACTTCAGTCTAACATTTTTTGATGTGATATGCATATCTATACACATACACATGTTTCATCTACAGATAGATAAATAAAAATTTTTGCATATAATTTCTGTTATTAGCTGATTAGAAAACATCTGACAGCAATATGGGAAAACACTGGCAAAGTCAAACATGTTGAAAACAATACTATGAGTAACAATAATTCAAACTCTGCACTGAAAAATACTCTTTCAGATGTGTTGAAAATTACACAAAGTTAAATTGTCATTATCTGACTTGTGCAGAAACACAAGGTTTGCTTTCACATGAAAGAGCTATTTTTTTAGTTATGTAGCAAAGGTACATCACAATACATCAAGCAAACAGGCTGAGACAGTCCCAAAGACAAACACTGACAACCCATTCTCTGAGTAATGAAAAAATATATAAAACAGCTATGATGCTTATAGCTTATAAACTTCAATACAAATGGAAAAGAAAGCATGAAGTCATTGTTCAAAGCTCAGGTGCCAAACGATGACCTATTAACAGAAAGCAAGCAAGCACTCTCTCTTACAAAGCAAGATGTTTTTTTAACTTGTAAACTTTCCTGATCATGCAAATCTCATGTCTGTAAAACAGGATTCCTCCTGTCCCAGACAAACCCACTGTATCTGCAGTACAAGGTAAGCATACCTTGACTTTGCATGTGGCCAGCAAAAAATACATTACTGCATGTATTCGTTAAGATGTAAGTTGACTCTATTTGTCACGTGTTGATCTGAAATAAAACAACATTGAAGTACCATCCTTCTACTGTTGTTCTAGGAGGCAGAGAAAAATTGCTCTGTGTCTGTGTAAGGCCTATGTAAGCATCACCCTTTGGGAATTCTGTACACAAAGAAAGCTGACGCCACGATTTCCACACATTATCTTCAACCTGAATCAATTCTCCAAGCTTGGTAGTACAATAACAACAAGTTAGTGGCTTTGCATTTGTTACAGGGAATACAAAAACATTCAAGTGACTACTACTCTGCATCCTGAATTTTAAATATGTTACTTTAACATAACATGCTGCAAAGCTCTTGGCAAATTATTTTCAAATTTGGGGCTGCAACTTCAGCTTAACTTCTTTTCCTACAAGCAATTTGTCCCACAGCATTGACAAAAATTTTCGAAGTTGAAATAACCATAGAGCAAGATATAAACACAAATATTGTTTCAGATCTTAGCTCTGCCTTTGACATTTCTTGAACATACAGTCATTTGACACCATTTGTGTCTTACACTTACTTATTTTCTCTTATACAATGAACAGAGAAAAAAAGAGTAAGAGTGACCAGCTAGGTGGTTTGAAAAAGGAAACAAAAATTCCTTGAAAAGTAGTCCAAACAGCAAATTAAAACCCCCTTTTCATTACAGTAAATGTTGATAGTTTTGATTGGTTTCCAAGAGACAAATCAAAATTATCATCTTACACTTCTTCTCTTTTGCATTGTACTAAAGTGTTTTCTTTTTCTTGCACTAAGAATTAAACATGGATAAAATGCCAAGGCATTTGAGATACAAGTTTTGCTCCCTCTTGTATCTTAATGATAGCAAGTGAATCTGCAAGGTTTAAGTTATTTGTAGCATACAACTATGAAGTAATTTGAACAAATTAAAACTTTATTACTTAGACTAGTGATGATAAAGTGATGCACTGAGAGTCTTAAATTTTCTGCTATAAGACATGAGGCTCAATACTGCAAGCTTCCTTATTCCACTACGGTGTCTCAGTCACATTCTATATACAAGAATTCTGTGTTTATGTGCTAAGAATCTTTTTATATTTAGCAAATCTGATTATCTTCTGCTGAAAAGGCAGGTTGTATCCACAGCTTTGCAATGCAAACATATAAAACAACACAGCTCCAAAACAAAAACCCTAAATCATTAAAGACTGGCATTACAAACCTGAGGATACCTGTAATCACCATCTGTGGCAACTCAAGGGCTGTCTCAATCCAGCCTCAGCTCTTGATTCATACACTATATTATTCTGGCAGCAGTAAGAACTGGCAATGCAAAACTGGGTTTGTTGAACTTAATCCTATATTGTTGTGTATCCCTGTATCTTCTGTAAAGCTAATTTGACTTTATAAACTAAAATAAGCAGTATTAGTTGGGTCATTGCCACATCTTCCCATACTGGTTAGATCCATTTAGTAATAAAAATCAAGACCTTCTGAACTCTAACAAGATATTGAAAAAAGAAAACCCACAGAATCCTTAAAATGTTACTAAAAATACACCGAATATATAACAAGTTCAACTCAAAGCTGCATTTTTAACAGCTATCAAGTAGTTTCAATTCCAAATATCATATTTTGCTTTAAAAATATACACAGAAGCATTTCTGTGTCCAGAAAGAAGCCTTTTGGGATGTAAACAGTTCACTGAAATAGAGGCTAACCACGCCGTTCTACCGTCGTAGTAATGCCCAACGTGACAAAAACTAAGGAAATGCAATCTGCTTAAAATGAAACACTCTTACAAAGACACACATGGTAGAGCCTTAAAAATAAAAGGATTTTTTCTTTAAAAAATAAAACCACATGGAACTAAATTTGAGCACCCCTTCAATCAGGTAATCCTCAGCAACCAGGGAGAGCAAACCTATTATTCTTTTAGTAGGCCACAATGATGCAGTTACTATAGCTGCAGAGTAAATGCATTTTCACGTATGTTTTTCAGATATTATACGAGTCAATAAAGCTCAGAAGGGCTTTTTAGATACAAAAAAATGCCAAAAAAACCCCTCAGGTGCCAAAGGTAATTGTTCTGTATTTCACTCTCATTTATGGAGTTCTAAAGCAGAGTCTCTAAAAATTACTATTAAAGCTTTCTCTCACATAAGCAAAGGACTAATCACAAATATCTTCAATTTGATATTAAAAGAAAAAAAGGTAGGCTAGCAGGTAGAACAGCAACTGAAAAACTACTTCAATATTAAAACATAGTAAGGGTAATAAAGGAATTCTTATTCTTGGACTGATACATCATTAGTGAAACCCAACGGTCTTTTTCAGTTCACTTAAAGTGTAGAATAACTTTTTTCAGAGAGGGGTATTATCAACTTTGGATGCAACCTCATTATTAAGTTTAAATGCGATTTCTCATATGCCCATGTGGAAGTATTGTGGGTTTTTTCATGTTCTTCTTTCTCCCCTCCCCGCCAACTACTTAATTACTGTTACATGAAACCTCACTGCAATGATTACATGAAGTGAAAAAACCTTCTGTATCTCTAGTATTAGAACTGCACCTGAACCAGATAAAAGTCACATGTAAGCAATATTTGATTTTTTTGGCTGACAGTGATCTTTCCACTTAAGATGTCTCTGGAAAGAAGGAAATGACAACCTGGAACACAGATTTCTTTTCTATGAAAAAAAGTCAAGTTTAAAGTGCATAATTAAACAGCATAGAAGGATTATAAATTCATCAAAATATGCATCCACATAATAAAACATTTCTATTCAACCTTTTGGGCCAAACTAGTTTCTAATGCATTATTTAAATGACCAAAAAAAATTGTATGAGTGCAAAGGAAATTAACTGACTGTGTGACATACAGACTTGTATTGCAAGACTATGACTTTCTGTTTTGGCATCAGCAGCATGAAACATCTGGTGAAAGGAAAAAAAATATCTTCCAAGACCAGTAATAAATTCCTAAGACACACTGCCACACACACCTGTTGCCATGTGGCTTTTTGCAAAAGCCACACTGCTTACTGGGCACCCAAATATGTTTGCTTTCACTAGCAGAGGTATGTTCCAAGCCTTCCCTTTTAACAGTTGAAATGTTATCTGGAATGAACAAGGGAGGTTCATCAAGTGAAAGACTCTTGCTACTTCTTCTCTGGCGAGGTTGGAGATTCTTATCATTTCTTTTTGACTTGTTTTTTTCTTTATCATCCTCCTTCAGATGTTCTACAACAGGGGACTCTTTAGCCTCTCCCTCTTCCTTTGTGGAGCTATTTGCTTTTAGCCCAGTTGCAAGCTGGTGCTTGCTGGCTTGCTTCTGACCAGGATGTGAAACATGGCCTGACAATGAATGCACAGAGTGGTGGGCATCTTTAGAACAGCTTTGATGAGTAGGAGATTTCTCACTTGCTTTTTGAACTGACTTCTGGGCTTGCCCAGAAGCCTGGACTCGGGGTATTTTCTTCACCTTTGTGTTGGTCTGCTTTTTTACAGTCACCCCTGAAACGCTACTCTTTGCTTTTAAATCGAGATCAGATTGCTTCTTCCTAATTTTAACTGGGTTATTTGGATGCTGATGACTCTCTTGCTCATCCGCATTGCGCTTCAGATTTGCAGAAGAGGGACTGGAAAGGCCCGAAACAGCAACACCAGCTCTCGTTCTTGACCGCATCGTTTCTTGTTGCACCGTACCCGATTTCTGCCAGGTACCTGCAGTCAGGTTTTGTTTATTCTGTACTGCAGATTTAGCATGCCGGGGCCTAATGTTCTTTTCACATTTTGTTGGAATACCAATTTGTTTCTCATCATCCTGAAATTTTGATGCCTCTGGGCCTTCTACTTTAGCACTGCTGATCTGCTGCTGTACATTTTGGCTTGACTGGTCAACAACAGTGCTTTCTAAAATGCTGTTTCCTGGCTCAGCAGAAGTAAACTCTTTGCTTTTCAAGTCTTTATTATCACATTCTGTACTGTCCAATAGTTTCTCAGATGGAGTTTCAGTTTTCTCCACTCCCTTGTCATCACCTCCAGCTTCTGTTACACATTCCTTTACTGACAATATATTTTCACCAAGAACTTCCACATTGTGGGAACCTAAACTGCAATCAACCCCCTCTTTCACAGAGCTGGACAAAGTTGAAAAGGTCTCACAAATTTCATCTGTATTCATGCAAGCAATAGATGAATCATTATCTTTTCCAGTTACTTCAATTTGATTATGTTCTTCTGTTTTCTTCTCTGATTCCTCTGCTTTATTATCAGTCTTTTCTTCCGAAGAATTTTCCAAGCCCATTGAATCAATCACATCACTTGTTTCATTTTTAACTGGAATCATTACAGTATCTGCAGACACTGAACAAACTGATTCACCACTCCCAGAGTCAGTCTTCATCGCAATCTCTGCTATTTCCTTTGTTTCCCCAGGAGAAGGAGAACAGGGTCCTGTTAAATTAGCACAACTTAACTCCTGGGATGTTTCTTCAACTTTTGCCTGCTCAGGGGTTTCACACTTCATTTCTTTCACATCTTCAGGACCAGGCAGACATTTTGTATTACTTTGGGATGCTGTTACTGCTGCTGCTGTTCCTTCTACCTGTCCTGATAGTCTCGTACTACGCCTAACCTCCCTAGGCTGCTCCATTTTCAAGCGTGCAGCAACATCTGTCTCTTTAACTGGACTTCTCTCTTGCTTCTGTCCATTTTTTGGAGCAGATCCACTTTTGACAGAAGGTTTCTTGGTATTAGCAGGAGGAGCAACATTCGAGCGCTTGGCTAGCGTGCTCTGCCGCAGACTCCGTACTGGTTCTAGGAAGGGAAAAAGAAAGTCTCTTAGCTATTCTGCTTCCTTCTCTTTGCAGATACAAGATTTACCTAGAACAAAACTGACTTACCCCAATTTAGATTACTGGATACAAAGAGAACTTCAAACTTAGTTGTTTACTAAACTTAAAAACCTCCCCAAAACCAAATTAATTGCATTTCAATTTTACACTGACATAGTTTGGATATAAAATCTCATTATTCTAAAGGCTATGGAATTTCCAAATAGTATGTACAAAAAGCAAGTGATGATAGAAAAACAATCAAAACCAACTCTACTTTTCTACCTCTCAGCCTTTTCTACATCAAACAAAAATTGCACAAGCTATTTTGTGATTAGAAGTATAACTGAAGTTTAAAACCCTTTTAGAGAACAGTCTATGAATCTGAGATCCAGTCACATTCTCACCTGATGACAACTTTTACATTTTCTAAACAAGCAACCATTCCAGTGCCTTTCTAAACAGCATAACCACCAGCTTTGTACCACAGGATCTTATTTAAATTCTGATCTCCATATTAAGTAATTTTATCTTTTTAACTCAACCTGCTCTAGAGGGGAAAAAAGCATAGCAGTAAATAATTCCAGTTCAACAACTTAGAAAACCCCTAACTATAATCAATTAGTTACTAGAAAGAATTAAACTATTTTAATAAAATATTTATTAAGTATATTGAGATATTTTGATTAAAGACTTTCTGACTGCAATTATTATAAGCTAATCTAAAACAAAAAGAGAATATGCAAATAAAAATTAATAGAATCAAAACTTTAACTGGAAATAAATATGCTAACCTAATATTCCAATGCTGTTTTGCAACTCCACCATCTTCTGTTGGTGAAGAACCACATTATTAATCTTATGTAGGTAAAAGGATCAAAATCTCAAAAATTAGTTTAATAACCACAAGCCATAAGGAAGACACTAAATATTTATTAAAGAGGCATTCTAATTGACTCATACCCTCTGGATGCCAGCTACTAGCTGCAGTGTATAAAAAAAGAAGTGCCTTTATTGGAATTTGCACAACAAAATTAACTCTATAATTTGTTGGAGGTGGGATTTTCAAGATTTAATTTACTTCAAATGTGCAAACACAATCTGTGATCACCTTGTGCCATTAAACGTGGTGATTTCCTCGGTGATGTGACTGATGCTTCTTCAGCATGGCTTCTCAAATTCCTACTAGGTAAAGCAAGCTCATCATCATCAATGGTGTCATTACCACTCTCTTTAACTCCTTCTTCATCCATAGTATCATCAAGTCCAGTAACTGGAAAAAACAAACAGACAAGAAAGAGCCTAAAACTTAAAATGGTCAAAAAGTGTTGGAGATATAATGCTGAGCAAGACAGGCGAAGAGACAGAGCAAAATAAATAAATTGCCCATCTAAAACCAAACAAAAGGGGAAAAAAATGAAGAAATGAAGCACAGAAAATTCCCATGTGAGGCAGTTTCAGTGTAGAAGAAGCTATCACCCAAAGCTTAAAACTTCTGTAGATAGTCCTTATAGCTTTTTTGTGGACTCACATTTTTATTGGGGTTTTTTGCCACAGGAAGGTCCCCAGTCTTAGAGGATCAGCTGTCCCTCACTGTCCCTTCCCACCTAAGAAAAAGTGAAGAAAGGTAAACAGCAGAAAGAGCTGATCCAGAAGTGCAGAGTTTAAAAAAATCACGGTTTTCTCACAGGACACCATTTTAAAACTCTCCGCCCCACCCATATCACATAACTGCATCTGTAATACCTTTCTGGAAGAGCTTTAAGAGCAGCAAGCACTTAACCTCCCAGGAGAGATGGGAAACGTTGTCTTTGGTGAATTCCTACCCTCCACTAACCTGAGAAAGACCCCAGAGGTTGCTCCTGAAAACAGGTTTCCTAAGAGGCAGTCAGGTCACTATACCAGCCATTCTCCTCACTTGCTTTAAGTTAGGTTCTTGCAGTGGTAGCCTTTCCTATCCAAAGATCCTATGTGTGAATCCTGGTCCCCAAGGGATGCAAAATTTGTGAGATCAAGCCAAACACCCAAGTGGTTTTACAAAACACACAGGAAGATCTGACAAATATAACAGAAACTCCAAACAATCAAGTATGCCTGTTTTTCACCATTAAGACACCTACCTTAAAGCATTTTTAAGATAAATTCACACAACACATATAGGACAGGTAAAAATTTCTAACAGTTGTTTACTTAAAACTGGTATGAATTAATACATCAATCACAAAAGTCAAAAAAGCAAGACGTTAAATTAAAAATTGTTAGAATTTTTAGACCAGCTGAGAAAATCTGTCAATCCCTGGTCTTTTTCAAGTCAGATATTACTGCAACTTAAAAAAACCAATGCCCTTGTGAAGGCACAACAATAATAAGCATACTTTTAAAATAACAAAAATTGGAAACTGTAAAACACTGCTGAAGCCAAAGGCTGATGATAACCAAGTCTATCAATCTACAATCACCTGTCATGAAGAATTAAAAAAATAAAGTAACCAAGTAAGCTCTTAGAAGTTCAAATATTAGAAAGTTTTTTATCGGCCTCTTAAGGAAGGCTGATCATTGCACCAGGCAATCAGCATTCTGAACCTCTTTAATCAGATGGCTGCCAGGAGCTGAAAGCTAGGAGTTTCTTAAGCTAACAATTTATGGTTGTTCATTTTAACCAAAATTTCTAGTTACTGAATTGTACACATCAGTTACAAGGAAAAGTGTTTGTGGAAATTACTGTGCACTTCCAGTTTGCAATCCACAGGGCCACCCTTACATCCATGTGTGTTTACAAACATGCAGGTATCACACACAAGGTGCACAAGGCTGATAAAGTTGGTCTTACTCCACTCAAGAGTGTCCCTTAATCACTTATTTGCTATAAGCTACATACTGGACACACTGGCAAAAAAAATGACGTCGTAACTACCCTATTAGACATTATTTTCCTTTTAAATATCTAATACTGGCCATTATTCAAGATGGAAACCTAAACAGGATGGACCCTCACCCTAACTCCAGCTGCCCATTCTCATGTTCTCAAAGATTATATCCTCCCAGCAGCTCTGCACTTTGGTATTCGTGTTTTCATAGTGTTCCTACAAAACACTAAACTGGTTTTCAAGAACAGACTGTGACGAAAGAGACTCCTTTCAGATTCACTTCTGTTCCTTCTGTGTAGAACTAAACTACTAAGTTATTGAAGACAACACGAAAACCAAAAACTAATAGGACAGCTCCTGAAACAACTCTGGAGCATATTTAAGGGCTGACATTACAGCCTTGGGCTTTACAGAGTTGTTGCTTAAGTTAATGAATTTATACACCCTCCCCTTTATTAATAAGAAAAGGGACACATTCAGTCTATTATTGACAGACAGTTTGAAATATTAGAATTAAAGTATTTTCATACTTACAAGACTCTGTGCTGCAGCTTTAATTTTACAGAGGAATTTGAAGCACAGAATCTTGCTAATTTCAAACCACCTGAGCTACAACTCAGCTAGTACAGACAGCCTCATGAGGCCCCCGATGAGGAGCATTCCACACAGCCCTGCTGGGAAAAGAAAAAGTGACAGAGAACACCAATAGATACAGAGAAGACTAGGAAAAGAAATTATGAAGAAGTAGAGGTAAAGAGACAACCTTAGGAAGAGTCAAACAACAAAAGCAAGATCAAAAAGAACTAAAAAAAACCAAAAACCTATTATCTTAGTAACAAATATCTAAAGATTATCTCAGCAACAAGTATAGAAATTAGAAAAATAAAATAGGAAAAAATAAAAAAGGAAATATAAAGAAAAAACATATCTAAATAGGAAGAGTTGTACACCAGTGTATAAATGAACAGACTGTAAATAAGAAAAACACGATTCACATTCAACATATTTATACTGGAAAAGGCACCACTGACCTTCACCTTACTATTTTGAGTTTCTCCATTACTTGTAAATTATCTAAATTTCCAAACAACTGTACTACTGACTCACTTTCATATATGTTATACCATAACAGAATAACATACAGTAAAAACAGTCTACTTGGAAATTTAAAGCAATGTTTTCCCTATGCTAAAACATGACCATTTTTTAATTCTTTAGCCATCTAAAACTGAAGAAAATAAGCCTTTCTGGTGAAAGAGGAGGTAAGGAGAAGAAAACACCCCTAAATACATCATCAAAAACGATGACATTTATAAATCTTTATTTTTATTAACATAAGCCTTCCCTTGATTATTTTCAGCCACAACTAAGACAGAAATACTCGGTTTTTTGACACACTGACCAAGGTAAATCTCAAGTGTAGAAATACATTTCTTTTCTGTAGATGTTAGTCCTGGATTTCTTTTGCTTAGGTAACCACATTGAACAGAACACCACTGTTGTTCCTGCTTTGCACTGTTGTAAAATGCTATGTCCAGCTGAATCAAACTAAGGGCAGGGATGTGCAACTCCACAGCAGTGTCCATATAAGCATCACAGATTATATGGAAATGGTTGAAAATTTTAAAATTTCTACTATATTATATGTGAATAACAACATGAAGATGTAACATTATGCTTCAATGAAAAGAACAGTTACATTCTAAAGCAGTAACTAACACGTCTACGTAAGACTTCAGAAGAGCTAACAATCTCCAGTGAAGCAACAAAACATATAGAGATAAGTGATATTTTGTCAGTAAGTCTCAAGATCTTAAATGAAGATGGTATACTTTCTATGAAAAACCTTTTCCCTATTGATATTTGTGATGCATATGTTCAAGAAACAGGATTAAAAATACTTTTTGTTAAAAAACAATGTATTTTCAAGAGAAATTATTTGACTGATGAAACAACTTACCTAAGGAAACATCAGATTCCAACTGTTTTACAAAAGTTTGCCTGTAACCCATTGAACTGAGAATTTGCCTGCAAGTACATTTAGCTGACTCCCCAGTGCAAACAAACAATCACAGTAAGTAACATGAGATATTAACTAAACATTTGCTCCCTTTCTCCATTAATGTCTGTGTTGTAAAGGGGTATTTTTACAGTCTTTAGAATAAAGACATATGAAAATCAACTAGGATTAATAAACTTAATACAGCATATATCTTAACAGATGACTACGTACCCATTTTATTATAAAGATGGAGCTACATCACAAGCCTACTGAGTTGTGGTTCTTGTGACACAAGCCAGTTACTTTGGAAATAAGGAGCACTAAAGCACAAATTTCAACAACAAAGTAAAAACACCACATTAATGTAAATTAATTACTTTTATTAAGCAGGGAGTCTTCACATATTTACAAATCAGAGAGCTAATCTAAATTGCTTTGCAAATCTTAGTACAGATCCAATCTCTCTCCACCTATGAAACTGATCCAAAGGCATAAATAACTAAATACTTCAGAAAGACCTAAGCTGGGGAACACAGGTAGTCTGCCACCTACAAACAGGAAAAGGCGCAAAGTAAACATTCTCCAGGTTCTCAATACCAGTGCAGTAAATTTAAATTTACTGGTCATAAAACACTGTGTAACTGTTCATATGGACAGCTTGAAGGAAGGCATAAAGAGGTAAGAAAACTGAGAGAAAAAACTGTAGACCCAATTTTGGGCTGGAATCTCAAAGTTATATTCAAAATTACTTCAAATGTAGGAGGAAAAAGACATGTACATTTCAATTTAGTGAAAAGAGCATGAAATGCGTAACACAGCCAGACATTACACAAGCTAAAGAGTATTTGTAGTCAGAAAATTTGGTTTGGCTCCAAAGATTCAGTAGGTGATCATGATTTTAGCAGAGGTAATGCTACTTTTAACAATACTCATGAAAACAAAGGCTAAAACCAGAAAAAGCAAACTGCACTTGAGGGAAACACTTTCCCAGCAGCAATCCAGAGGGACAGGAAAAAAAGGACAATTAGAAAGATGTCCCTAACACATTTTGTACATTCTTACAGCATCAGTCTTCTTCACCATTTATAGTAAGTACTTGATTTGATAAACATACCCATAAACTAAATTAGTTAAAAGCTTGACTTTAATATGAAATCTAGAAATTACTCCAGATGATATGCAATTATAGTTCCATTCCCTTTATTATAAGTATAATAAATCAAACTACGCCAGTAAATGACATCCTGAAAAACTACACAGTTTGCGACAGCTGAGAAGTACCAATTTAGTATGAATGCTAAGTTATTTAGCTCACTGGCATGTGACCAGTATGACCTGCTGTGTTCACAGGTGGATAAGCTTCCAGCATGTCTTCCAGCAAGAACAGAACAAAACAGAAAACCTATCACTACAGTACTATTCAAAGTTGAAATAAGTGTGTTGCTCTTAGAAGAGTTATGTCGTATTCTAAACTTCAGAGTTCCCATTTCTTATCAATGAATTGCTCAATAAGGTAAAAAAATCAACACAACCCCAAAAGCATGCTTCCACACCCACTCACACCACTCACACCATTCAAACATTTAAGATGGCCAAGAGCTGTGCTACACAATCTAATTTTCTGCATTGGTCATGCACAGATTGAAAGAACAGCCACCCGATCAAACTGTGAAAAGAATCAGAGAGGCAACTAAAACATGATCTGGGACACTTCTAATTACTTCAAGAATTTAGATTTCATTTATTTCTCAAAAGTTTCGTTTTGTCAAATTCTGTCCTTTAACTGGCAAGGAGAGCAATTACATCAATTTCTACTACCAACATGAGGTCTTTCTGCTAATACCTACTTCAGGACAGGAAGAGTCCTCCGTAACTGCTAAGTTCCTATGAGCTGCAGTGAATAAGACGTGGATAGTTTGTACCTTGATTCAGAGAGGTAACAGAACTTCTTAACTGTACTGTAAGACCAGCAATCTCCTCAGTCTAGCTCCATATACCACCAACCTAACTAAATCTTTATAGTTTAGCAATCACCCTACACAAACACATTCTGAAAGGATTTCAGCATAATTTGACCTCTACTCTATCCAGCTTGTGACAGCTGTGAGAGTCATAAAGAGCTACGTCTACCTCTGCTCAAAGCCATAACCAGGATCACCCACGAAGAATCTCGTTCTCTTCTCTAAATATGTAATTATTCAATCAAAGCTAAAAAGACAGCCCCATTCTATTACTCAGTGGCAATTACAGAGCAAGCTCAGCAAGTTTGGTCTGCTCTGTCTTTGGTCTTTGTTGGTCTTTGTCTGACCAACAGTGTCATTTAACTAAAGAAACTACCTAAATCCAGCACAATCTGGGTTCAGGCCAAGAGATAAATATGATACTGCTTTTTTGGTACTGACATAGTTCTGCCTATCAGTAGATAGGCTACAAACATCCACTGTCATACTCCTTCTGTTTGTCATATACCAGTACACTGCTGACTGAGACGCTTGGTAAAAGAAAGACATGGACCTGGTGAAGCAAGTCCAGAGGAGGCCACAAAAATGTCTGGCAGGCTGGAGCACCTGTCCTTCGAAGAAAGGCTGGGAGACTTGGGGTTGTTTGGCCTGGACAATAGGGGGACACCTCATTCCAGCCTTTTAATACTTAGAAGGGGCTTACAAGAAAAACGTGAATAGACTTTTTAGTATGCCCTGTAGTGACAGGACAAGGGTAATGGTTTTAAACTAGAAGAGGGCAGATTCAGACAGGATGTAAGGAAGAACTTTTTTATGATGAGTGTGATGAAACACTGGAAGAGGTTACCCAGAGAGGTGGCAGATACCCCATCCCTCGACACCTTCAAGGTCGAGTTGGACAGGGCTCTGAGCAACCTGATCTGGGTTGAACATGTCCCTGCTTATTGCAGAGGGGCTAGACTAGATGACCTTTAGAGGCCCCTTGCAAACCACATCATTCTATGATTCTGTGCTACTATTCTCCCCAAGAGATGTATTTGTAATTCAACTTACAAAACCTGCGTTTTCTGGATAGGTGTTTCTATCTGTGCATTTCTTACAGACATGCACTTGGACTGTTTAAAGGACATACAATCAATTGCTACCAGTATCCATCACATACAATCAGGTAACAGGTAATTCACCATAAAAAGAGCTTAGTATTAATAAAAAGCTTAGTTCTTGATGAATGATGTGCAGTATAAACCCTAAAGCTGAGCAAAACATATTGATGAGTAACAATTTTGGATCAGGCCTGTAAAAACTACCAACAAAAACTAATGCCCATGCAGTAGTAAGAAAAAGGGCAGGAAACAAACCCACACTCAAAACCTACTGTAGCAGGGAAAAAAACCACAAATATCTTAATTTGGCTGGACAGATCACTTTTTCATTGCCTTAATCAGTATAATCTTTGATTTACAGTTTTCCATTATGTAATACCACCTAATTTAGTGAAGGTGAGAATTTAGTCTGTTAGTAACAGTAATATATATATTATGTAAGGAAATTATCAGGATTTCAGAAACAGTTCATAACACTCAAAAAAATTTGATATAATCACATAACTGAATTAATCTACAACACTTCTCAGTAATGAACCTAAAAATTATATTTTTTAAACTTCCAGTCAAATAAAGAACACTACTAAGAATAGAGTATATTTTTGTCTCTTACATCAAATTCAGCGTAATTATTCCAACTATTCATAAATAGTAATAATGCTAGGGATTGGATCATCCTTTTTAGAATCTTCTAGAACTACTCAACAACTTCTGAGATTACTTTTATTTAAAACTTCGCGCTAAACTGTTTCCCAATCAAGTATTCCAAACAGTAAAAAAAGAATTTTATTATCATTCCAGGGTCTTGAAGCCAACCAAAGCAAAACACCCAGAATCCGGAATCAGCTCAGCCAGAAGGCCGAGCACTAACAGAATAACCCTAGGATCAGAGCAGTAATTTGTACAACTCTCCTGTTCCTACTGCTAATCCAGAAATACAGTATTTTTTTAAGCCAACCAGAGACTTCAAGTGATCAAGCAGAGCACCTAAACAAATCTTGACTTTCATTGGGAATAACTGACAGACAAAGCCTAAGCTATTCCTGATCCACATAAGGAACCTTCCAAACCACTACACTACTAAAAAGACCTGCTCATGCTTACATGCCAGGCATGTAAGGAGTGCATCAAAAAAGGGCAGCAAGGCAACAGAAATCCCAATATTTCTACATGAAATATTATTATGAAAAAGGGTTGGTACTAAAGTGAAACTGTGTTTTAAATTGTAATCTTAAAAAATTGTAAGATTTACCTGTAGAACAAGGCATCTGGAAATTGGGGTCATTGCTATCCAAAACAGGCAAACAGAACTGGGCACTTGCAGATCCTAGCATAGGATCCTTATCGCTGAGCATGTTCTTCAGCGAATCCTCTAAGACATTTTGACTTGTACTAAAATCCTCACAGACTTCATTCTCCAGGTTGGATTCTAGAAATAGGGCATCATCTAAGTGTTCAGTAGGAATTAAATGGTTAAATGTATCAACTACATCCATGAAGACTCCTGTGTGTCTTTCAGCCCTATAGAAAGACAAGAAAAATACCATAAGAAAATAAGCTACAAATTGTAAAACACCTAAGACACCAGCAAATTTTTTGGCTGTTGTGTTTTATAAAGAATGCTCAAGGTATTTTAGAACTACAAAAAATAAATAAAAAACTGCTTATGGCTTAGTATGGCCCACTGCATATCTAAAAATCAACTCCCTCATTATTTTTAAAAGAAGTTCCATGCTAAGTTAATATAATCTCCTCTATCAGCATCTGAGTGGTGACACTTCTACAGAGTGTGTATAACAAAGGTAACTTAACAACCACTTTCTAAAATTGGTTTAAACCTTAACCAACCCAAGGGGGTAGGACACCAGAGGAGGAAGGTATTAAGAAAAAGTGTACCCGGATAGCAGCACTGTGAGCATTTAAATGCAAAAATGTGAGGTCAGCTTCCACTAACGTCAGTGGAGCTGAGAAGGTTACAGAGCCTGCCATACTACTACTACTGCTACTAATACTACTGAGAATAACTATATTTCTGTTCAAAGAGCACGTACTTCATAGCAAGTTAGTATTTTTAGACAGCAAGGTTTTATTGCTATTATTTTTCATCTATCAATACAGTCAATAAAATTACAGAAATTTTATATGAAAATCTGATCTCAATCAAGTATATGAGAATTCTGAGCTGGCATCAAAAGGAGAAGCCTTTTAGAAACTTCAGTTTTGAAGAAGTTCAGGTGAACTTCTAGAAGTCTACCTAAGGAATTGTATTCAAAGATGGCACCTGCATTTTACAAGGAATTCTTTATTTTCTATATCTTCTTTGCAATGCAGCAGAAGTGCAACTACTGCAACAGAGACTTAACTAATAAGAATGTATAACTAAACAACAGAATGGAAGAAAAGTCAGCAAAACACTTCTTCAGAAGTTTTGCTTTAGCATATACTCAGAGTGGAGAGAGATAACTGTAAAAAATGTGATCCTAGAGGTAAGGAAAAAGGAGCAGTGAAAGACTGCCTGGCTTAATTTGGCATACTGGATAGTCTGAAAGACTGGTTTTGGAACACAAAGCTGTTAAAGCTTTTGGAAACAGCAAAAGGACACACATACTTTCCCGCTACTTCTTTCATCCTCCTCCTCCCACATGACACAATATTTTTGTTTAGAATGAACACACCAATTAAAGGAAAATTACAAGTGAGAATAGGAGTTTGCAGTGCTTGAATTACTTTCTAGATGGCTATTTCAGCAACATGCCACTAAATAAACCAGAACTTACTCATGCTTAATAGAACATTAAGTATGATTCCTTAGACACATTAATGGGACATTTCTGTTTTAGCAATCAACTGGGAATATCCTAGCCAGAGACACAGAAGGGCTCTGTTACAACTTCAACCCTATTTACACCGTTTACTAAATTTCACAAGTTTACAAAAACTACAGGTTTAACAGAAACAGTGTTTCATTCTGTTTGAGTGGGGTTTCTTAGGGTTTTTTTGTTTGTGGGGTTTTGTTGGGGTTTTATTTTCAAACAGTCTTTCTTCCCTCTCCTATAGGGCACCTCAGAAGAAAACAATGGTCAGATATGGCACTGTGTCTCTGAAGAGCATGGTATCTTTCCAATTTCTACACACTAACCACAACAAAGCAGTCTAATACACAAGGTCCTACTGACCAAACAGCCAGAAAGAAGTACAGTTTGGCCAAATCACATGCATTTAGTAAGCAGGTAATAGACTTCAGCAGCAAGTCATCATTTGAAAGCTCCCTCATCATAAAAATGGACTGCTTTTATCAAGCAATGCAGGGCATCTACATATACACCACACCAACTACCACCTACAGCAGTAAACATTGTTTCTAAAGTTCCAAATCTGGGAACAAATGAAGAAGCAAATTAATGGAGTAAGTACTATGCTGCACTGTGTAATCTCTTTTTATTGTTATGCCAAGTAGTTACAACAATCTGATAGTACACAGGATAAACTACAAGAGATGCAGTGACTCCAAGTAAGAAAATAATTACAAATGCCCCAATACCCAATACTTTAAAGCACCTTGCTGTAATGACAGGTTTTTCCCACATTAGCATTACATGAGCACAAGAGTAACAGCCACAGGATAAAATTATGGTGAACCCTGACATTAACAAGTGTTAATGACACTGCAATAGAACACCTACATATTGTGAGAATGAAACTTTTTGCATCCAACATTAAAAAGTGGCAGAGGCTTTGAAGACATTTACAATAACATATCCCAAGCTTTTTTCTGGATAGGAGAAGATTTATATATTTGTTACTCAAGTATTGTTGTTCCCAAAGCAATGATGACCACTTCATTAAAATCAATGTTAAGTAGTAAAGTTTGAGTAGAACATTTTCTCTTGCTACAAAAATCCCTCCTGACAGAAATTAACTTCTGTCTTCAGTGATGTGATGCAGAAAAAAATACAACCTACAATTTTGTAAGATTACCATGCAGCCATTCGGAACACTAAAAGCACTGTGAAGTAAATGTCAAAGCAACTATATGTGCAGTGGCCACAGCCCCCTTCACTGACACCTAAGTAGCTAGTAAAGGAAATTCAAGAGGAATTTTATTGAAAGCTTTATTTCTGGAGCATGAGCCTATGATCAAGTGTAAGTTCCACGCAAATTTTTGCATCTAGAAGTCAGGGGGCTTACATAAAAATACTACTACCACAAAATCTAATCTTAAAGAATTCTTTCTACCATTTTACAACAGAAAGTTTATGCCAGCAAAACACATGAAAACAAAATTTTGCTTTACCTAGTTCAAAAAACCAGTGTGCAATTCTTTTCACAATTTGTACACTACCCAGCTATTTTAGAAAATTATTTCTAACATTACTAGATCATAAGATGTATAGAATCTGTGAGACTAAGGATGAAAGATACACTTCTTTAGTTAGATAGCTGACTGTTCAAAACAGTTGCTGCAAGAAAAAAAAATCTTACCTTGCACAATGCTTTAAGTGTATACATTTTGAATGGTTTATTTTGCATTTAAAACACTTTGAACATCAGGAAACATAGCCAGAGGTACAGGTAAAATCACAGTTAAGATTTTCATGCTCACTCATTTCCAAAGGTAACTCTAACCCCTGAAAGGAAGAATGTATTACTGCACTGGAACACAGCTGTGTCCTCCACTTGAACCCTAATGGCCAGTGCCTCAGCAATGCTCCCAGCAGATGCACACATACCAGTTGTACTCCCGTCGCACAGTAACTCACAAGTGCTTTCCCACTGGGTAGCTAATCAGAAGCAACAGAATATGAAAAGCATTATGCATGCAGAACCAGTGAGAAGTGCTCATAAATGAGGCAAAGACGCAAGTCCCAGCCAGGCTCAGTGAAACCTCTCCCACCCACGGGCTCCTGGAGCATGAAGGCACATACTGAGACTGCAGCACAGCAACATACAAGAGTCTGGGTAAAAGAAGAGCTCACTATCAAGAAAAGCTTAAAGTATACAGAAGCATTCTCCTCAGTTCCCTAAATACATTTCTCTTACTCTTTTGAAACTGATTTGTTTCTATGAGCCCCTGCACTGCAAAAACAGGAGCAAAAATTACAGAAGTAACATCGCTACAATTACAAAGTAACTCACCAACCAATATCTGTCATCATTAAGTGATCCAACATCATTAAACAACCCTGTTAGAAAGCACTACAGTCAAATATGACTTCCAGAATTTCCCACACATTATGTTTACCATAATTTCTTCATGCTCTCAAACTTGTTTCCTTTTACAGTCTGAGTCTTTCAGCTTAAAAAAATAATTTCTTCCATTGTTGAATTAGTTTATTAAGATAGGTATGCCACAATATTGCCTCAAATTCCAAGAAATCTGATATGAAATATACATGCTATAGGATCTGCCACAGCAGATTTTTATCTGTTCCCCATTTACCATATTTTCACTTCATCTTTAACAGTTCAACATGACTTTCTGAAATTAAAAGGTAAATAGTAAGAACGATGACTTGTTAAGAAAAGAAAATGAGATCTCAAACAAGCATATCCTTCCAAACTAATCTTAGAATGGAAGGGAGACTAGAAACTGGACAAGAGATGTTGTACATCTTTAAGCTTTTTCATTGCTTGGTTTGTCTGTGAAAGAGGCAAAGAATTACATCAGTTCCTGTTGTATTATTTTCTTAATTACAGCAGAGAAAAGTATTTTAGTGGCGATATCCAACTGCATTCGCATTTTTCTACCATATTACCTAAAACCCACCTCAGCAGTGGCGATCACAATTTACCAAGCATCCTGCATGTTACTGAGCTTATGGAGAGTCCAAGCATACTCTTGACTGCATTTTAAATTAAGTCTCCCTTAAACATCAGCATGTGAAAGTGTTTCATTTTATAACTACATATTTGGATATATGTTAGATACATTTGTCTTGATATTTTATTATTTTTCTTTATTTTCCTTTACATTCATTTTGTTCCGTTTTTACAGTACTCCCACATCATTTATTTTACCAAGAAAATGTTAGGTTTCACTGTAATTACACTCTTTCCTTCCCTCTCTGCCCAGGGGGTGAATTTAATATATCAGTTTACCTTTTAAACTTGACTGTCATATTTTAGCTTATATTTTAATGTTAGTAACGTAAAATTATGCTTCTGTATGTTTAATACTTGTCAATTTAAAAATAAATCTGGTTTATGAAAATCTTCAGCAGTTGGACTTCAAAAAAATAAAGCATTTCTACAAAGAAATTTAATCAAAAAAGAATTGCCTGAATTGGGAACAAGGTGAGGCAAAAACCTGAAGGAATCTAACAAAAGGGAAACCCCAATCTCACACTGCTTATTTAGGATATTCAAAATCCCAGATGTTGCATAACCTATCTACTTTATTGACCTGCTCGAATAAGTGAGTCTGAAACTGCTGAAGATAGCATAGCAATACTACAATTCTTTCCATTTCACTGAAGCACCTTTCTGAATAGTGTCTGTCGCTTCCAATTCGCTGAATCTGTCAAGTGCTTTTAAAAGCTTTTGTACATCTAGTTATTGACCGGACTATGTGGGAAACATTGCAACATTGAAAATACAAGACTTCGTCTCTGGACCTTGTGCTTATGCACACCAAAAGACCTACAGCAAGCAGTAGTCATAACAACAGCAACATACTCCATTAAAAATACCCATATTATATTTATTTCTTCAAGCAGTAAACTCTGGTAGGAGAGTAAACAAAAGGAACAAGTTATTTGGATGACTAGCACCTTAGATGTCAAAACCAATGGGAAAAGCTGACTCAGCACTGTTACAGAAGAATCAGTAAGTAACACTAACTGCCAAAAACTTTTCATCAAAAGATTGGAACTGCACCTTAATTGGCATGCAATTAGCTAATAACACAAACAGCTTAAAAAAAAGAAATCCCTTGCCCACGTTGTGTGGCAACTACTGTACCCAGAAGGAGCACTTGAGGTATGAAATGTCTACCTTTGTTTACTGGCAACTGTGATGTCAGACAATCCCAGAGCCCACTGACACCTTGACAAAACCCACCTACCAAACAAAGCGCTGATGTACCTTTTACTACTATCCTGCTCCTTCCTCCTACACAAACTTGAATGCTTAAGGTTCCAAGTACCTAATTGAAAATTAATGCTAAGTTCCCATGTATCCACGTTGCCACGCTTTAAGTACTAGAAGCTGCACACATTATGTTCATGGATATTACAGCACCAAGAGCCAGAACTGAGACCCACATCTTCTGTAGCAAGAGATATTACCCAGTAGAGTTCACAGTACAAACACATCATGGGGTTGAAGAGAAAATCAATACCAGACAGTGCATCAGTGGCAGTGGCAGTAAGAAGACATCAACTTGACAACTTTTTGGTGAGTTTACAACTTTCACACCAATGTGCTTTCTTATCTGGTTCTTACTGGCTCAAATCCCATCATCCCAGGCAGTCTTCAAGAATTAAATTAACTGACAAAATATTTTTGACAGAACAAGCAATGTGATTTACAAGCATATGAACTGCCATCTAGCCACAAAAAGTGTTGGGAACTGTTAAAAGAAGATTTCAGTGTCTTTTCTCAAAAAAAAAAAAAAAGAAGATCCAACACTTGTACAGAATATGGTTTACTGAGCTTTAGTCTTTAAGCATCATCAAATTTGACCTTCCTCACTCACCTCTCTCCCAAAAAACAGGACACTGGCAAAAACCTGCCTAACAGGAATATGGAGGCAAACAGGTTTATTTGAAATATCAATATTGGTGTAAAGGAGGGCCAGGGACACTGACAAACTCATACACCAAAACATCAACCCATTAGGTTGATGCCACCTGTTCCCTTATGTAAATCCCCTACTTATTATTTATTAATTTAATCGCTCATTTAAAATTTAAGATCTAGCTTTTAGTGGCACCAAAACGAAGCCCTGCTAAAGACCAAAAAACAAGAAACATAAATCTGAGCATTTCATTCATTGTTAAGAAGCTCTTCTATACTATTTTTGTGTTTACCTCATTCTGAAGTCTTCGGACACCAACTGACACAAACCCCTTGCTACTTAAATCTCAACAGACATAGCAAATAATAATCACCTTCCAAAATCTAACCAGAATCTACAGTTATGTGCCTCACGGACAGAGCAGATCTCTTACTACTTGCTATCATGGCATTTAAGAGGAAAGACAGCTCAAGATACTTGCTTTATTAAACCTTCCCTGATCAAAACACATTCTCCAGCCATAACTGAACCTCATTTTAGTGAACAGAAAGGAAAAGTAAATTTCAAACAAAGTATTTAATTAGAAGACAAAGGAATGCAGAAAAAATAGAGAAACATCTTCTTAATCATACAATATCATACTGTATCACTGAAAATCATCTTAACAGTTATGTTTTGAAGAGTATAACCTCTCCTCAAAAAAAAAAACCTTTCTCACCCTCACTTTATAGCTCAAAGAGGCACACAGTGCTGCACTAAAACTTGTGTTACGTCAAAAAACGTCTTTACACTGTAAAATGTGGAGTATGTTAATATAAAATTTGAAATGCAAAGTTTTTACATTGTGAAACATTAAGTACTCTGTTTTTCTTTGCTGGACTGTCCCACCAATGAATACTCCAGAACACTAAAAAATTAGGCATAATCAAAGATCATACATAATTTATGAATCTCTTCATCACTGTTTATACCTCAGGAATCTGTGAGCTCACTACCAAGCGACATTTTACTGAAAAGAAAAAGATGAGGACAGATTATATTTCCATCACTACTGCTATTCTCTCGAACTCTTCCACCCTCAGGTTCCTCAATACTTGTTTCAAGTATTTTCAGCTGGAACATAGTATAAAATGCTAAGCTGTATAACAGGTTACAGTGATTACCTGTCAATCACCCAAGAGAATAATTTCATTTGTAATACCTTTTGAATTTGTCAGTGTCTCTCCCATCATGATTCATTTGGAAACACCTATTAGAATTAGGGTTTGTTTGTTGGGATTTTTTTTAGCAATAGTTAAAAGCTTAACGGCTAAGCCTGGTGAAGTGTTTCATAGAAGTATGTCATCCATCATGTAGCTAAATTGACACCACTCAGGAGGATACGACAAGCTGTCTATATTTTTCACTTTTTGCTTCTATAAAATGAAGTCTCATATCCCAATTCAGTGAACTTTATCATTTCTACTTCATAATATTACCTTCCAAAAATATGCCTTTACCATAAAAAAAGCTTCTAATATAACATGGCTCTCCCTTAAAGCTTGGATTTAACAATATTTAGGTTGACCAGGAAATATTAATGGAAAAAAATTAAAAACTAAAAAAAGTCATCAGCTCAACTCTTGGCACAACACAGGTGGTACAGGTGAGCCCCTTTTTAAGAGAGGTTGCAGAAATATGGCAGGTAAGAATTTTAAGAGTTTCTGTTTTCCTCAAAGCACCTTACCACTGTGTTGAATTACCTCAGCTAACTGTGTTGAATTAAATCTACCCAACATGGTTTGTACTTAAGTACCCTTTCAGTTTGCAAATGTAAAATGCAGCTAAAAACTGAATGACTGAGTAACAGGCACCAATAGCTGAAAAAAATGCAGGTGTTCAGAACTCCACAATTATATGCACAATCTTTAAAGTCAACTTAGAAATTAAAAGCAGAAGCTACTTGGTACAGCAAAAAGATGAGTTTCATTGAGGGATACACACTAAGTGTAAACACCACTGGAATTATTCCAAGAAATATAAAAACCCACGTTCTCAAGGTCTCACTTACCTTGTGTCCCAAACCACAACAGAATAATTTATTAGGCAAAACAAACCATGAATTTGTGGTGTTAAAGAGATGCCAAACGTTTACCATCCTTACATTTAAACCTAAAATATTTCCACTATTTAGCGATGTTAGCATCCATTTATAAAAGCAAGTGTATAAAAAATTACATCATAAATTAACAACTACGTAAAACACAGCACAACTACAATTTGCATGGTATAGCCCCTGTCAGCCCCCATTCCTGTCTTTCCTTACTGGTATTTATGCTTCACTCTACAGGCTATTTTTACTAACCTAACCTATGCCGCAGAGTGCTCTTCATCCAAACGCTTCCCGCACGGCTCTAACAGGTCTCCCTTGTGCACACCATACAGAATGAAGGCTCGCAATCACACGAACGACGGCTCTTCTAAGGCCTGAGAGTCACGATCTGCATTTCAGTAGTAAGCAATAAACGCATTGCCTCAGAAAGAGCACCTCATCCCAAACTAGGACGTGGAAATACCACCAGGCCACTGAATCCCATAGCACTGATGATGACCACGTTTTCCACGGCGCTTCCTACAGTGGGTACTATACACAAAAAAGTTGAACACAGAAATTGTTAGTGATGCTACGTTTAAGGGACTGCAAGAGGCGCCCGGAACAGGTCAGACCAAGAGCAAGAACAGCAGGGTCTAAACTGGTAATTGTTTCTCTGGTTTGTATGGGTCAAGTAGGCATCGGCGGCTCAAGGGGTGAGAAGAGACAAAAGTAGAAGGGTCAAAACGTAGTAACTGCAGGGCAGGGAAAGCGGTGTGGGAGAGGCTGCAGCAGCAACACGACTCGGGCCAAGGAGCCTGCGGCAGGGTCCCGCACGGACACGGGCCGGAAGCGGCCGCCGCAGGCAGCAGGGCCGGGGCCACCGCGCCATGTCAAGTGGCCGGGCG
>VZRO01005485.1:160699-182374 GCA_013397915.1 Daphoenositta chrysoptera | reverse complement strand
GGTGCCCGCGCCGGAGTCGGGGGCCGCAACAGCGAGAGGCGCCCGGTGGCAACCGCGGGCCCGGCCATGCTGAGGCAGGGACCGCGGGCGGGAGCGAGCTGCGCCCGAGGCCCCGGCCCCGACGGGCCGCGCAGAGACCCCTCCCGCGGAACCAGCCCCCGGGGCTGAGCCCGGCGTGTCCTGGTGCCCGCGCCGGAGTCGGGGGCCGCAACAGCGAGAGGCGCCCGGTGGCAACCGCGGGCCCGGCCATGCTGAGGGGCCGGGCTGGGCCGGGTCCACGGGAGGGTGGATGGAAGGCTGGCCGGGAGGGGCCGTGGGTTTCTCCTGTAGGGCCTTGGCTGAGGACGCACATGGTGTGAGCGGTGCGTGTGTAATGATGCGTCCTTTTGTCTTCGGAGAGCAGCTGCCACCCTCCTCGGTGCAGCCGCGTTACACAACCTGCTTGTTAATGGGTCCTGTGCGCCGGCGGCCTCGGGCAGAGTCCTTCAGCTCCCGATGTGCCAGGCTCGTTGAACAGAAAAGTTGTTGAACAGAAAAGTCCCCGCAGTGCCCCGAACAGGAAAGTCAGTCGGTGCTGGGCAGGCATGTCTCATGCTGCCTGTTGGTGCAGGAGCGTTTTCCTTCCTTCTCTTTTTCTCGTAACAGTTTCTCCATGTACACTGCAGGACCTGTGGCGCACATTACTACAAATCGACACCTAAGGGGCTGTTACGGTGTGTGTTTGTCGGGACATCAGAATCTGGAGTAATTCGGTCTTCAGATAATGTTACCAAAGAGGAGGACTGTCTTTCCTAACTTGTGTTGCAGCATTATCTGAATGCAGCACTCATGAGGCTGCTTTCAGTTCTGATGGCTGGCATAAAGTGCAGCGCAGGCTGGTTCGTGCATATACCAAGTTTCAAACATCCACCTCCAAAAGAAAAACTGATTTTTAATATTTCTAAAAATTAAATTCGGAAATATCTTATTAATTACTATATTAACGCTGCCTTTATGTATTCCTAGTATTTTGTAATGAAATCCGAACATGATGTAACGACAAAAAAATACAAGGAAGTTAAAATGTATTGTGTTTCCCTTAGTTTCTTTTTTTCAAATCTGTTTTGAGTCTTTGAGATTGTATTCTCTAGGGCCTTCTGTGGTGCCATGAAGGCTGAAATGCATTAAGTACTTCTCTTGCTACCATCACACTAAGAAAAGAAGGATTAAACTGAGGGCATGGTAACACAGCAGTATTTACAGGCACTACACAAGGTAATTGCAACAAAACAGTTTTGAAGTGGAGGACAGTTTTTAACCAACTCAACATTGTTTTTTCTCCCTGCCCTTCCAAAATTATAATTATGCACATTACCACAAGTTGGTTTTCTCCAGTTTTCCTCTTGTACTTCCCCTCTCCTTTCCAAAGCAAGCATCTCTAAAAGAAACATTGAATTCTTGTGATGGCACAGAACTGAGCTAATGGGCTGGTTGCACTAATTTCTTGAAAGGCTTTTTAGGCACGGACTTTCAACAAGGTGCTAACCCTCTGCTACAGTTGACATTATACAAAGAAATTAAACTACTTTCTGAAGCAAAAGTCAGTTAAACAAAATTTACATTGCACAGATTTTCCAGCATTCAGCCCTTTTGATTTCATTACTTCTGACACAAGCAGCAGGGAAAGCATGGCTGGTAATCTGTTCATTGTTCATTGCTCTATTGAGATTTTTCTTTACACTGTCAAAAGTCACATAACTCCAGTGACCCATCTCAGTTTAACAGAGTTTGTGCACTTTTTTTGTCGTGACCACACTGTGCCACTCCCTTTATGTAATGAACTTGCCCATCTATACCACTTATGTTGCAGTTTAGCATAAAAAGAAGAAAAAAACCTGCACCCCAATAGCAAATTTCATAGGTGTTACAGAGGTCTTTGTATACACTGACAGACCAGGTGTACACAATTACAGCTGCACCTTCTGCTATCTTTCCTAGCAATATTTTTATCATGTTGTCCCTTTACACATGAGCTACTTGGTAGTAGTCCAGATCTTGCAAGTTGTTTCCATTGGAAAGCAACCTATTTATTTTCAGAAAACAGTGTCTTAGTGCCCTGAACACAAGAAAAAGCAGCAGAAGGCAATTTCTTTGCTTACAGTTCCAGGTCTCTCTTCAGCCACAACTCTTCCCAAGAGATTCATTAATTATATTCCTTATAGTCATGTTTTTTGTTCTAAATGGAATTTTTGTAAATATGGTATATGCAGTCAGATTATGATCACACCGGTATTAAACATGGCTTGCTTTTTAGTGTTAATTACTAGTTGTTTCGTTGTCAAAATGTGGAAAGGAGTTAGATTGCTCCATATACTTATGTAAAGAATGTATTGGGTTTAGTGGTGGACAAACAGGTTTTCTCCTCTGTTGCAGGGCAGTATTTGCTACTGTGAAAAAGCTGAGGTATGTTGCAGCAGTACACCATTAACTATTCAAACAATGTCTCACAGGAACATCTTCCTTTTGTCTGCAAGATACTTGATTTAAATTATTTTAAAACCCAAGTGCTGCATTTATTTTGTAAATTGCATAACTTAAAATGTCATACAAAGCAGAGTTAAACTTCTGAAATAAATTGAAGTATATGTACTACAGCACCAGTTGCATTTATCTGCTGAATTTACAACATTGAACAAGCTTTGTTTTTTCTGCTGACTATTTTCTGAAGGGTCAGAAATACTACATTGGCACCCCTTAATAATTAGATAACTGCTTTTCATACCACGTTTGCCATGATTTTTCCCAGGATGAACAGCAGACACTCTGTTCACAATACCTGGGATTTGCCAATGTCACTAGTTCATGAGGCTCTGTAGTTAGCTCATTTGGAGTCTATTTTAAGTTATTGTGAATTACATCTTTAGCAAAATTTAAAACTGTTAGTTCGTCAGATCTTTTCTATTTCTTGTATAATAAGAATTGACTTTTTCAAATGCAGAAATTTTCTAGTCCCATAATGGAAATCCACATATTTTGATTAAGAATATCTGATTTTACACTATTTTCCCTTTAATTGCCTACCTTTCCTTGCTTTAATTAGTACAGGAACAGTAATATGTGCCCCCTTACCCACTTTCCACCAAATTTATGACAAGATCATCCTGTTTCCCCACAAAAAGACTGGTTAGCAGCTGCCAGTTTTTGGATCAAACAGAAGCTGCATGTCCTACTCTAGAAAGCATCAGAAAATCATTCAGTTCCACAGGTGAAAGGGACTGAGGCTTTTGAAAGGAACTATACAGCCGGATGGACAAAGGCAAGGTCCTGAAGACAAAGGATGTTTAGCCATCGATTTTTTGACTAAGGGTAGATTTTTCTAGAGAGGCAAAAGGTGTAGAAGCTATAAGCTATTAAGAATTACCCAATGGAATACACAGATTCTAGACTGAAAAAAAAGACATTTTATCCCAGAAAATAAGACAGAATTGCAGTTATTTGCAGAGACTGGTGTAAAATAGGAAAAAAAATGCTTGAATGAAGTTTTGGAGTGCTAGAGGAAAACAAACATGATAGACAGCACAAAATAGGCCTTTTAGACTTATGTCTCAAACTAATTTGGGCAATTGTCTATGGAACTGCTGCTAGTTACTAATTCTCTGAATACCTGAGATTTCACTCCAGTACTATTTACCTTAAATTTTAACTTCTTTGAAGGCAGTCATATGGTAGTGTGTGTCCAGTTCCCCAGTACATGAAAATATTGACAAACTGGAATGGATTATTAGAGGCGTGGAGCATAGAGTGTATGATGCTTGTTCACCCCTGCGATGAGACTGAGGAGGGAAATTTCCTCTGTCTCAGTTACCTAGAAGATTAATGTAGAGAGGAAGAGACAGAGTGTCTTGGAGGTTACAGTGAAAAAATGTGAGAAACAGAAATTGCATCCGAGAAGATTCTGACTAGCTCCCAAGGGAAGAGTTTTCAGCTGGGGGGAAGCTATTGGGAAGGTGGTGTTACCTCCATCCCTGAAGATATTAAAAACTTGACTAGACAGGCTCCTAAATAACCTGATTTAATTGTGAAGTTATCCCTGCTTTTTCCAATCTAAATTACTCTATGTTCTAAATGGCACAATTAGGGGATTTTCTTCAAAAATATCCTAATGCTTCAACCCAATAATATGTGATAATTTTCTCGAATTCCCTTCCTGAACTTGGCTTAGAACCTCTTCCAAGGTAAAGGGCTTTTAGTAGAATTTACTTTTTTTTTAGGGCATTTAGTAGAATTTACTGAGACCCAACTTCAAAGTAGCATAAGTACTCTGGTAGGTGAAAGACAGTTGAGACAGAAATGCAAACATCACGTGCTATTGAATAGTAATTAATTTTTTTCCAGTGAAGAAAACCAGGTAGCAATTAAGGAAGTTCAGAAAGGAGTTCTGATGAGAAGTAGATAAGCAAAATAGAAATGACCAAGAATTTTGGGACAGGGAAAACAAGAACAAAATAAAAAAGTCAAGAACCTGGGAGGTAAAGACTCTCAAGGTATGAAATACGCTTTATGCAGCAAAGAGCTGACTCAAGATCAAACAACTGAATGTAGCCTGAGAATGGGAGAAATAAAAAAGATTGTGAGTTAACACAAATATGGGGAAGTTTGCATGCTCTCTGTCAGGATAACCTCCTTAACAACACAAAGTGATTTGATATTATAAAATTATCTCACTGATTAGATTAAAATGGGAAACAGTCACCAAGTGTCTGCCTAGAAAAGTCTGCTCATTAGCAAAATTGTCTGAATAAAGACATAGTGCAGAAACACTCCATGTAGGGTGGCCTGAGGTAGCATCTGAGAGCATCAAGTGTGTATAGCTCCTGACAGGTACCCATCCTGCATAGCATCCTACAAGGAACTCCCAGTTAGAAGGCAGGAAGATTTAAGAGTCCTGCTGTACAAAGCCATGGAGAGGGGAGTAGGGTAGCCCATCCCTGGGATAGATAGGGGATGTATTACTGTGGAAAACCTTTTATATCAAGTGTAAAGGGATGATTTTATTTGCAGTATGAGGGAACCCCATGGTTTCGCACATCTGCTATGTACCCCTCATCTTCATGTGCTTTTACTATGATGAACTGAAAGTTGGTATAGAGTTGAATTGATATTTTAAAGGCAAGTTCAGGGTTTGCATGCCCTACCTAAGACACACAGATTTACTGGGGAATTGAAGAAGGCAAACTGAGATGTGTGTAGCTTCCTACTGTGGAAGTGCATGACAATGCTGAGCAGCACTGTCCTGTTAGATCCTGTCGTAACTATGGTTCTCTGAATAGGGAAGAAGAGTTCATCACTTTCAATTCTCACTCCTCTCAAGTCCAAATATAATTCAAGTTCTGTCTTCTTCAGAACAAGCATCAGTGAAACTTGATGATAAAGCGTGTGCCAATTTATATGAAGGATAAGAATCAACTACTGCTGTTACTCCACCAATAAAGTGAAATTAAGAATCCAGCCCACTAGAAAATACCCATTCCATACATTTAGTTAGGTTTTGTTACAGACACTGGTTACATGTAGTATTGAGACTGAATGTCTACTATGTGAGTATTTCTGTCTTGAGCATTCCTATGTATCTAAGCACTGTGGTATCGGATTTTGTTCAGCTAGACTTCAAGAGTTTTCATTTGAATCAGAAATTGAAGCAGGCAACTTGATCTGGCACTGTCCCTATTGTTTCTTGTCAGACCACTATTGAAACACTATTACCTCACGAAGAGGCTTCCCACCGATAAGGAACTTGTGTTGGTTTTGAGATAATTATCAATGCATTATGTATCAGAATTAACAGCAGTCATGCATGTGACCATCAAGACAAAAATAATGCCACTTGCTGTGGTTATGTGTAGCATAAACCCGTATCAATAAAAAAAATCAGATCAATTGTCAATGGTTTTTACACATTAAGAGCAGGTTATGTGGAGAGAAATACTTTACCTGACACTTTGAACTATTGCACTTGAAGAAGTTAGGTGAAATTTATTTAATCTACCTCTAGATACCAACACTGCAAACTGAATTTACCATCCCATGCACTCCCTTTACAGACTATGCTCTCATCTTTAGAGAGCTCTTCATCTGCATATTTTAAGTTAGGAGATCTAACCTATCTTAGCATAGGAGATCTGCGACATATGCCTGAGAAGTGCTAAATTCCTTTCACTAAGTGTAAGGGAAGTTCTACTCGTGTAAAAATCTGTATTTCTTCAGTTAAGTCCCTCTCAGCTATTAATAAACCCCACAAAATTTCAGCCTGATTTTAAGATCTGAATTAAACTCGTAAAAGATAACTGATTTTTTTTTTCTTTTTTTACAGTTGGATTACACAAATACATACAAAAAGAAAATAGTAATCTTCTTGGAAAAACATTATCTCTGGTTTGATAACTTTCCCAATACTGACAGAAAATACTTGCTTATTAATGAAACAGCAAAATCCCAGCAAATCTAAAATACTGTTTTGAGTACTATCTCTCAGTAATTTTTAAAATCACGTTGCACATAATAAAAAAAAAGACAAAATAATGTTATTAATGCTGCAGTCAAGCACTCAGAAGCTTAAAAACAATTAAGGTAAGGTCATCTCTGAACCCTCAGTCTGGCCCTCTCAAATATATTTGTTTAGTTACAGAAGATTTTTTTCCCCCATCTCATTTTTAAGGATAAACAATGCTCACATAAATGGGCAGTGCTTTACTACTTTTCTTGCTGCCAAAGATCCTAAGTCTGACCTAGAATTCATCCTCAATACCAAATTACACATTTTCTCACTGCTTCTTCTGCAATAATGCAGATGGGTTTATCAATTCAGAAATTACTCCTTATCTCCACAACTGCCCCACCAATGTAAGGACTAGAATGGATTTTTTATACCCCGAGAACTCAAGACAGGGAGATAACCAACCAGAAGTATTAGTTAGTTTTGAGTACAGTCTGAAATTGTTCAGGACTATTCAGAAGCACAGTTCTACGTAACTGCATATATATTTAAGTACAGTATTTACAGACTTAAGTTGAAACTGACTGCTCAGCACTTTTGAGAATCAGATTCAAGAAAATCCCATTCAATTTTATACCTGATTTTGGATAATCAATAACAAAGTACCTTGTTTGACTACCTTTCCTCAGCATTTCTTAGCAACCACATGACAGAACAATATAGGGAGTTCATCAGCTTTCTGCTGCACTAATTGTAAACTCTCCATCTCACCCATTTCCCATGAACATTTCAGCTCTTACTAAGGAATCCTGTAAATACTACCAACCATTTACAAACCACATTACATAAGCCATTAAGTCCCCAGAACAAACCAGTCTAGCAGATGACAAGAATGTACTAAAACATAGCTCTTAAGGGGGCAAAGCAGTTAGACACCCATTCTAAGCATCCAAAATTAAATGTTACATTAAAGCCTGTCTTCCATGGCAGGCTTTAGCCTTAAGATACAGTAATTTTGTTTAAGCATTTCTTCACTTGAATTTGTAAATATATGTATCTATATACACACGCATTATGTGGAATTTAATTCAACTTATTTCATGTAGTTCCATCTGCTATCTTAACAAAGTACTGTTGAAAACTACCCGAATTGTTACAAAAAAAGGGTAAGTTTTTCTGTTCCTTAGAGTCATGGCTAAACAGGGAAAGATTTCTGAAGTTGACTTTGCTTTAGACACACGCTCGTGCAAATTTTTCCTCTTGTTTACTGAAATCAACTGAAGTCAAGCTCAGTCTCAAGTTTAGAGTTCAACAAACCAAACTTCCATCACTAATGTGTTAGAGCTCTTAAGTGAAACACAACCCAGCTTACCTATGATGAATTCTGTAAAGACAGAAAAATCTGATCTAGGTACAGAAATTGTATTAATAATTTCAAGTAAAAATGTAGTCGTTTTACAGATTTCTCCTAACTTCATGAGTGACCAAATCAGGATTTTTAACTTGGATACTAATCTGTGTTAAACCAGTATTTACATCACCTAGCATACTGATGAGTTACAGAATTTGTGAAGATTTTGTCTTTGCCATTGTTCCTATCATCTAGTCTATCTTGACAACAGAAACACTGATGACTTTGGATGTCATTCCAAAAGATCTCATTTCCTCAGTCAAATGAAGCTGTATTCCATTAAACAAAATACTTTTTTTAAACCATGTTCAGCTTCCAAAGGAAAGATGATCCAAAGTTTATTTTACGGCTTTAAAGATTGCACTGTATTATATTCTTTCAGGCATTTTTAAATCATACAGTGCTCCTCATAACAAGGCTGTAACTTCTCCAAAAGCAATTCTTTAGAAATCTCATTGACTGATAATATGTTCCCACCTTACTGTTTAGAAAGGAAGAGATGTATAACCATAGTTTAACTTTAGGCAGATGTGAGCATTCATCACCTCAGCTGGCTACTAAGAGCACCTTCCAGTTCTCATCAGGAAATTTAGTCACCACTCTGGAAACTCACGAAACAGGTCTTTGTTCACACAATTTTTGGTACATCTTATGTTTGTACTTAGCTTCAGTCTTGACAATTAAGCACTGTATCATACTATTTTTACGTGAATTTTAATGGTACTGATTCAAGTGCTCTCCAGGCTTTACTGATACATCTACTCTTCTGCTTTACTGCAAGAACAGCTTCAAGAACACTAAGTAACTTTTTTCAGTACTGGGGACAGCAAGTCACAAGTAAGCTACATGAAGAAATACTGTACTTTCTACCATTCATTTTTGTCCACATTTATTTATGAGTAAAACAAACAGCAAACATTACAGCAAAGGGGACATTCAGGCCCAGATTTAAAAAAAAGAAGAAAACAGATGCCTGACTAGATTCTGAATTTGGGCACCTCAAGATGGCTGACAAAGTACACAAAAATAAGTGAAAGTGATGAGTATTTCAGCAAACTTCGTAAGTGCATTTCAGTATTTATTTAGATGTTTTAAGCTCTCGCACTAGATTTTACAAGCTGGTGAACACTGGCAAAAGTATTTCTCCCACAGAACTATAACCACACATTCCCAAGACAGTATAAATATATGGTTGAACTAACATTAATACACATCACCATTTTATCAATTACATAATAAAACAAATTATCAAGTATTCAAATATTAAGTTACGCAGCTTGAAAGGCATACAAAATATTACAGAGGTCTGCCCAAGTCATAGCAGAAACTCAAAGAGGAAAAACAAAAAGAAAATAAAAAGATCACACTTTCAACAAAGCAATAGTTGGTAAACAACTCTCAATAGGTACAGTAAAAGAAAACTACAAGATTTTTCAGAAATTTTCTGATTAAGAATTTTTAGCTACAATAACAAAGCATTTCTACATTTTAAAAAAATATTTACTAAAGTAAAGGGCATATTCTATACTTCCTGCACAAGACAAAGGCAACATTTTACTAGAAATATTAAATAGCCCCTCCCAACCTTTTCAGGCCCTCTGTTAAGTTGCACATTAAGTGCCAACATTAATTTTACTGTAAGGCTTTTTGTCTGGAGACATTAAAGACTTGTGTGCTTCTGTACAATTTAAAAGATCTTCTACATGAATAACCAGAGTAATGACTTGTAAAATGGAGAGGTTCAGGTAACAGAAAAGTACAGATGCAGGGGTAAAAAAATTGCTGTAATTCATAGTATTAAAAAGACAGACTGTGCAAATCCTGGTAATTCTAGTGCGATTGTGGGAGACAAAACATACAGTGAGCAGGCAAGACTACTTTAGAGGCCATATTCTTCAATATTGAAATGACTGTAGAAAAAAAGATAGTAAGGTCCAGATAAGCTGGTAGTTCTCACATCATTAGAACTATGCTCATTTTAAGGAAAAACACGTAGCTGATATGCTGGGTGTTTTGGCACCTAATCTCTCTACAGATTGATTTATTTTAGTACCCCAATTTTTAGTAGTTGAAACTAGGTCGGTAAGACTCAATGGCATGATTAAAGGATATTTGATCTGATAATTAATGAACAAGGAGGCAGCTCAGAAACAGGGTACAGGAAAAACATTTACTGGGTCTCCAAATAGACAGATATTTATCTAAACATAGAAGATGCATTTCTACTGAGCCTTTCGCCTAATAAATACTCCTAAGGAAGCTTCCTTTACTACTAAAAAATACCAGACTGATGTCTTTGGCATGCAGTCTGCTGAATTCTAGTTTCCATCCTTTATTCCCAAAGAAGTACTATAGGCTGTTGAGCTTTACTGAATACAACAATTATTTCGGTGACCATTGGAGTCTTTAAAGCGCAGACGCATCTTGGGGCGGTATTTCTCCAAGTACAGAAGTTGCTTGCTGTTGAAAGCTCCACGCCGCTTCCTAGATGAAGAAAAACAGATTTTAAACAGAACATTAATCTACTGCCCAATGAAATAATATCACCAACCAGAGAAAAATATTTTTAGGTCACTTAAAAAAGCCACCTTTAAGTCAAGGCTGTAACCAAAATAGGGCTAATTGGAAGTTAAGTGCCAGGAAAGAGGGTGGTAGCTTCCTTTCATAAATACCTCACTGGACCACATCCTCAAAGGAGTACATAGCATTTTAGACAGTGTTCTAGTCTATGATAAGCACAAGCCAGAGATTTTTAACCAAGATCTTTAGAAGAAACTTTAAAAGGAAGCTACAGAGCAGCTGCAAGATGGCCTTCTTGAGAGCTGAAGTTATTAATTTTCTTAAAATACTTATGAAGAATACTACAATAAGAAAGTACATAAACATTTAAAGTCCCCATAATAAGATGCTGAACAGAAATTGAGCTTTCTTTGTTTTCTCAAAGTGCAAGTATGTGAAAAAAAAGGTAGTTGGCTGACTGTTTGGAGTATGTACCTGGCTTCCTATTCCTCATTTCATATACAACCAGTACAAGCTGAATTTAATTCTTCAAAGGCCTGGCAATTATGCAAGAAGTATTTTGTTATTGTTTATAATGGATGCAGCTTATTTTAAATATAGCTGAATCCTGAGAAATTAAAACATTGAGACTATAACTGTACTCATCCAACTTACATACATTGATTAAAAAATCCAAGGAAATATTTGCCTTCAGTAGACAACCAGAAAAGACTACGAAGAACTTTACAGCACACTGATCTAATACAGAAGGAAGGATCCACCAACATGAATGAGTATTAGTTCTGCCTGGAAAACAGAACCTGAATTCCAAAGGCATTCTGCCTTTCATATTTAAAATAAATAAAGAGAACTCTGCAAATTTAACTGGAAGTTAGGGGGTTTGTTAATGGTTGTTTTTGGTTTTTTTAAACATCTTCAAATAATTATGTACCAATTCTGGTTTCAACAGGAAAATACCCATTCCACAGGTCCAAGTCCTACAACACTGACTGCAAGCAGTACAATTTCAGATGTACTAAATTAAATACCTTACCAAAAAAAGGCATCAAAGACAAGAATAACATTCAGAATTTCCATCACTGCCCAAGGATGTATCAACATACTGAATCTTGGGAACAGCTACATGTTAGCATCATACTTACTGTCTTATGAACTGCACTGCATCTTCATACTTCATTCCACATTCTATCAGTGCAAGAGCAACTAAGACTGGAGCTCTGGTTCAAAAAAAAAAAAATCAGTTTAGCTTTTGTCAAAGCATACTCAGGAAAACAATTTACTTTACCAAGTTCTCTCTTCTGCATATCTGATGTTTCTTCTCTGGGAAAGCAGAAAACGCAGAAGGCATTTCTACATTCACTGAGACATTATATCACCTGGTTTTGAGTTAGCCATTCTCATTATATAGGGGTTTAAATTAACTCTGGTCAACCTTAGCTTCTTTCTTCTGACTTTAGATACAGGAGAAGACAACAGGAATAAAGTGCAAGTCATCTTTAACCATTTGTTTCAGATCAATTGATTCTGAGGTAGAGTTGCATATGGGTTTCTATTCTCCACAATGAGTCATCATTAGAAGCAGTCAAGATGCCAAAGCAGAAGTCAGAAGAGGGGCCGAGTTCATTAAGAACTGACAAATCCTAGAACTAGTGTCACAAGCTTTTGGAAAAGATGCAATCCGCAGGCTGCTGCGCTTCCCTGAGGATTTCCTTGTTTGCCACGGTGTTCTTCCTCTGACAGAATGAAGTTTCAGTTAGAAAAGTTTGACTTAAATCAAACTCAAATACCTTAGCAATTTATGATTCAAAAAAAAAACCAAAACAATCAAAGCAAAACCTCATGCCACACATTAGCAACAGACTTGTGCATCTAGTAATAAGTTTAAGTGGTTTTGTATGTTCACATATTTAAAACAAAACTTGCATGATAGAAAGCTAGGACCATCTTTTCAACTAATTAACTGCCCAGTTTTGAAGTAAACCAACCAGTATCATTCTGAGCAGCCGAAGAGGACTTGTTTTGGTAACATTCATCACTACGGAGAACTTTGTTACATGTGAAGCCACAATGCAGTGGATAAGCCAGGCTTATGGACAACAAGACCTGAAACCTCAATTTTATACTGGACATGCTGAAATCCATGGCTAGAATACATCAATTCTTTTTTGAACACATCTATTTCCCAGGGAGTCTTGAACAACAGCAAAAACACCATTATTTTCTCACAATTGTTGGAACTGTATTTAAGATAGTGCCAACAGACAGAAAAAACAGGGCTAAGAGGAGAATATTTAGCATTATCCCTAAAAATTTTCATGTCACTTAGCAATGAGGCAGAGCTTTGGGACTTTGGAAAATACTTTTCATCCCCCAAATATGTGGTGGATGAAAACTGCTCTTGATGTGCCAGAAGCACCCACTTGTTTGTGGTTAACGGTTACAATGCCCTTGGTTCAAGGAGACTGGCAATACTGCTGAAATGGAGATGGAGAAGAGGCAGGCAAGTCACTAAAAAACAAATCCATAAGGAAAAAACCACAAAAATATCAATGCGACACTCATCAATATACTTGGTATAAGAATATACTTGTTGACTTAATTCTGTAGACTTTGTGAGAGCAGTGACAGAAGCATCATCTCTTGACCTAAAGACCTTTAATAAATACATACAACAGCTTCCTGCCATCTTAACTACTTGTAAGTGTGAGGTCACTCCAGTGCTGGATACGTGACTATTTTACATTTGCCTCAAATAAACTTTTGCACTAGATAATAACAAGTCTGACCAGGGATAACAATTCAACAAATCTTTAAAACTTCACCCACCTTCCAAGACCAGCAACACAGTGTACAGCAATACAACAACCAGGTTCTTCACGAAATTTAACTTTAAGGAGGTTTAGCCAATCATCAACAATCTGATTGGATGGTGGAGCACCGTCATCAAAGGGCCAGTCCTAGGAAACACGATTGCAAATACATAAAGATAGAATTCTTGTAAGCTGTATGCATAGGCAAAAAAAGGAGGGGACACAATGGACAAAGAGCGGACAGCTAAGGAAACCACTGAAACCTACAGTTTTCTAATAGTGTAACTATAGCAAGATTATGAATACATTCCTTTCAATCAGTTTTCATTAAGTATATGATTTAGCTCAAAACTGAACCTTTTTTCCTTCCAAGAAAAGATGTCTGCACATTTTTTCCTCCATCAGCTGCTGGAATACACCCATAAGAATTAGTAAGGTGGTGTCAAATAATCTCTTTTTGGGGAGGGGGCAGAGTGAAGAGGGAAATAGGCTGGTTTTGAACTCTGCTTCTACACTACTTACCAAAACCTGAATGCCTTCTTTTTCCACCGGAGCAGTGTCATAAGTAGCTTCACATACTCTTACCACTGTGGTAACACCGTACTTCTTAAGTTCCTAGGCAGTGGAAAAAAAAAAATGCTGTAAGAGTAAACTAGCTTCACTTACCATTTAATTTTCTTGATAAACTAACTTAGTAACGCATTCCAAAATTTAAATTTAAATTTTAGCTAAACTCACGCAAATGCTTACCATACTGCAAAGAACACAGAAAGCTGAAATTACAAAAAACTTGGGTGCTAATGTCAGATACTTTAAGCTTTTCTGCATAGTCTTATCTGCAGACTAAGTTTAGTTATGTTGGATCAGACTTTTTTCCTTTAAAATCAGATCCAGATGAATATTGATTTATCAAGTAGTCCATCTCCAAAAGATCATTAATTTTAAAGGAACAGGAAGCTTCCTGGTTTGCGAAGCTACACACTTCATGAAAAGCATTCTGAGTGAAGTTCAAGTCTTCCCCTTCTCTCTCTCTCTGCTTAAAACAACAGGTTTCCTAGACCTCTTAATGTTAAGCGTTACAAGCACAGGACAATGAATTATTCCAGTTCCTGAGATATCATAATAAAATTCAGCTTTCCATTTTGCTATGACCCTACACTTAAAAAATAAGCAATCCCTCTTCATTCTCCCTGCAACAAGCAATCATTCACACTGCAAGTGGGATGGTAATGACTGAAGCATTGCCTAAGCACACCTAATCTATTTTTGAGAGTGTAAAGGCAAGCAAATGTTATCTCACTCTGTTTCCTGTAAATAATCCTGCACCAAAGGCAGAAGTAGCTGTAGTACACCTAAAATCTTGCTAAGGAGAGATTTAGCAAACTTGGACTTTCCCACGACATACCTTTGCAAGGAACTTATTAGCATACACACACACTTTATACAACCATGCACTCTGTAGTTCCAACATGCTGAATTCGTGGTTTAGATGATAAATTCAGTACTAGCAATATAAGCCAAGCCACTGGCTTTAGTCAGTAGCATGTACCAAAGCACTTAAAGTAGCTTCAGCAGCTCTGGATGCAGAGTAAGCCTATTGCCACAAATTTCACTCAAGCAGACACTATGACACAGAGGACCCTCTTAAACTACACTAAAACCATGATCTGCTAATAGTGAAGGAAGCTAGGCAGTGAAAGCATACTGCAATCCTGTTATTTGTTCCTAAGGTTCTGACCCACAATATGTATCACTATGCAGCAAGTGCAAGGAAATGTTACACCACTTCAGCCTAAACTGAATGTGAGCTCCTACCACTTAGAGGTATTTGTATTGTTCTACACATAACTCTGCTAGATAATTCCTGTTTTCAGACCTAAACAATGTACTTAATGTACCATGTACTAGACAACATAATTATTACTTGGCTTCACTCTCAGAATTATGTCTGTGGAAGCCAAAGTATATCTGAACAGATTTGTCTGCAGATCTTTGAAGCATAGCACCAGTATTTGAAAAAAAATCAATATACAGCCTCAGCACCTCCTCATATGGCTTTCACAGCAGTTATCATCTGCTAAGGGAAATTGTAAATATAGCATGCTGTTCAGGCATCAAAAAAATAGATAAGTAAGAATTCTGTGCTGGCCTTACCTCTATAAATTTGTTTAAGGTTGCATTGGTTGGATTATGTGTGATCAGGAATCTCATGTTCTTGTAGGTGATTTCCACAGGAGCTGGGCGGTTCATTCGGGCCATATTGATTTAGTTAAACATGCAATAAGATTATGAAAGTATTAAAAAAAATTCCAATACAGAAGTGATGTAGAGAAACTGAAGTCTACTTCACTACACTCCACGTGAAATTCTCAGTGCTTGGAAGTATGAAGTTGGGAGCAATGGGAAATGAAATGAACCTCCTAACAAGAAGCAGCAATTCTTCAATCCAGTAATACTGAGGCAAAAGAAAGGCAGTGCACTGAGGTTTACCCCATCCAGGTCTGAATTCCGTTGTTAAATGCTCTGCCAATTTCAATTCAACACTTCTTATCCCGGTCAACCACTCTTAGGGGGGCTTCTTGGTGGAGTAGTAATGAATTTCTACAGTTCACTTGTCTGCATAGAGGTCGTGCTGTGCCTGGCAGTAGTCTCCACTGCCCTTCAGAAACTCCATAAATGTGTGACCAAGAACACCACAGAACTGCTGTAAAGAGAGGTGGGGAGGAAAAAAAAGCATAGTGAGTACAGGTGAAACAAGGCCATTTTTAAGACATCAAGCTTTATAAAACTAAAAATTAAAACCCAGCAACTAAGCAGTTTCACAAGGTTTATTTTTTATTCCAAGAATTAGGTTTGTGTAAGAATCCTGTTACCTTTCTTAGCATGAAAATAAATACATTCACTTATTACAAAGTTTCCATGTAGAGTTTTTGCAACACCAAATCCCGTAATGTATTAAAATACCAATTTCAGATGTGCTAAACATAGCAACAAGTTTTAAGAACTCCTGTATTTATAAAAAGAATATTTCTTCCAGGATACCCATACAACTACCTTTTCCATTTTGAATTGAGAGACATCACAACATCTACTAAAGTTACAGTGCCTAAAGTTACAGAAAGAAATGCGTATAAATCCACCTGACTCAAACAGGAGGCCTTGAAAGCAAATGCAGTCTTTGTGGCCTAACAATACAACGTGAGCTTTTAAAAGAGGCTTTTGAGGCACACAGATTTCTAAGGAACACTTCATGCACTAAAGGCTGAAGACCAATGGCAACGTTCATATGCTTTTAACAGTGTTTTTACACCATGACTTCATTAATGTACCGAGATAGCAGTACTAGTCTAGCTAAATACATACATAGCAAGTTTATTGAACAGGTCATTCCTGTCCAGTGGTATGCTGCTTAGCTATGGTTAAATTTATACATATAATTACTGCAAGATGCAACCAGGAATTAAGAGAGCAAATGAGCTGCTCCAAGTTGTGTATTTATTTGCAGATGAACAACCCATATGTGCTCCTATGTACCGTGGAACCCTTACAGCAGATGTGCCAGTGCTACTGCTTATACCTGCCTAGGGAACAGGTGGGAAGAAGAGGCGGGTGCTGTTTTCCAAAAGAGAGGTACAAGTCAAACCGCATGTCCACTAAATATACTTAGGTATTAGAGAGAAACATAATCAATCCTACAAATATTTGGCAGAAAAAAAATATTTATGCTGATTAGTCAATCTATTTTCATGTTTTCAGACAGCTTCTTGCTAGGAGTTTTAACGTGTGTGTTAAGTCACAGGCATGACTTGTAAAAAACAAACAAACAAAATAAAGAAACACACAATAAAACCCCAACCTACTAATAAACACGAGAATGAAGTTAACAGAAAGAAACTAAGATGACAATTTCACATCCACTTGCTGCCACTCCAGAGATACTACCATCGCCCAGCAGTGATGTAGACTATAGAAATAAGTTTGCCAGCTACTTGTAAAAAAGCTACTTTGGTTTTTATCTTTAACAACTTGCAAGAGCAAGCACTCTAAATGTAATAGTCGTGGAAAAGGAGTAAGAAGGATCCTCTTAAGTCAAAGGTCAACAGAGTAACAGGAACCAGGAGAATTCAGACCCGGAAGAACTCCAAGAATCATCATCTGACTCACCAGCCATGCCCTAGCAAGGTGGCAGGTGTGCATTTAAAAGCCTCCTAGGACCAGATCCAGAAAACAGCTAAAATAGCAACTGAAAAAAAAGAATTGAAGGTAATTTATTTAAAGTCACTTTCAATTAGTTTAAGAAGCAGAACAGCAAAAAGGGACTGGACAGCTTTCGGCAGATACAGCTGCACTAGGTCTTTTGCTGCTTTTTGCACTGCACTGGAAGATCTCGTGTTGATCTCTTCTTAAGACTGCTAGGAAGAATCACAGACAGACCCTTGCCGTGGTGAAGGATGAGGGACTGAAGGCTGTCAGAAACACAAATGCATGCAAGTGAGCTTGAGGACACAGAATGGAGTTATTAGGGTGAAAAACCTTTTAATCAGCGAAGTGGAGATTCTGGGGAGAAAAGCATATTTAACATGTTGCCATACCAGGGCAGGTAGGTAGAAAGAAGTAATCAGGATGCATTCAGTCTTCTAGGCAGGCTGCCCTGAGTCTGCCACTAGGAGTACTCAAGACACCAGACAAACCAGTAAACAAGGAAAAGGGAAGGCAGCAAAGAATCAGTTAAGTAAAAAAATCCTTCTTCTTAATGCAGATTGCTAATGACATCTTAGAAACTGGGTACACAGTTCAAACTCTTATACAAAGTAGAAGCAAGTAGATTATGCAATGTTACATTTGAGTTCTATGTGTTATTAAACGTTACAAAGGATTCGTTTCGTTAATTACTGACTTTAACAGTCAGTATTAGATACATCAGAACCTTAGTAATTCACACAACTAAGGACCTAACCAAGCATGTACTTAAGCCTCACTGTTTGCCTTGCCAACTACCGCTGCCACATTATAAAGGACCAAAGCTCACATTTTCCTTTGATGTGAATGCCATCACTTCTCACTAGTACGAGGAGGAAAGCTTCACAGGCAGACCAACTCCTTAAGGCAGCAACACACTGTACTATCCCAAGACAGCTTTGCCAACCTGGTTACATTCTGTTCTGGGAGTCAAATAAAAATTAAAGATGAGTAGTACATGGGCACGCTGTTTGTGTTATGGCATTAAGCCAGAGTACAAGGCTTCACCCACCTTCAGTAAAAAGACCTGGAAGACGAGAAATCAGCTATGAAAGTAGTGTTGCAGTAATTATGATGACATCGGGCTTTGAGAGAACTCAAATGATGTCATGAGCTTTCCAAAATGCTTGGAAATACAGCTTTGAAATTACTATATTGTCTCATACAGTTTTGGTAGGTAAGCTATCAAAACAGTCAAGTCAGTGCATGAAAGCAAAAAGTCGCATAAGTGAAATTCAACTGGATAGTGTTGAATGCAGAAGGTTCTTTAACAGAGTAACACCAGCTCATCATTTATACCATCAAGTTGGGTACCCCAGCATGTTCTTTTTAATTTACATATAAATTTTCCTTGAAGAAATTTAATACTGAAGGATTTTGGAAAAAGTAACGGTTTCCATCCCAATAGAAAGTCCAACACTTAGACTGTCAGAGCCATCAAAATAACCCAGGAAAACAAAACTAAGGTTAATATGCCAGGACCACCTATTGAGAGAAGGTAACCTGTCCATTATAGCTGCATGAATTATGATCGTATGAGCTACTACAATTCAAGCTAGGAGTAGTTAGAAAATAGTCTGTTTAAGTAGGAGGATGGCATCTTGAAAGGCACAGCTTAAATTCATGCCCGTCTTTGGGACGGAAAGCTAAAGTACCTGTCTTCACTGACAAGCAGATTCACATGGATGTTGATTTGGGCTTTGAAACAATCACTCGTGTCTGTTAAAAATGGTTTATGAAAGTAATCTATTATATCATTATTGATATGGGGAAAGCGGAGAGGTGCAAGATTATCCTACACTGTAGACATTCTGGTTCACAACTCGGTAGCATCTTGAAAAGAATGCAAACAAAAGCACTTTTTAACACATTTATATATGACCCTTTACCTTCAGAAGACGTGCAAGAGGGTTCATGGTTGCTCAATCCACCTGCTCATAGACCAAAAACATTTATACCAAGAACCAACTATGTGGTCTCACATTCACACTCGCCTACTGAAACCACAGGACTAAAACTGGAACACTAAAATAAACTAAGTTTCATGACAATTTGAGAACACCTGCAAGGAAGTTCATTGTTCTAAATTACTACCCAACAAAAAGATACTGAATGACAAATACCTCCAACTTCCTCTTACTATTCAAGGCCTCAGTAGCACCTGCCAAGGCAGCCAGGGAAGAACAGGAGGGTAAGGGGTACAAACTGCAAAGCCACTACACAAGGTAGAGGCACACCTTCATAAGGTGCTCTTGACAAGATGTACCTCCTATCTACTGGGCACATAAATGCCTGTCTTATGATATTCACAGTGATAACACTGTCCATTTTAGACCACAGAAAGCAACCCATTGCCTATGAAAATACATTCATATCTCACCAATGGGAAGGGAGAATCCAAAGGTTTATCATAAATTTGTTGTGACATGCTCTATGCCGGAAGGATATTCTTGTGGTTCAATTATGCAGTGAAGGGGGAAGAAGAAATTATCTCAAAACTTCCTGTATAACAAGTCAATGCAACTTTTAGAGATGATGAAACCGAGGCCATGTGACTCAGTTCAAAGTTCTTCTGCTTGGACCACAAAAACAACATGCAAAGCAGCTTTAATAGATATTGGAGAAAATTAGACATCACAGAAACCAATCCATCCCCTTGTCAAGCACTACCTCCTGAGTCTCCAAATGCAAGGAATCTCCAAATGACTTAACACTGTCCCTTCAGCAGCAAACTAAATAAATCCTGTCATTCTACTAAAAAACTATTCCATTATGTTTTAAGCAAAAACACGAGAAATTTACCACATACAGCAATAACTATCTGCATGTATTTCATCAAGTTTAATTAAGCCATGAATGCCTAACAAAAAGTTGCACCTGAGAAGAACGCAGTAAGGACTTTCATTTAACACAGAAATATTTCTTGTATTGCTCCAATAGAGTGAGTTTTAATTTTTTGAAGAAGGTTAGTTCTGTTGTTAGTTTACGGTTCAGTAATACCCTTATCTGGGTGTTCTGGTTAATGTTTAAAACAAGTGATCACTTACAGTGAGCCTACATGCTGGGATAGATCCAGCATTCTTACGTGGCGTGTATTTTGTCAGAACAGCAAAGTTTCACTTGATAGAAGTTATTAGAGAAGGTATATTTATTTACTGTCTTACTGACACACTTAGTTTCAGTAAGACAATTACATCCTGTTCCCTTGGCTCTTGTTATAGCTGTCATTTATTCTTATTTCTCATTCTCACATTTCCTCTCATGGCTGTGTAATTTCTGTATTGCCTCTTCCACATTTGCCCCCTGAAACGACTGTTCCTGTAAGACAATTTCAAAACCCTTTGCTGTTCCATCACTGGAATAATATGAGCTGACATTTAAGCGTAATCTTCAGGTTCCTCGATTTGGCAGTTTTATGAGATTACAAAGAGACAGGGTTCATACTTCTGAGTCACTGCTTTCCAAAGACTCAGCAGACACAGGTAGACATATTGAAAAGTTGTCTCCAGCAGGAATAAGAAACACCAGATTACAGGACCTTCATGCCACCAAAACTGTACAGCTCAAAATACTTGTATTGTGCGTAGCTGGCTACCAGTGAGCAAACAATTCTGCTTCTACTGTCGTAGAGAACTTTATTTTGTTAATTCTTAGTCGTTTTTGCTTCCCTGCTTTTGGAGGGCATACTACCACCAGCAAGCCGTACGTTGTTTGATTTTTTTCTCCTTATATACACACTCTGCTCTGTGGTCACAGATGTTAGGCAGCACAGGCACCGAGATTACTAGGGAAGTTAAAAAAGGAAAACAAACCAAAAACCTGCAAGCAAAACCTTCTAAAGCTGAACTGTGATCCAGCTCCAGAAGGAAATGCCTTCCTTGAAAAGACAGATGGCAAGGTCTTGGAAGCAGTTTCGGTCAAAATTAAGATATTTGACTGTATTCGTGAGCTTTTGAGGCTCAAGGCAGATTGTTACAGAAATATCCGTTTCAACATGTACTTAGATGACTCCTCTGCGGACTTTCCCTGCCGAACAATGCCGGCTGCACACCGGCGTTCGGGCATACCCCACCTCTACTGCACTGAGCTCATTTTGGAAAGGACTCACGTCCTCGCCCGCAGCCGGCACTGACTCCCCGCCCGAGCACGGCGGAGACAAAGCAGCTGCCCGGCCGCCTTCGCCCCGGCCGCAGCCGCGCTCGCGGCGCCACGGCGAGGGCTGA
>VZRO01005485.1:110542-159482 GCA_013397915.1 Daphoenositta chrysoptera | reverse complement strand
AGCCGCCCCCGCGCGGGCCGCAGGATGCGGGGTGGCGCAGCGCGGGGCCCGCGCGGGTGTTAATCCGTCGGCCCGTTCGCCCGCGGGCTGCAAAACCGCTCTGGCGAGTTTAATGCCGACAGTAAGCTGCTAGAGCGTTCTGCCCGCAGATTACCCCGTGTCTTTTAAGTCGATTTAAAAACCGTGGTTCTGGTGTTGCAGCTGGGAGCTCAGCCCAGTAGGCCAGAAGCGGTGTGAGAAACTACAGGGGTCGCTCACCCGCGTGCTCCCGGTCGCTCCCGGGAGAGTGTCTCCCGGGGCTCAGGGGTTCCCGAAGGGCAGGCGTGAGGAGGTGGCGCCGGCGGTGGGAAGCAGCGGTGGTGTCCCTGCAGCGCCTCAGGGACGGCGGCGCGGCCGGCAGCCCCTGGCTGGGCACCGGCAACCGGGGAAACACCTCCGTGTGGGTCAGTGCCAGCTGTGTGAAATAACAGCCTGTTTTTAGCTGGAGTTCGTCTGGAGCTTTTCTAGTTGTATTTAACTAGTTAAGTCTTTTCTTCTGCATGATATTTTACTGCTACTATGCAGATTACAAGAGCTTGCAGAAGTTGTTTTTGATCTAAAAAATAAACCGCTCCAATCTGAGCCTCCTCAAGTTAGTATTGCCCTGTACAAAGGCATGGCTGGTTTGTGGTTTTGCCCAAATGTCCTGGGTTTGTATAAGCCGCATAAACCGTGGTTTGTCCAGAGGAGGTTTTCATGGTACCTGACACGTGAGAGATGACCTGTTCAGAACATGTCTCTACTATCTTTCCTTCCACCTGGCTTCAGGTGGCCATAAGCTAATTTCTAACCAGGAGCCATGTCTCTGCTAGGATAATGTACTTAGCTTCTCTGGGCTATAAATAGATCTAGGCTGTATTTACACTGTGTTTTCTATTTACTGACTTAGGGCACGTGTCTGGTGAACTTGCAGCTGTTTCCACTTCTCTATATAAAACTTCTTGAAAATGCGCTCAGAATGCTATAAAATAAGATGATCTCAAGGTTAATGACTGCTTGGAATATTGTTTACTTTTTGGTGGTTGCAATGATAGGAAGATTTTGGGAAAAAAGAAATAAAGTCAACATAGCTTCTCTCCTTCATAAAGTTTGAGGAATTTGCTCTGAATAGAGTTCTGTGATTGAACAGCTCTTTACCTGCATTAATCCATGTTTGGTTTTTGTGTTTGGGGTTTTTTCCTCCAACAACACAAGCTTTTGTTTACTGCTTCATTGCACAATAAACTGATCAGGATTTTAAAATCGAATTACTTTCTGCTGCAACATCCTTTGAGTGCTCCAGCACAGTAGTTTACTTCGAGAGTACTGGCAGTTTCTCTGAAATTACATACCCAAAGAAGAAAGGATTTAGCTCAGAAAACATCTGGTCTAAAAGGATTTTTTCTTTTTGAGTAAAGAGTGCCAGGATCATTTTAATGATTTAATATTAATTTTTATTAGATTGACCCTATCTGGTCCCCCTAGTTGTGATTAATTATGTCATACTAGTTGTCATTTGTGCAGTTCCTGTATTTTATGATCTGAAATGGCAAGAGATACTTGGAGACTACAACAGTCTCCTATTTCATATAACATAGGGCAGAATCAGAGATTTTTTTTAGGGGAGAGACAAGTGGATAGTTAAAAGATGGCCATTAGTGACCTGATGAAACAAAGTGGTTTGAGGAAACAGAAAGAAATGTGACTCCTAAGGAACTTTAAATATAAGAAAAAAATAAGTGCTTCAAAGAGAAATATGTGGGGTATAATCAGAAGAGACTGATACTACCGGTATGAGAAGCAAAGATGTGACCATCACCATCATTGTGGTATTAGAAAGATTAATACAACTTTTATGATAAGAGGCTATAATAGGAAAAAGCTTGAATGCATTTTTGAAGCAGTGGGAGTGAAAAACAAAATGTGGGCATGGACTGAATGTCCTTACCTAGCTGTCTATTCTCAAGAGGTTTTGGAAGTTTTAGTAGGCAGTTGTGCAGTAAAACAGTCAATTTAAAGAATAACAAAGTTTCAGAAATCTAAATGGTGGGTTATACCTTATGTTTGCTTTCTTTTCTCCTGAGTACAATAGTGAAAAAAATCCCTATTCACACTCTTTATGTAAAAGTGTAACTATTTAATAAGCTTTGCGAGCCATTTTTGTAAAGAAGTGGAATCTTAATATAATTAGGGATTTTTTTTTTTTACTTCTGATCATCCTTGTCAATCTTTCTGTACTTATAAAAGTTCCATTATATTATTTTTTAGTCAGAGGGACCAGAACAGGAAGTAGTCTTCAACATGCAGTCACACCAAGACTATGTATCACTTTGAAGTGGTTTTAATTTATTGCTATCATGTCTGTTCTGTTTTGAGAATGCTACTTCTATGGGATTCATGAAAATTAAACTTTAAAGTACTACTCTTATGTTTGAAATATGTGTCTTTATATAACAACTAATATAGATATTACTCAAGAACTAAATAAAAGTACTGGTTATTAATATACATGTCTTTTGCAGACACTTAACTTCTTTAGTCCCTCTAAAAATCAGTCAGTTGTTCCTAATGTTTGTCTGGGTCTTCTGTAATATATCATTAGGGCAGAAACCCACTAACAGTTGTGTGCTGGAGAGAAATGTCACAATCTGAATTTGTTCAATTGGATGTAGTTTCATTGTGTCTATATGGACTAATCCTATTTTAAATTTCAGTGGAATTGAGGATTTTATATAGCCATTGATGTCATGTCTACTCACTAGTCTACATGTATAGAATTAAAGTATACACTTAAGGTTCTTCTGGTTAGATCTTTGATCTGCTGATATTTACTGTAGCCTTTTGTGTAGAGGTTTCTGAAGGCTGTGTTAATGTCTATGTCATGCCAGTGTGTAAAAACATGAAGTGAGTTGACTGTCACTGGGGTAGACTCTCATCTGAGAAAAAACTCATACATGGCTAAGCAGATTAAAACAAAACATAATTAAAGGAAAATAATGTAATTAATGCAAATCAATGTAGTTCTAGGGAAAACAGCTATTTCCAAGAAAGCTGACTTAATGCTTTGATAAGATTACAAGATTGGCATAAAAGTAACTGCATAGCTGTAACACGGAATGTTCATGTTTTCAGACAATTTTATCAAAGGAGTGTCATCAAAGATTACTTTAAAAAACAAGTGTGACTGATGCAAAGACTGATGAATAGCGAGTAGCAACGGTGCCAGTGTAGTTCGTCAGAGTAATTTGGGCGTTTTAGTAACTTGCATTCACTCAAAAATGTGCTTTTAGTACCAACACTTGCAAAGTCATACACCTAGAACAAGGCACACAAGCAAGATTTTTAACTTTTCAAGAATACTTTTGTTACTCTTAAAGGAGTATAGGGATTATAATGGACAAGTCAATATGAACAGCCAGGGCAGTGCTTTGGTAACAATAAAAATGATCATTGTGTGATCCTTAGATATCTAATGTGAAATTGTGAGGAGTAGAGGGATTTTTTATTTTTTTTAATAGCATCAATACTAACTATTGAATTACCATGTGCAGATTTGACCACAGATCTTACCTGATCTTCTGATATACATAAAACCCCAACCAATTCGCCTGGAGCATGTGTGTGACATTTTTCATGTGCCCTGTTACCTACTCCTTGGTTTATATATTTATATATTTACTGCTCTACCTCTTAGCCCTTTTTTGCCTCCCTCTTCAGATTATCTTCAGTGCTGTGGCGTCTCTTGGATTCTGTGATCTTCTGGTGAAGAGCATAATGGAGTGGAAGGGACTGCAGGACAGTGTCAATTTGTGTTTGAGAGTGGTAGGTCCACAGCTGTGTCATAGAAGAGAGAGTGATAAATTTTTTGAGAATGCAAATCTGCAGAGAGTGTTCAAAGACTGGAAACAGTGAGACAAACAAGGACTCTTCCTGTTTAACTCAAAAAGTAGATGCAGTGATACCTCACAAGGAGAAAATACAGGCCTCTAGAGGTTTCTTAATTTGAAGAGTAAGGTAGATTGGTTTATAAATGTATGACAGATTCACTTGGTCTGAAGATACAAGTTACTGGCTTCAGTATAGGAATTACTGGGTGAAATTTCTTATGCTGTGATGTACAGGAGATCATAAACTGTAAAATACAGATTTTTACATCTTGAAGTGCAAATTTAACAGGAAAAGAAGACTTTTAGTAAAAAATTCTTTACTTCAGGTTTTTTTAGTTACTTCAAGCTCTTTATGGTATTTTTATCTCAATGGAGCTGTAGAATTTCTTATATTGTGTCTTAACTGGAAATTCTGCTTTTAATATTTCTAAAGTTTAATAATATTAATAATTTAACTGAGTGCTTCTTTTCATTTTTCCACTGATTATAGTTTTGTTGTGTTTTTAAAAACCCTCTAAATTACTGAGTTTCTTCTTCTTGTCAGTTCTTACTATGTTAGTTTCATTTCTGCAGCTTGGTCTCATGTATTCTCCCCTCTAGCATGTTTTCCCCTTTATTTTTTGGTGGATGTCTTCAGTCAAAATCTTTTTTCGAGGCTCTTTCTTTTCTTCGGTTCTTTAAAAACTCCCATGACTGTTAAACATTAACTCCTTTCTCTCCCGTGTCCCAAGTTCCAGTCAATAGCACGGTCAGGACGCGGTTCTGCTCTCCTGGCCTGGGCCCGCGTGGTCAGAGCACAGCTGGAGCCCTCCCCTGCGGGCACACAGCACCTCAGGAGCACTGTGCTGCTGTGAGTGGGGGCACGGTGTGCTGGACCTGTGCTAGAGGGGAGCCTTTCTGCTGTGCAGCTTTTTGTGCTGATGTGCTACAACAGGGATACAGAATTTTTACTGTGGGAAATCTATTTGTGATGCTCTAGCACATTATCAAAACTGAAAGAGTTTACAGTGGATTCTTAATATTTGTTTGGTTTCCTTGGCCATGCGTATTTATAAAAATACACTCTGAATTCATTATGAGGATATAACATAGACCTTTTCACCATTAATGTAAATGAGCACTTCATATACAAGGTGTGGTATGCTAAAGGTTTCTGGTACAGCATCATCATCTTGGGCTAGATCTTGTCTATATGCTTTTGTGGTAATGACAGTTATTTTCCATTTTCAGCTCCAAAACTGGTTTCTGCGTTTTGAAGAGAAAGTAATTTTAGTTTCTTTCTGAAACCCTGACTATATGCATTGGCTATGGACTGGTCAAAGGGATTAGAGAACTACTACTGAGACTTCACAAATATAACCAATGTGAAGCCCTTTTTCAGTTGCTCTTTGGAAAAATTTGGTGAATTTCTCATATTACTTCTGTCTGTTCAATAAAATAATTGTCTTCATAATGCCCAGTTTGTATTAAAACTTTGAAGACGTGATAATGAAGGATTTTTCATGACTGAAGAAATGATGATCTTTTATAGGCACATGCTTAAATAGTCACTTGTCAGGTTTAACATTCATAATTGGCCCTTAGGCAACATAAAATCTGAGTAGATGGTATTTAAATGTTACAGGAGTAATTATAAAGATGAATAATTTCAGAAAATATTTGCACAATATTGCTTACAAGTAAGTTTTCTCTTGTTAGGCTCTTTTACAGCATATCTGCTAGTTTATTCCTGTTGAAGTAAATAAAGCCTATACTTTAGGAAAACTGGACATTTTTGATTTAATTTAATTAGGTTTTCTCCAAACCCTTTTTGGAACAGTCCAATGGTTTGACATTCTGGATATATCACAGCATTTATCTCAGCAAGCTGTTTGAGCTCATGGCCTGGGAATATTTTCTCAAGTATGTTAGTGGCAAATGAGAGCCTAGCCACAGGGATGACAAACAGGGCCTTTGGTACTAATAGTGCTTTCCATATTTCCTATTACTTTTTAAGAAATTTTGGCATAAGGATCCTATACAGCTGCTGTTAAACTACTGCAATATTTTTTTTGTGTTACAGTTTCTCAACAATGCTACCCGTGAAAACTTCTAAACTGGTATTCTTAATGGTAATATTGGATGTTAATGGCAATTGCAAGAGCATACAGGAATTACAGGGACTCTCCCTTTTTGAGAAATTTCTTTGGACGAGTGTGAAAATTCATTTATGTTTTTGTTTCTAAAATGTAAACCACATATTTTATTGCCTTGCACTATTAGTGCTGCAACTAGAAATAAACAGCAATCCCTTTGCTCAGTCTGCTCATATTACTGCAGCTATCAGTCACTTACTGCCTGTTCCGCATCCTCTTCACACTGTTCCTGATTTTTTTCCCCCCTGTTGCTAGGGAGGAATGCTCATTGATTTTTCTGTGGGTTTTGTTGTCGTTTTGTTTTGTGCAGCAAAATAACAATTTATTGAGACAGGAAAATTTTGCACATCCACTTATATAACTCACTATATTCTTTTGTCAGCTGATATGCTGTACTGTCACTAGACTCAAAGTTTATCTTGTCATTTACTGTTGGAATCCCATTATTGTTAAAAATCATTGCCTTTCATTTTATTTCTGAGATTTGAATTAAAAATTGAAAAATAGAAGCTAAAGTTGGTAATGGAAGCTCTGTTGCAGTTCTATTCCATGCTCAAATATGACCTTACGTTAAATGACAAAATTATTATACAAGAAGCAAATTTAGAACATGTCATAAAAAAAAAAATATTATATTTTCTTGGTACATATACGTGTGCTTTTGTTGTTTCTTTGAATAGTGACATATACGTGTGCTGTTGTTGTTTCTTTAAATAGTGAACATCCCTCTCTCATATGGTATTATAATTGTCAGTGTATTAGAAAAGAGATATATCTGTGTTCAATTTAAGAGGAAAAACAAATCACTTAGAAACCAAAGTATGTGTAATCTTATGATCTAAAGCTCACAAACAAGGGAGAATAACTAGTATTACTCTAAATGAAGAAAATTACATATGTTTAAAAATCAAGATGGAAGCTGTAAGCTGTAAGGAAAAGAGTAGTAATTACTCAAATGTGCTAAAAAAATGTAGTGGCTTTTGCATTTGCATTTAAACAAGAAAGCATCTGAGAACCATCAGCCTCTGTGATCTAGTACTGGAATTCTTTTGGATCCTTAATTTCTTTTGCCTTTTGCTTGAGTAAACTGGTTCAGCAAATCAAAAATATGCTAAGTCTTTGTCATAAAAACATACTTTTGTCTTGGAGCAGGTACACTGTGTCAGACTATCAGTAAACATGTACCTTTTGTGACATAAATGACATTCCAATGGTAGTCCAGTTCTTAGGCTATTTTGCTTCCAATCTGCCAGATGAACTCTGCACCAGCCTTTGCTATGTGTATGATTATGTTGTTTTTTTCCAAGGATTTGCACAATCAGAATATTACTTTGGTCAGCAGACGTTGGTCAAAATAATACATACCAAACTAATGGTAGGGAGCTGTACCCCACTGAAAATATAACTGAATACACTGTAGTTTGCTTGTGCAAAATTCTTGATGCAGATCTGCCTCTTCTGTACCCCTAGTGCCATGTACCTTTTTAAATTTTTCTAACTAGTATTTTTTAACCTGCCATCAAGCCCAAAACTATATATTCCTGTCTAATATTTCTGCAGTTCACATACTCATGAGTGCTCTCAGCATTTCCAGCTGCAGGCATATGCATTTCAGCAGTAATCCTATTCTCTGAAACTTTTACTTCAACATGTTTCTGATGCCACATGGATAATTTTTTTTTTTGTAATGGGAGTTAGCATCTCCACACCAAGAGAAGTGGAACACATTTGTTTCTACATCTGCTTAGATGCAGAATTCTGGAGCCTCTACAACTATTCCCTATCTGTGTTTAAATGTTCCCATTGCAGAATTGCACAATTCCTGCCTGAAACACTACTGTATACTTGGGGATAGAGTAACAATTCCAGCAGTTTCCATGGCTGCCCAGTTTGTAATGAAAATATTATGCTGGTAATAGCGTTTCACATTCATGTCCAAAAGACATGAAACATCACATGGATGTCTGCATCATAACATAAGCAGTTAGAACTGGGGCAGCATGTTTAATGTGTATGTGGTGAAATTGGAGAATAGTCAGAGCTATGGGGGCCAGAAGTACCTCAGGTGTATGTGGTGGCACACTAAAATAACCACTGTCCTTAGAGCCGTAAAGGAAAAATAATCTGATTGCTTTGTTCCTAGAGACACACCACTCAGAAGGGCAGTATGTAAACTGGAGAATATCATCATAGCCATTGAAGTAAGCAAGTGCACCATTGTATATTCAGGATGTAACTGGTTTATGGAATTGTAGGTAATCGGTGATTGTTTGGTTTAAGGTTGCCTGAGTAGATGTGAAAACACTCTGTCGTGTGACACATCCCGCTGTGGATAATTGTATGTAGTGAAACTCATGTCCTTGAAGCTGACCTTTGGAAGGGAGGGAAAAGGAGTGGAAAGATACGGAGCTGAGTGCTTAGTCTTACTAAATAGGTCTTAACAAGTATTTCAGATTAACAGTATTTTCAGTGATAGAAAAAAGTGAAGAAGCTCTTCAAGATGCCAGTAGAGCCACTATTTTCTTCAGACTCTCTGTCAGATATAGAAAGATTTCAATATATCAAAAGGAACTTGATGCAAAGTCTTCCTAGTTATTAAAAGAAAATTCTTAGGATGGAGACAAGATTAATATAAAACTGATAATTTTTTTCTGCAGTACTTCAGGATAACTAAGGATGCTTAGAAGCAGACTCTCACATTTTCAGTACCTAAAATATACTCTTGAAAGAAGCCAGACTCCAAATTTACTGATACCGTTCTTGTAGCTTGTAATTTTATTAGAACTCTCAGTATTTAAATGAACTCCATTGTAGAAAACACAATAAAATTCCAATATACATTTGAAGATCTAATTTTACTTAATCATTTTCAAGCAAGCAAGAAGCAGTCTGGAGACATTTTCAAATGTCTAGTCAATGAGCTTTACAGACTGTTCCTAAAGATTAACACTACAAACTTTGGAGACAGCCTCTGGAAACAAGGTCACTATGCTGTTCTGTGGATGCTCTGCTGTCGTTGTTAGGATCATAAGGCAGCTCTTATCCACACATTCTCTGAAGCCTCTCATCCTGTTTGTGATCCAGTAAGTCTCAGCTTGAACAGAAGCTATCAGAACTAAGCACTGCTTATACGAGAGAAAGGCTACCAATTTCTCTCCAGTTTGAATAAAATACATTACAAGGTAATGCGGGAATCTTGACTTTTTTTTTTCGTAAGGTACCATTATGAGTAAAACTGACCATAAATACTTTTTTACTGCTCATATTTTGGGTTTTTTTTTTACTATTACTATTTACTATTTCCCAATTTCTATGTAATTTCACTATCCTTATTTAGGGGAGAAATATATCCTAGTTCAGTCTTCTTTCAGTAAATAGCCTGAAGCCTTTAGTCAGATTTTACTCTGCTTTATTCAGGCACAATCTAATATGATACTAATTTTGGAAACAAATAACTATGTCTTCATCTCTGATCAAACAGTTAAGCAAAAAGTAAATTTTGCCTTTGGAAGCTGCCCTTTAGTTTAAAAGATTACTTTCCAAAAGTATCTATATTATTTTACAGCATAAGCCATGTTTTCCAAGAGAATAGTCACTTGGGGATGCTCAACTTTAGACAGTTCCAGCATAAGGCAATTCACACCCTTAATTACATGTTACAGATTCCTGTTCAAAACATGAGAAGGACTAGGATACTAAAAATGGAATCAGTAGGAGTCAGCATGGCTGACTGTAAGATACAGCAGACAAAAACCATAGAGGAGAGGAAAAAACCTTAAATTAGCTTGGCCAACTCTTAGAGGATGAAGATGACTTTCTTTAGCCAGGCTGCAGTCAAAAGGAGGGAAAAAAATAGGCAAACATGGGGATAAAAGTTCTTGAACATAACCACAAAATTAATGTTTCTTTTAAGAGAAAGACATTTTTAAAAGATACTGTGTTTTCTAAGAAAATATTTCTAAAAATACTGAATAGATAAACTAACAGGGAAGAGATACAGGGAAGAGATACAGCCCGCAGGTGAAGAAAGTTATCAGCTAAGTAAATGACTGCACCTGTCAGTTGATAAACACTTTTCAGCCTGTCTAACACTGTGAGGATAACACTGCTTTTAAAAAATTATTTTTTTAAATTATCTACTTATCCATCATAGTCATGAAAAAAAAGTGTTCTAAAGGTCCCTACTTACAATTTTCTTGTTCACACACTGCTTCACTCAAATCCATTCATTCTCTAGAAACTAAAGCAGCATGCATTCTTCATTGATACCATTGTGAATTATCTTAACTGCTTTTGGGTCCTGCTTTCCCTACTTGCAGGATGAGTTCTGCGCTTTTAAGGGTTTTCACTTTCTTGTGTTTGATAACCCTTCCTTCTGCTTTTTCTCTGCTGGCATTATAGGGACCAGCAATATTGTTTTCTTTTTCTTACTTGCCACAAGACAACATATTTATTTTTTGTTTATTCCTGAGATCTCAAGCCTGAGTCTTGTGCACCCAGATACCACAGTCTTCTTTAGAACATTCTTCAAGGATTACAGTTTTCAACCTCAGAAAATGTATTACTCTATTTCCCCTTGCTGAATTACCAGGACTACAGTTTTACAATTAGTTTTAGGGATCAGTTGGTCTTCTTCCCTCTTATGTTCTGTGTTTCTCCTATACTTTCTTTACAAAATTCCTCTGAGCTGAGCTTTCCTTTCCAGTTTACATATTTGTATCCTTATGTTCTCTCTTCTGTCATGTTATTATTAGGGAAAAATGATGTAAAATGTTGTCTTCAAAGTAACTATCATTGCCTTAAGAGAGTGACTTACAAGGAAATTCATTAATCTGCATAATAAAAGTTATAACAGAAAACAGGAAACCAAATGGTAAAATACCCTAATCAGAAGTAAATTTATGAATTGGTATTTATACAAATTCAGACATTTAACTAAAGCTAAATCAAAATAATTTCCCTTCAAGTGGCAAAACAGACTAACTGACTTTGGGCTGCACCTCATGTAGAAACCTACCATAGCAGGAGACATACAGCTTCCTTTCGCCACCATGAGTTAGGTGCCAAATGTGAGAGTGGTCTAGGCTTTTTCTGTAATTCAGAGAGAGAGAGAAGTCCTTCTAGAGGCTGATAAATCCTGTTCTGACATAAGTATTAAAGATGGGATAAATTGCTTTTCAGCAGTATTTATCATGACTGTAGAGGAAGAATGAGCAATTAGAGTAAGCACCTATATTTCAAACTGATAACGAGGTAAACTGAATCTTACCAGTCTAAAGTGGAATGGACTCTCCCTGCCACTTGCTCTAATGTATCACCTATCCAAAAAAATTACCCCATCAGTGTCTAAAACCATGGTATGTGTCCGGCTCAGTTCTGAACAGTATCTATTCCCATACTCTGACCAATGTTTTGAGTTGTCCTATGTAATGGGTTAATTTTTTTGTTGTCCTTACCTTGAGAAGATTTAGAAACCATAAAGAACAGAATCAACCATCATTTCATTTCATTTTTGCAGCATTAAAAGGTTTATTTGACCTAAAATGATTTGATTATGTACTTCTAAGGAAATTTTTAAAAAAAGGGCTTCACATGGTTTTCAAATACAACTATGTCTCTGTATTGGCCTAATACTGCAGGGTCAGGGCACTTGATAGGAGTGCAAGACCTTAAATTTAATCCTCCCATCCTTCTTCTGGGGTTTGAATCTACATCTCTCAGAAGACTCCCTCAATTATCAGACTGTCCCGTGTATTCAGTATATAATGAGTGACTAGAGCCTCTGCAACAAGATGTAAAAACCTTTGCTCTTAGTGAATTGTATGCCTTTCTACTCTTTTGGTCCTTGATTCACTGATTATTTATGTTTTGTAATCGTAATGGAGCAGTATCATCAGTGGTCCAGTGCACCAGCTGCCCCTATCACAAATTCTTTTCTGAATCCTAGTGGCTAATCTTCTTATCCTGAGTAGGAAGTTACGTCAGTTTGTTTATGGATAATGATTTAAACAGAAGTCTCAAACATTCCAGGAAAGTGCATTAATAACTAGTAATTTATTTCTTATATCTGGATTTAAAAAGGCAAGAAGGTCTAATATATTTCAAACATATTTTAAGCAATCTGGCATAATATAAGACTGAACACTAAAAGGCTAGCATTGAGATTAATGTCAATTTAGAAGGGACAAATCCCTCAGCTGTAGGGTTAATGGAGCTCTGTACTGTGAATTTACTTGGCTTTAACTATGGTCATAATGTTAGTGTGAAACAAAAAGGAATTTAGATTCTGTTTACTGCCTTCTGTTGGGGACATTTAGCCAGATTGAATCCTTCTTTTCCTCTGCTTATCTGAGAGGTTCAATAACTCAGTCCTTAAATATGCTTTAAAAAATATGGTTTCAACCATACACAGTGTTGAAATAAAAGAATTCAGGTATGGTTTTGGACAAAGCGTTTACATTTGTCAGGCCTTTTAACATGAAATACAGGTCTTAGGAAGCACCATTTTTCACACATTTTGACACCTTTAATAAATTATGTTTGTTGATTATCAGAGTCTGACATCTCCCTGTAATTTGGGAGGGAAGTCCTATAATCCAAAATTAAATTTACTTTATGTAAGTAAACAGTTTTTCTGCTCACTGGACAAGGTATCTGATAATTTCTGATCTTTATATGAGGGCCTTTCTAAATTGGAAGTACAATTTTTAAAAAGTCTAAATTGAGTATTAGTAGTTAAGTAATTGTTTTTAATTACTTTTTGGCTAAGTTTTTCTCCTGAACTAAAGAGTGTAAGGAAGACTTTGCTAATGCCCGATTTCCTGTTGGTAGCAGTTAGTCATCTAGTTTAAAAGAGAGGCATGCAGCATAAGTGCCTTGGTTTTCAGTAAATATTCCCCTAACTTATAAAGGCTAAAAATGATCTTTTAAAATATATTTACTAATTTAGTTAAATATTACAAATACAGTGTCTTCAGTACTGTTGTTTATGCATTTCAGTATGGCTTATTTTTCCACAATGGTAAGACAGTGTTGATTCACTTTGGTTTATGAACCACAGCGACTCGCAGGGGCTTTTTTGAGGAAATTTTGCTAAGTCATCTTGCAGTTGTACTTTTGGTAATCTCTAAACATAATAATACTTTGCATTTGTCTTCTTTTTTTTTTTTTTTTCTCTTCATCTATTCTCCAATTTGTTCAAGAATCCAAATTCTGATTCTGCTTTTCAATCTGCTTGTATACTCTCCAAAACCTAATATAAAGTACAATGGTAATAAATTACTCTTTTATTTGATAATTTAATTATTCATATTATTGAGTAATATCTGGTATAAAGAAAATTTCTGTGGTTCTGTACTCAATCATCTCTCACTTTGGACAATGAACTATTAATTTTAATTAAAAGAAAATAGTTGAAATGGTTTCCCAAGTGTTTTTGCATCCATCTTTCTTTAGTTTCATCAAAATATTTTTATGTGATCGCTTTTAATAAAGTCATATAGAAGTATCAAAAAACATTTTGCAAGTTAATACATATGATCTTTTCCTGGTTTTGAAGGAGATTAAATTGGATTAAATCCAGAGATTCTCTAAAAAACTTTTAGGCTATCCCTTAAGGGCATTCATATTGTGTGCTTGTTCATTGCAAAATTTTTCTGAGAACTGCAGTTGGCTGGCTGCTTTGTAAATTCCTAATTACCTCTATTACTCCTTTTGTTAGAATTCTTTCTGGAACCTTATTTAGTATTTCAATTAGGAAATTCTCTAGAAAACAGAAAATACGCATTTGCGGCTGAAGACAAAGATTAAACCTAAGACATTCCCTCCCTTAGCAGTGTGTTAACATCAAGGCAGTTACGCAGGAGCCATTTCATTACAGAGTAGAAGGAAAGGAATAAATCCAGATCCAGCCTACTCTCAAGAAAGAATTGATTGACTGTGGATCATGAAGGGGCAGGAATGCCTGTCTGGCACATTGTCTGGCATGACACACAGCATTTCTGGACAGGATGGATTTCAGACATGTCACTATCTTAGGATTTTTTATTGTCTGGGCAGCAGGGTATCACATTGTTGTGTTGTCATTCTAAGTCACTTACATACTGCTATGTGCTATATATGTCATGTGGTTGCCAAATCTTCAGTTTTGAAAGCTACTCCTGGGACCAACTGTTTGAATATTTCTGTTGGGTCTCTTTTCAGATCTTCTTTGAATAGAAGATGCAATGGGATTTTAGGCTAAGGGTCTCCAGTTGAAAATACCAAGGACAGGGAGGGCACAGGAGCAAACTGTATTGGAAAAATGGGTGCTGTTCAGTCTTAAGAGCAGACCTGGTAGACACTATGTTGAGCTTTCCGGGGGATGAACTGTCTGACTATAGGCTTACTTGATTTTTGCAAGGTTAACAGCACCTTTGTGAAAAATAAAAGCAAAGGAGTACATGTGTAGGGCAATACCCTTACAAGGGAAAACTAACCACTTTAAAAGCTCCCAAAGCTCACAATACACTGACTGGCAGAAGTCCAGCATTTTTCTATTGAGATTTTTAATATCATTGGTTCCTATATAAATTGCCCTTTGTGCCACGAGTCTTGGCCAAAGTCTAATTTGATAGTGCCTTTCCTCAGGCAGCCCAGATGACACGGGCTGTGCGCCAGTGCCTGTAACTGGTAGGTCCTCTTTGTACTCCTGCTGCCACTGGGGCCATTGGGTACCTCCAAACTGCTGTAGTGACACTATCTACTCCTTTGCCCTCATCCCACCAAACTTTCACTTCCTGTCTTTGTGCCAGTCAGAAATGTTGCCTTAAGAATCATGAAGGAGGGGTAGTATGGAGAAAAAATAAGGAAAATTATTTTTAATTTCGACTGCTCTATGATCAACTTACCATTAATGGACGCCAATTAAAATGACGCAAAATCGTGAAGAAGAGGAAAAGGACGTAGTTCATTTATAAAGCACACAGGACACTGAAGTTCTTTGACTCTAGTCATTGCAGCAGTACAAACAGCAATTAGACCCCAGGAAAAAGGTAGGTTGTTTCCCACTGCTGGTTCCTTTCATCTTGTTTGCAACCTGTTTTTGCACAAAGCACCACAGCTATTTATAAACTGCAAGTGGGAGCTGAGAATAGGAAGAGCTTTGTGTTTATGGGATGAGAGTGTCAGGAGAGCAATACTTTAGCTAAATTGGGATGGCCTCTACAGAGTCCTATTTTTATGATTGTAATGCTACTGGTATTTTGGGGACTGAAGTCTCACAGACACAGGCTCGGCTTCATGTAATTTATATCTTCTTACATATAAAAATAAACAAAGTTATGTTAAAAAGCTGTGCTTGCTTTTTTTTTTTTTTTTTTGATTGATGTCAAGATGAGTAAAGCTTTTTGGCTTCTGATTGTAACTATATGAAATTAGTCAATAGGCCGTTTACCAGAAGGGCCAGAACGTGGTTGTTACAATACTGAGTTGTTTTAAGAAGAGGGTAGGGACATGGATGAGACGGTTAGATGCATTAAGGGAAAAAAACAGGTCTTCCAAAAAACCTTGTAATGGTAGAAAATTCAGTGCAGTTCCAGCAGGTCTGCATATGTTTGCAAATGACCTTCTCAGATATTATTTTTATTTTTTTTCTTTCTTTTGTTGTAGGTTAAAAAATACATGGCACAAAGGAGTGGGAAACCTAAAATTTCCAGTCTTATGTGCTCTTTCCAAAGAGAGGTACCATTCCAAAACTTTATTGAAGAAAATTCTTAGAAAAATCTTCTCCTATTTGCCACTAAAAGCTATGATGTTTGGCTTGGAGCAATTTGGCCTAGAATTGTTACCTGGCAAATGCTGACTTGAAAGATGAAGGAGAAAAAAAAAAAGGTTTTCTTAATGTGTGTTGGATGCACTGGGACAAAATGCTGTACAAATAGTTGATAGAAGCAGATTGACTTAGCATCAATTTGGGCCCCTACCAAACTAATAGATTTTATTACTAGAACAGGTAACTGCAACCCACTTTTGCTAAATAGAGGTTACAGAACAGTATTTAAAAGATATAATTTTATGTTTTCTAAAGAAAATGTTATTGAATCAGTGAAAACTCCTCATGTCTGACAAGTTATTTGTAACTTATTTGAACATAGCAACAAAATAACAGTACAACCTGCCTTATTCCCTGACGCTCTAGGAAACGAAAGAACCACTATGAAACCGAGTTCTTTACAGGTTGCAGGCCAGAAGGAAAAGAGGGGCCTGGCTGTTTATTCTTTTCATATTTATATGTTTCTAGGAATGACCATGGATTGGAGGACGAGGTTACCACCTCCTCCATCTTCATTAGTTAACAGAACAGTCCATCAAACATTCTCCACCCAGGAGAAGGAATGTAAACCAAAGTTACAGTTACTAAAACATTGCTATGTTTATAGAAAATGTGTGAGAAAGAATGAACACATAGAAACTGCAGGAGACAGGGCAACAATTCCCTCCTTAAAATTATGGAAAAAGTGTTTGCAGTTTTGATTTGCAAACGTTTTGAACTGGGATTAAAATCAATGCATTACTGCTGAGTTCATGGTTAAAACACTTTTAAAACATACTGTGTACTCCTTTAGCACAAGTGTCTTCAGAGGCAATGAAGAGTGAGTCAGCACCAGAGTAATTACTGGTTTTAACTCTTCCATGGTTATGACTGCAAAAATATAGTTAAGAAAATGATAGCTTCTCAATTTCTGCAAAATGCCATTTAAGAACAATGCAACTTATACGGCACTTGTAAAATGTAAAACAAGTACAAACAACTCCCTATTAATAATTGACAATCACCTTTTTTCACCGTCTAGTGATTTGGAGATCTGAGATAAGAAAGGCAAAGGGAGATATTCAATTCAGATGTGCTTTGTCAAGAGAAATAATGGAAAAGTAGAATAAAGACATGAAGTTTAAAAATAAGTTGGTAAACTTCCTTTTTGATATCCATGAGGATTAAGTAAATTTGTACTCTCATATGATTACAAAACAAAACCAATGACGTTACTATCTGCTAATTGCAAGTAAGTTATACAAATTAACAAATACTGATATTCACGGAGATCTGTTTTTGTTCCAATAGCTATATAAAGAAATGTTTTCCTTGCTAATATTGCTAATTTTTCATTAACAATGGAAGAGGCTAGACTAATTAGAAAGTTAGCAAACTCCTTATTGAGAATTTTTTTAATCCCTGAGATTGTACTAGAAGAAACAGCTGTTTATGTGTGTAAAAATGCCATGTTGAAACTAACCTTTCTTCTTTGGTAAAAAGAAATCAAGTCCCTTATTAACATTCTAAAGCTACAAATACAGAGAGTATTCTAGAAGCTCAGCAATTTTTGGCATGTATTTGTATTCTTTACCTGCTTAAATGCTAATGTAGGTGAGCAATCCCTAGCAAAGACCTCCTAAACCTTTGTTAGTGGCTGGAAAAGCCTAGAATCCAACTATAACTGCTCTTTCAACCCAATGTCCATAATCAAATGCAAGTCTTACTACTGGCCTTAGGGACACTGAAGTGAAGTACTGACAGCCTGTGGACTGCTTGCCCAAGTTAGCTTAAGTTATCTTTCATATACCAGTGCTTGTATATGTGTTGTATTCCTCTTCCTTACTCCTAAATAAGGTCTCCATGCCTCCAGATAAGGCTGAATTATTTGTATGCTGAGGGAGAAGAAAATACTGATAAATTTTAAGACCAGCATAATGTTAATAAATCATTGAGTAACTGAAAGAATAGACATTCTGTGCTATGTTTCTGAATTGATTTTGAAGACTCAGGGGAAACTGTGCAGATAATCCAGTGAAGGTTTTCTCTTGAGGTCAGAGCTAAATGAGACAGGACCCTGGTATTTCAATCAGTAGGATGTAAATAGAAAATGATTATTTAAAAAAGGAGAAGAATGGGGCAGGAACCTCTTAGGGAGTCTGTTTCTAAAGTTTGTGTTAGACGTACATCCTACAAGTATTTGTTACACCATGAGCTGAGTTGGGCCAGTGCTATTTACAATCATTCTCACTCACTCAGAATTCTGTTAATTCTATACCATACTAAGGGACCTTCTCATTAATGGAAGTCATAAGATGGCAGCTATTTAGAGTTGCAAACATTTTTACACTCTCCTTGATGGAATCCTAATCATTGTCTTATTCAGATATTAGATAGCGAAGTGTAAAGGAGGAACAGTTTTTGGATAATATTCTGACAAAATGAAAACATTTGTATCTCTGGAGGAAGGTTTGGAAAAGTACAGGAAGATTGGAAATGTGATCAAGTCAGGTCTGCAACAGCCCATCTGGTATTTACAGGGAATTTATAGAGAACGATGCTAATGGCATGGTCCTGTTATCTATCAATATATTTTTAAAGTTCCTTTTATCTTTTGGGAATTCTGATGAAGCATTTAGAAGGAGTCAAAATAGAACATTTTTGTTATAATGTTTGAAATGTTGGATGCAAACTCTCTTCTAACTGTAATGCTGATTGGTCTCTATGTATTTTGTAGGAAAGTTTAAAACATTGCCATTATTGATATAACATGGGAACCACAATGCAGTGCACAGTTAATTGAATTTTAACTTCTTTCAAGTTTAGATTGTAATGGATAAAAGCTGTTCTTCTATTGTGGTGTTTTGTTTGTTCCCTAGAAGCTTACTATGTCTAATTAATGCCTACTACACGTGTATTTGTAAGCTATCATAACACCCATAATTTGTGTGACCTTCATTATGGATAAATTTGCAGCAGGAAAGTAAATCTATTGAAAAAACTCCATCATTTTTGTCTTAGAAAAGTTCCAGTGAGTAAAACAAGTTCAGTGTGTATCTTGCTCATACTGCATTGCTTAGAATAGTTTCTTTGTGGACAGGACTCTATTTCTGTCTGGGATTTTGGGATATTTCTAACATACAGGATTCATCAAAAGTTTTATTTTCTTCATATTTTTGATCTTTACATTTACTAAAATATGAATGGTATTCCAGATGTAACTTTGATATGTTACACCAAAGTTTGCAGTTATTCTTTTATATGATTTTCTCCTGCATGCTTTTAGTTTGTCTCTAATTTAGCACTGAGATAAAGGACTTTTGCTTTGTAAAAGTGATTTGATATGGTGAATGTCTCCTGTTTCTATTTTAATCTTTGTTGATCTGGATTTATAGTGATCTCTCTTACAGAAATTATTTTGTCTAACCTGGTTTTTTTTTTTTTTTTCATTAGGATTTAAATGATTGTTTCAGCTATATCCCTGAGCAGGGCTTTTTGTTTTGTTTGTTTGTTGCGGTTTTTTGTGTGTGGTTTTCCTCTTCAGGATTATTTCTGTTTTATGTTTGTTGTATTGCTGTTTTCTTGGTGACCTATTTCCTGTCATTATGTCCAGACTCAGTCTTTTTGGCTATGCACTTTTTAAAAGGCTGTTTCTAGAACTCTGCCTGCTTGAACAGCATACAAATAAGACATTTCAAGTCTTCTTCTGACAATGTGCAAAATTTGCCACAGCATCTCTTACTGTTGGTGTTTTCTTGTGCTGGCTTTAGCTTTGGTATTGAAGTGAATATAGTTTTCTATCAACTTTAAGATACTGAATACTGCAGTTTCTAGTGTATTCCAATTTTAGTTGAAATATCAAGCTGTAGCTTTCCTTGGACACAGTTTTTGTAAATATGGCACTTTCTTATGAGGTTAATCTATTCCTTTATTACTTGAGATCCACCCCTGTAAAAGTAAGCAATTGACAAAACAAAGTTGAAAATACATTCCTGCTACTCCCATTCACATTCCTGCTAATCCCATTCACATCTCTAGATTTAACATCAAGGACATTTATATGGCTGATTTTAGCTGGCAACAGTTAAAAATGCTATAAAGTCTGTGCACATGTAGTGGCGGCTAAAATTTCTAACCTTCAAAGTCAAGTGATGCTAGAACAAACTGTGCAGTAAAAATGTCCTTTAGAGGTGAAACAGGACAAGAAATGATAAATTGTTATCTGTTCTGCTGTTCATTTATGTGATTTCATAGCCTGTAGTGAGAGGGAATCCTTTCTCCATTCGTGTATTGATAATTTGTTTTTCCTGATGGTCAGCAACTGAAAGATTAAGTCGCAAAAACAACAGTGACTCTTCAGCTCACACAAGAATTGCAAACATGCAAGGCAGATCATACAGTGAGAAAAACTGTAAATGCAAAATATTCTCAGTAGTGATTAATAACAATTACAAAGAGAAACAATTGTGGCACTCAGAAATAAGTCCTTTTCTATCCAGAGTCTGTAGAATTTAAGGTTAACTACAGACTTAAAGTGCTGCAGCAGCAGAATTCACTGTTTTAAAGACTAGACATATGCACGAACATAAAAATGTGAGTAAGGTTGAGAAACCAAGCACTAAAAAGTTTGTAAGTGCCAAAATGAAAAATGCATCTGCAATCTTAATTTGGCATCCCAGTGCTTATGTATTATGACATACAAGCACATACTAATAATATTACCTAATTCATTACAGCTGACAGTGCATACTATTGAAATTCTTCTCTGAATCATTACCTTTCACACAAATTTTTCTATGAGATGTATCACTTGCATCTGGAAGCATCACAAAATTCATTGATTTATTACTTTATGTCATGTGAAACAATGGAATATTTTATCCTTATCTAATTTGAAGGAATCTGAAGTATGGAGAGGTTAAGGTCAAAGGGATCCATTAATTTCATGTATCTAACTGAGAAGACTGAGGCCTCATTTTTCAAATAAGGTAGTATTTTTAGTAAGCCCTATGTCTAGAGCAGAGGTTCATCTGACAACTGTTACAGTGTGAGTGCTTAATACTTACACAGGTTATATCATGGCAGTTTTCATTTCTTGTCCCAGGCAGAGCAGCTGAGACTGCCAGGAAAATGAAAAAATTTCTAAACATGTGTGTGAGATAAATGATACACTTTGTGAAGATGGTGTAGGAATAGGTTACTCATCACTACAAGTCTTGTATAATTTAAATGTATTCAGTGAGTACAGAATTTCTAAGGATTTTGACTTCTCTTTCACAGGATTCTCAGGGTATGTGTCAGTGACACTTTAAAGTTTATAATGTGGCCATTTAAGATGGTATTTCACAGGGATAATGACAGGTTCACCCTTTAAATGTTTAATCTTGCTCAAGTTCAAAACTGTGGCACAGAGTAAGGAAGACAGAAAGACAGGAAGAGTGAGATGGGGCTAAAATATTACCAAAAAAAGACCTCAGGTAGTTTTTTATTATGTAGAAAACAACCTGGGTTTCCTTATTTCCTTCTCACAAATAACCAAAGTATTATTGCTAATGTTGTCTAAAAGTTTTCAGGCTCAGCCAGATTTCCGGTATGGAAACTGCCATCCTAAACAACTAGTGTTGGGCAAGTTTAAATTATCTGATCCAACTTCTACTGGAAAATGTTCGCTATGGTTATCTCAGCCATCTGCCCTCCTTGTAAATCTAAGGGCTTCATTCTGCCTCAAATTACATCAGTACGAGTCCAAAACGTTTTCATTTCTGAAAAATAACATCAGTGAAAAAGTGATAGCAAATGATAAAAACAATGTCAAATTAAAAAATTTTATTATTTCTGAAAACCGGAGATCTGAATTAACCCAGGAAGAATGAGGATCACAAAATATCTCTGTTCTCAATTGCATTTGTTTCCTATTCCTTTTAACCAATTTCCTATAGAAGTCGCAAAATAGGATTCATGTTACTAGGGTGGTTGCACTGTTGCAAGAGAGGAGTGGTAGCATTCATGTTATCTTTCTACATTATAACAAGAACTATTTTCATTAAAATGGAAAGATGTTGAAATATCCAGTTTACCATAGCTGCAATATTTCTCAGATGTGTACATTTTCAGAAATATTCAGCAGAATTTAATAGTATGATGAATCTCTGGCAGGGTTCTCTAATTATTACTACTGATCACACTTGAGTTCTTGAAATTTTAAAGGCTGTTTCAACAGAATTTCATTGGGAAAAAAAAGTTCACTTTTTTTTCTTTTCACTCTATATCAAAATGAAAGTGATCTGAAAAGCTATTGGCAAATGGAATTGTTTTCCATATAATCTCACTAATTAACTTTCTTTCCAGGAGAGTTACTAAGTACAGTAGCTACTGCAGTTCATCTTTATTAACCGAGGCATGGCTGACAAATCCACTTCTGTTACACTCCCTGAGATGTAGTTTAATAACCACCGTGTGTCAAATATCAGCTCTGCTGTTCCTCTTGGGATTCTTCTGTCAAGAGAATACATATTCTGTCTGTGCTACACTGGCATTTTCTAAAGCCATCCTCCAATTTTCTTGCCCAAGACCCACAGAAGATTCAGAAAAACAACTCAGGAAGTTTTTCAAACTACTACATGAGTAGTTTTAAATAAACAATTCTTTCTTCATCATAAGTTAGGGAAAGGTGAAAATGCCATTTCAACCAACTGTTCCATAAAAATCTATTTTACTGCCCAAGAGAAGGAGTACTGCTGCAGTGTAGCAATCATGAATGAGGCAAAGCTTGGTTGGGAAGAGCAGCTTTATTCTCTGGATTTCCAGACTCAGTGGTCTTCTGGTTCCTTTCTGAATTACACACTGCTGATTTCTCATTCTCCTTTAAATAACTGTCTGACATGTACTTATTCTAAACATGCTGTCAAAGCCTTTGAAATAGAAGATACAACATTTAGAAAAACTTTGTTCTTTCCACAAAAGAATATGATTGTCTGTCTCCAAATTTACTTTGGGAATTCATTTCAAGGATCATATGTTCATAATGCTTTGGCATAGAAAATTAAGTGCCCTTCAAATATGCTATGATTTAAGAAAAGTCATGGGTTTAATTAGATGGCTTTATTTACAACTGCAATATACTCTGTCATGTTGAGACACTGGAAATACTGGGACTGAATCCACAACTCTGCAGGAAACGTTCTACTGAAAGTACATGGAATTTACCCTCAGCAATAGAAAAACTGTTCTAAATCTGGTAAAACATTGACATCTTCTTGATATTCATACCTTTATCTTCTTTTCAAAAACAAATAATGCACTGCCATATGACCTGCACAGAAAAAGACTCAAAGGCATTAATTTACAGGTAGAAAGTAATAATCACTCTATTTTATTTAAATAAATGCAGAAATTAATCATAAACCAGTTGCTTTTTGGAAAGTAAAAGTTCAGTCATTTGGGGTCTTTATGATTTTTAAGACAGAATTCAATTTTATATTCCTAGTCTTGTTTTTAAAATTATAATATATATCCACAGACATGCATACGTGCCCATCCTTCCATATGGGTATATGTCGATTCATTGTGTACATATAAACAGATGTTTTGATACATATTCTGAAATGCATAACATTGTTTTGTGAACTACATCAAGTGAAATACTGTATGATTCTTTGTCATCGATTTCTAAAAATGTATTACTGTATTCAACTTTCAAAAGTCCTTCCTAGCACCATCAGAGGACTTTGTTTCTTAAGTATGAATAGAGAGCATAAAGATATAGTGTAAGTTAAATTGATATTCTTCTTAAAGAGGAAAAAAAAAAAGGAAAGGTGAAAGATAGGGTTATGAAGACGTAACTGGGAAAGAGAACAGGAAGAGGAAAAGAAGAGAAATGAGAAACTTTAGTCCTGTAAGGCATTGAGTAAAAATAAAGATCTGGGGTAGGTTTAAAAGAAGAAGAAAAAAAATGAGGTGAAGTTAAAATCATCTGTCCTGAACTCATTCTGTCAGTCAGAGATAGGAAATACCACCTTCAGAAATCTGAATACACTTTATCCATTGACTCGTCAATCACAGAAGAATTTCAGTGCACTGATTCCAAAGCCTTATTTACACCACTGTAGGAGTTACTGAGTGAGGATTAGAGAAATAGGAGGCTTATTTGGGAATACAGTTTCAGGAGGAGGTTAAATGAGATAAAAAATAGAATGAGAAAAATGGAAAAGATAAACTAAATAAAGCAAAATAAGAGAACCGAAAGAAAAGAAAGTGAATCTTTCAGTGAAGTCTTTCTATTTCAACACAGACTGTCATGTTTGCTGTTTTCCTGGAACAAATCTTTGTCCAAAATGATCAGTTGATGCCCATGAGTAACAAGTTCTGGATACTCTAATTCTTCTTTAGGTAATGAAAATTATCTTGATACCTGGGAGTCAGGCTGTGTGACTGACTCGTAGTCATGGCATGACTGGCTTGACCTACCTTACTCCTAGTTTGAAGCATTAAAGTGAGCAACAGACAAACATTTTCAAGGTTGAATGCTCACTTAAGTCCCAAAACTAATATCAAGCCTGAAATAAATAACCAGGGGCAGTCTGTGTTGGTGGAGTCAACACTTCTGAGCAGATTCCTTCAAAGAAGGTTCTTCTTTTACTGCATGCATGGTTTCTGAGAATTTACACTTGAAAATGTTGGCATCATTCCTCAGAATATTTCTGTGCCATCTGTAAGTTTTCCACCCCCTTGTTTTGCATTGTCCATCTGTTTAGATGGAGCATTTTCTCACAGGTCACGAACACAGTGTGTTATCCTAGAGAGTGAGGTGAATGACTATTTATCTGTTGGACTCAGCCTTTAAATTTTTAAGGCATGGATTTTCCCCACAGTTCCCTCAAGATGGGCTGATAATGGTTCTCTCCATTATCTGAGGCACTAATGTCTAATACAAAGATGCTTAATGTAAAAGCCTTTCACTCAGGTAGAGGCAACTTCTTCAGCTTTGCAGAGACATAATCCTGCAATTCATGTACCATGTGAACTTCTGCCGCTGACCTGCTTCTGCCACCTTACCCTGGACATCAGTGCATTGCTTGGGGACCTACACTGAAAACTCTCTTCTGCAGGATTGCCAAACCAGGCATCTTCTCAGCTATCTTTTCTTAGGGGACCAACTTAGAGGATGCTTTCATACCATTTCCAATGAATGGTATAAAGACTTTTACTGTCTATGTGGTAGTGTATATATTAATTCCCTCAAAAAAGCAATGTTGGGGTTCTTTTCTTCTTATTTGAGAGGCAAAAAAAAAAAAAAAAATTATATTTAAATTTCCATTCTATTATATCAGGATCTGGAGCAGTCTTCCCCTTTTCTGTGAGAGCACCTTAATCAACAGAATATGGGTTAGGGTTAGAAGAGAAAAAGACACAGGAACAGGTACAGTTTCAAGTTATCAAATAATTACTTACTTGTTCAGAGAGGAAAGACAATAAAGCAGTTTTAAACTGGGATAAAAGAGAGTCAGGCATAGATTTCAGTTGTAGTATATTTTATATTTTTCCATTTGAAAAATAAGACTTTGAGCTTGGCAAAAGGGAACAAACCGCTAAAATCAATTTATGGAGGATAAAATCTACATTTTTTAAAAAAAAAAATCATGTATTTCAAAAATCACAGTAGGCAGATATTAAACATTTGCAGATACTGCGGTATCAAAACAGAGAAAGAATCACTTCAAACTTTAGGCTAAGGACAACTCATTTTGAGGATAATTTGCATAGTGACTTTTGGCAATTTTGGTGAAATTAAATGGCAACAGGATAAGCCAAATCTGTTGCTGCAATCAAGAAAGAAAAGAGTTTCCAGTTCTGCTGCTCATCTTTCATTTTCCGTAGATGTTTTTTACATCATGCCACTCCTGACAGACATGAAAAAATAATTATGGGACTTTAAAATTTGTGTGTGCATTACACCATGGTCAGGATATATGTGGACTAGTGGAAGGCTTCCTGTATCACCTGTAGAGCTCATTTCCCTTGCACTTAGACATCTGCTTCTTGTCTGTAAATTAAAAGAAATACAACTTTACTAAAACTGTGCAGGAATACCCAAAACCATAGCACTATAATCAGCAAAGAAGGTGTAGAGTCCCAGAATGGTTTGGGTTAGAAGGGACCTTGAAAAGTCATCTAGTTCCAACCCTTCTGCAGTGAGCAGGGACATCTTTAACCAGATTAGGTTGCTCAGAGCCCCATTCATGATCAGCTTTGTCAAAGGTATGTGGGTGAAATGATGCCAAGCCTTTTGGAAAACTCCAGAGGTTCCAGCTCCAGTTAAAGGGATGAAAAGGGGTGCCTCTTTGGGAGGAAGCATTCCCATTCCTCCTGCACTTCCAGTGCAGCATTCTTTCTTTTGCTTCATACCACAACCACTGTGAGGGAGAAAAGCAGATTGTCCTTCCTGAAGCTCTCTAGAGTGACCCAGATCAAGGCAAACATAAACACAATCAAAATGAAGTTTTGAAGGGTCTTTGTGTGTAACAGCAAGAATAATCAGGACTTGAGAGCTGGCTGAATGGCAGGTCCCGGAGGGTTGTAATCAGTGGCACAGGGTCTAGCTGGATGCAATCCTGTGCCATGTGCTCTAGGATGGCCCTTCTTGAGCAGGGGGGCTGGACCAAATCGTCCTCTGTGGTCCCTTCCAGCCCGACCCATTCTGTGGTTTGGGCTTCATTCTAAAATCAAGTGTGGTTTAAGATGGGTAAATAAGATTTTAAAAGCAACATTTTACGAACTACAAGACTTGTTAAAATTTGTCTACATAGCAAATTATCTGAGATTCTGGATTGTACAATAAACAACATGCACAAAGAAACATAGAAATAAACATTAAGGTACTGCACAGGTACAGCAAAAACTGGCCAATAAAACCCCAACATCTTAATTTCTACGCGTACTCTCACAACTGTATAGTCATAGTGAGCTTGCAAGCAAGAATAGCATGGAAAAAAGGGGAGCTTTAATCACATTCTTTTGAAATTGGGAGTATTTCATTGAGCACTGAAACTATCGCCAGCCAAATGAGGTGTGAATTTACTTTATCATTAGATATGAATGTTGCTATGTGACTAAACAAAAGATTCCACTTATCATTGTTGTCAGGACTTTCAAGAACAAGAGTTTACTCTCGCTGTAAAAAGTAAAATGCAATCTGATCTGTTTCAGTGGAAATACCTGAACATTTTTCCATGGCATGTTATCTGTGAAAAATGGAAAATTTATTTGAGCTAAACAGCAAATAATTGCTCCAGATATACTGGATTTCACGTTACATAATCTGTACATTGTTAAATTTTGAGAAAATATTAATCCAGGCTGCATTACCCCTCTTGTACTAAGCATAAATAATACCAAAGAGCAAGAGCAGTCATGAATATGTCAATTTTTGAATGTGTGAAACAGTTCTACTGCACAAAATGAAACATGAATTCAAGAAATGCAAAATTTAAGCATGGATTGAGAATATTTAATGCTGTTATTTGAACAAAGTCATAAAAAATATCAATTGGTCACATTAAAAGTGTTGTCTATACTGTGAAATAGAGGAACATTAATAAAAAAGCATTGCTGAATTGTGATTTAGAGGCACACACAAAGAAAGACAGATGGCATCTAGAACAAGACATATGAAAGTCTGATACTGGGCTAGATAGCAAGACCCTTCAACTTAGATTTTTATATTTAGATGCATATAGACATGCCTATGGCCCCATTATAGTAAATGGAAATCTCATCAGTATAGTTGGAGTCAAAACAGCAATTTAGTTCACCTCAGAGCAGACATTAAGGCTATGACCTTGCTAGCAAATAAAACAGTCTACAGCTTAGATACCTGTAATACTTAAATTTAGGTGTTTGACATCACAGTGTGGTCACACCTGTTTTTTTCTCCTCAGCTTTGTGGGAAATTTATGGAGAAAACTACTTGTGAGGACTTAGAGAAAATTATTTAAAACCCCCTGATTTCAGTCAACCCTAGATTTTCACTCACTCATATCCACAAAAAAGCAAAAATATGTTTTTCTAAGTGGTCTGGCAAGGATCATCAGTGGTTTATGTCAATGGCAAAGGATATGGTTGTTGATTCCTCACTATGTCTGTTGCCTTCTTACTTACAGGTGATATAAAATGGGTTTTTGGACTGCTGTTCAATACCATTTCAAAATCAATTATTTCAGGGTGATTCTTCTGTTTCAGAATTTAATTTCTCTTTTCATAATTCTTAGAGAATGGGTTGCCCATTTTATATGTTTCCTCATTTGAGATATCTTTAAGCTTACAGTCTGCCTTCCTTGTAGAATAACAGGAATGATATATGCAACATAACGTTATCTTTATTGCCATTCTTCTGTTACCAGACTACAGACCTTCTGATCTTGACAAAACCACATTCCTCAGTCATTCTCAGTTTGGTAGCTGTCAGTTTTGTTCTTTGCCATCAACACAAGCCATTCTTTTAGCTCTTGCTTTATTGTTTCTCATGGAACCATAGAATAGTTTGAGTTTGAAGGGACCTTTCAAGGCCATCTAGTCCAACCCCCCTGCAGGGACATCTTCAACTAGGTCAGGTTGCTCAGAACCTTGTCCAAACTGCTCTTGAATACTTACAGGGAAAGATTGAAGTATTCAAGAGCAGATTAGATGGGGCTCTGAACTTTGTGTTGCCCACCTTTCAGGGATGGATTGAAGTATTCAAGACCAGATTAGATGGGGCTCTGAACTCCGTGTTGCCCATCTTTCTGGGCAACACAGTTTGTTAGTCAGGGAAAAAGCTCTCAAGTTGGTGTTTTAAAATAGATATAAAAGCAAAAGTTTTCTCATACTACACTTTTCAGGAAGTGGTAACAAAAATCAATCTTGAGTTGTATTAACACAAGGCAGTCTGTGTTTTCTATCTGGTGGAATTTGAATACGAATTTATAAAACTTGCAGGTTGGAGAACAGGGTTTATTTGATTTTAGACATAGATATGAAGTTTAGTGATAAGAGCAGTTATGCTTCATTGTGCAGAGGCAGATTATCTGGTAGAGTAGATTAGGACCCATTCAATATGTACTTGCAAGGTCAGGTCGTGAATGGTCACTTCTTGCATTGGAAAAATCATGTATTATGATTTTGTGCTAATTTATCTTGTGTATTTCATGTGATCATTCTCGTCTTGTGTCCCAGTCAAAACAACACACTAACCTTCTGTTCACTTTCCACAAATCTGCCATATCCAGCACTTCTCTTACATGCTCTTTGCTTCAGAGCTCAGTTGTTCCCCCAGGAGGCAGCTGCACTGGAAGCTGAGTCTGCCAGATGTAGCAACTGCTTCTATCTGACTTCCCACCCGGGCTGGAGTGAGGGCATAAACAGTGCACTGGAAGGACTTTTGCAGGAAAGTACTGACGTGTACCCCGCCTCTGAATCACTTCTGAGCTCAGTGGGACTCTTCGAGCGTGGAAATTGTGCAGTCCAGACCTACTGGCTGGCTGGGACATGCTGGCTTCATCACCATCTGTGTTGGCATCATCCTCATTCCACTCAATTTCTGAATTTTTAAAGAGAAAAATGGGTGTTAGTTATGCTGTAATGACTGTGAATTGATGCAGAAGTTTTAAATGAGGACAGTGACATTCCCATGTTTCACATGCCAAGGAAGAAAGAGTGACTGCTAGAGATTTTTTACCTGAGCCTCTGTTAGGTATTGGAAAATTGGTTGAATTTCCTGCTATGCTTTGCTGTGAGCTCAGGAGTGTCTTTCTCCTTGGTATCCTGGAGTACCTAAGGCCATGGTGGACCCTAGCACAGCAAGGGAGGCAAGTAGCCTGTTTCAGGTAAGAATATGAAAACACCCATTTGCTTAATTCGAGAGGACACTGGATTCATTTGTCTAATAATGTATCAAAACATGATACTGCTAGGACAGGCAAGCATCCAGACAAGAAATCATACCATCTGGAATATGGTGTCTCTGGAAAAGCAAAGTTTTGCAAAGTGTGCATACCACACATTACCATGATTGGTAATAGGTTTCTTTCTGCTAGAACTCCTTCTGCAAGGAGGGGGTTATTGCTCCCTGGAGATTAACTGATTCTGCTTGGGGAGAGAAATTTGCAGAGGTGATAGGATAGGTCAAGTGGACGAGAGTGATGATTTGTTTGAACAAGCTTGGTGCCTGCACATGAAGGAAAGACTGTGTTCAATCTGTGGAGGCATTCATTGAGTGGCTGTAATGTGACAGGGACATTGATACATGGGATATATGTGGTCTTTGTACAGACAAGCCACAGTTCCAGAGACAAGATGGAACCTGAGGTAGGATTCTGGGCAGGACTTCATAGTGATAGCTTCATAATTATATCTCTTGAGGCAGAATGGGTTTTGAATCCAACCAGTAAGATATCCCTGTTTGCAGAACACCCAGAGCCCAGTTGTGTGCCCATAAAATGGAAAAAAGTTAGAAGCTAAAGCACATACAGTCTGATACCCTTGCATACTCATGGAGGAGGAACAACAGTACAGCCCACCAGGGCTAGCTGTAGAGCTCCCTCTGGACACTGAAGTTAATTTTCCTTTGTTTCAGCTGTAGCAAATAGCCTTACACGTTAGGGGATGGTTGTGTGCCCTTCAGAAAAACCATTAAAAATGCCGAAACAAGGTCTCCATCCCCAGAAAGGATGAAGCCATTTTTATATAATCTGAAAGATTTGATAGGGTTTGCTGTAAACTTTTAGAATGCCCATTCTTTCTTGATGTCATCAGGTGTTCATGATGGTCCTTCAAAGAAAGTGTGAGGCAAACAGCTAAAGCTAGTAACAGCTTCAAACATTCATTTAATCCCCCTCTGCACTTAGGGCATCAGAATTAAGAGCACTGAGTTACTACCCTGAATACAGCTTTAATATCTCACTGGGGATGCAGATAAAAAGCATCAGCAGAAGTGTGTAATTCCATTAGACCAGCCCTGTATCTCAGAGCTTATGCTATTCAGCTATCAGGGAACTGCTGTGGTTTGCCTGATCCAGTTGTGCCTAGGCTTGTTTAGAGGAAGGTGTTCCAAGTGAGGTATCAGCATCTGAGACACCAACGTGCAGCTATATCTTACTATATTTACTATCTACTCAGGATGTGAGGTTACATTTATCAGAATGCATTTATTAGCAGTTTATCGAAATGTTTGGTGTAGACCTGCCTTGCCAGTGAAGTAAGTCATGTCTAACAAGCTCTGATGTTTCCAACAGGTAGTAATTGCAAAAAACATAGTGTTAAAAACCTAACAGGAAAAAAATGGGAGGCAAGATGGTTGCCTTACTCCTTTGCTTAGGGATTGGGAAACATCGTTGCAAAGAGTTTGAATAAGCAATTATTACATGGCAAACACAATAAAGTGTAGCCAAAGTACAAGCAGAAACACTTCTATGGCATTCACAAGATTAAATCGTTTAACTGTGTGCCTCACAAGGTATAGAAGACACAGCAGGATAGAAATATAAAACCGATGAACAAGCTTATTTCAGACCAATGGCGAAGATTCAAGACAGAAGTATGATGGAAAGTGATGTGTGTTCATATCCTTAGAGAGAATATGAACTAGGATTTAAATACATTATTTCCTATTTTATAGATGTATCAGCCTACCAAAAATTTGCATAACAGAATTAACCCCTTTGGCAAATGCACTTCAGTTCTAAGTAACAAGTAAAAGCAAAACTAGAAAAACAGCTGGATTAAGAAAATATGTTCAAAACATTTAGTAGTATACTGGTCTTGCAACTTTGTGCAAAGTAAGCAGTTATTTCCTGAGGGCAGAAATTGATAGCTGGAGTGAAAAACTCTCACAAGATTTCAGCTAAATCAATCCATTTCTGTTTGAGTGCAGAAGTGTTAAGTGGCATTTGAGTGAATCTAAACCTTAGAAATCCATCAATGTGCAAACACTACAAATGAAAACATTATTTTCTGTCATTTATTTGTTTGCTTTTGTTGTGCGAAATCTGTAATTTTAAAAGAAATAATTTGTAGTCTGTCTGATTGTGTAGCAGTCTATTGAATTTAAGTATCATTAGGTTAGAATTTGCCCTGCTGAACTGGTAAATACAGTCATTTATAGACAATTAGCTGCTTGCTGATGTCTTTCAGATGCTGATCACCGTGAAATGTAACCCCCATGTCACGTCTGTGCAAGCAGTTCCTGCCATCCTCCCACTGCTGCCTATTCTTCTGGACCTCAGATTTCATAGCTCCATTTCAGCAGTAAGTAAAGATTTGACATTGTTGATAAATTTACAGCTATCTGGTGCCTGAATTTCTAAGATGCTGTGCAGTAAGCACAAACTGGCGGAAAGCATCTCAGTCACATCTCAGAGTATCTGGAATTTAACAGGTATCAAGATTGTCTCTTCCCAATATATTTAACAACTGAATCTTGCTAAACTATTATTGAACAGCCTTATTTGTTCTGTTCTCATGGAACCTCATAGGTAAGGATCTGTCAGTGTTGAAACCATCTAAACTTGATCTATCTAAAATCCCTTTGTGTCTGTATCTGGTTTATCAACTGTGTTATCTGAACAGCTAGTGATGGTTTCTGCAGAGCACAATACACCTCAGAATCCAGACATCCTGCAATCTGCCTGTCTTCCAAGCAAGACTATTTAACCACATTGATGAAAAACAATTATATTGCACAAAATAGTTATTACCATATTTAAATTTCACACAATAGTCAAGGAGGAAGCACACTCTAATTAAAAAGATGCAGAAAAATAAAAAAGAGTTGCACAGCTTGGAAAAAAATAAAATGTTTATTATTAGCAGGAAACCTCAGTAGTACTGTCTAATTTGAACCAGTTGTGTGGCCTCATCTTGAGCAATGTGTGCAGTTTTGGTCACTGCAATCTAAGAAAGATGCTAAACTATTAGAGGGCAGCCAAAGGCGGTGACCACTGACAGGACCCAAGGGAATGGCCTGAAGTTGTGTCAGGGGAGATTTAAGTCAGATACTAGAAAAGGTTCTTCTCCCAGAGGCTCCCCAGGGAAGTGGTCACCGAACTAGCTTAACAGAGTTAAAGAAGTCTTTGGACAATGCTCTCAGGCACATGGTGTGACTCTTGGAGATGCTGCTGGGCCAGGAATTGAACCCAGTGATCTTTGTGGGTCTCTTTTATCTCATCATATTCTGTGATTCTGTGATTCTATGACTGGTTTTCAATAGTTTCTAAATCCTTCATTATGTTCAGGAGGCATTGTATAAACTAGGCATTAGTAACAAAAATGTGAAAGAATCTCTGCTTCTTTTTCCTTTTCCTGCCTGCTCCATCACCTTCCCTTGGCTATTCAACAGCACAACGCCTTCATATCTCTTAGGAAAACACATACTAAAATAATAGGCAAAACTCCAGTTCAGCCTCATCGCTGAAAGTAATGAAGTCTGTTAACATGGGCTCCATTCACACTCCCTCCACTAATACCTGTCTTGTCGCTTGCTATGGTCTAGGTTGGAGCTCTTCCAGGGAAAGGAGAAATGGTCTGAAATTTTCATTCCCTACACTACTTAAAATTAGACAAGAGCCCCAGTCCTGAAAACTGCTAAGTGCAGGGAATAATCCTGAATAGTATCAGTAATTTTGGAAAATTACTCTTCCATTACATTACTGGGGGTTTACAGAAGCACATCCCGAGATCTTGTACACAAGATTGTCTGTGCCAACCTTACACTCAAGGTTATCAGCACAAACCTTGTGGTGTACCCCAATCCATGCATCTTGCTAATGAACAGGGCTGAAATATACTGAACTAATGGGCTTTTCATTCAGAATTTTATTTGTGGGTATGGTTTTCGGATGGAATCATCTCATCTCTGGGAATCAGACTGACCCCATCATCAGCCATCAAATGACAAAAGCTTCTACTCATTGCCAGACTTGAGACAGCATCAAACCAGTAATTTCATCACTAGCTTGCAACCACTATCCAACCACTAATAGAGAGTCTAACCATGACTTTAAAAAAAGAAAATGCTCACTATAGAATAGAAGTGAAGTTCATACTTCCAACAAAAAAAGAGTTTAATTCTTGTGTCAAAGTGTAAGAACAACTTTGTTAAATCTGTCTAGCTCACTGATCTGTCTCTGACAATGGCTACTAGCAGATATTTTGGGAAAGGCAAGGACAAAATTATTTTTTCCCATGGTTTTAAGTTACACCAGTCTGAGGCTTTGGGACTTTCAGAATGGATATCTTGCATTAATTCATCCATTAATTTTGTCTAATTGCTTTTCGAGCTTATTTATACTTCTGGCATCCACAACATCCTATAGCAATGGGTGTTACAATTTTATTATGTGTCACATGAAAAGATACTTCCTTTGGTTCTAAATCAGTTGCCTGGTAATTTCATTGTGTTCCACCTTGTCTTTATGTTATGGGAGACAGTCAATAGTTATTTCCTATCCACCCTCTCTATGCCTTTAACAGTTTCTATATACTTCTCTCTAATTTTCTCTTTTTTTTTTTCATTATTCTCCCCAATTTCCCCATTTTTTTCCCTGTAAATCTTAGTTTATTTAATTCCAAATCTCCAATTATACTTCTTTTCTGATTTTACTGTCTCTCTTTGGGGTAGAATCACAGTACCTTGTTTCCATTTGATTCTTTACTGGTTTCATAATAGTTCTTGATGTTCTATTTTCAGCTTTGATAATTTCTTAGCATTGAAACTATGTTTTCAGAGAACTTTCCATAGGATCTGCTTCCAGGATCACCTTCCTCATGGTCATTTGAAGCCTAATATTAATAAATTTAGGTTTGTCACCTTATGCTTTGTTCCCCTTCAGGGCGATAGGTATGGATTTGCTTTCATGAATGATGAATTGAATTGCCCCTCTATCATGCAGGTGAGGGGGGCATGTATGACCATTCTGCAGCTTGTCCTTGTCATTTCTCATGCTGATTCTTGCAATTAATTTTGTTCCATTTGGAGATTTTTTTCCTCACTTTTTGTTTTTTAACCAGATAATTTAAGAATATGTTTAGTATCATATGTCTAAACACAGATACCTGAGGGACTCTGCTGGTGCCTTCTTTGTGACAAATCTACCATTTCTTTCCAATATGAGTTGGCTGTTCTTTGACCAGTTACCATAAGAGGAATTTCCTTCTTCCTCTCTTGACACTGAACTTTTTTAAACGAGCCTTTGTGACAGATTCTTTTCAAAAGCTTCTTGAAAATCTAAATTCATTGAAATTAAATACTGATTCCTTAAGATAATTATTGTTCATGATAATAGAAATAATTTATAGTTCTAGATTGGGGGTAGAATTCAGCCTTGGTTACACTTCTGAGAAGTCCTGACTTGACAGCAGCCAGTCTCTAATCCATCATCAAGAAAAGCTCAAGGAAGTAGCAGAAAGCTGGTTTTTGAGTATCTCCAAGCAATGTATTCAGCTGATCAGAACCACCTGTGCTTCTGTGGCTAAGCAACCCTGTAGGTGATTAACACGGGAGGATGAAAGATGGGAAATGTATTTTTTAAAATCATGATTCACATAGGAAACATCTAGAGATTTGCAGTAACTACCAATTTAGAGGACTTGGCTATCACTGTAAACAGAGATAAACGTCAATATGTGCATCACTGCAACTAATATGTCTCGATTATTGACAGAAGGAGTTTCCTAAGATTGATAAGCTTCATAGAAAACTATCCTAAAAAAGGGCTCTGCAAACTTATGGGAAGCTTGGCTGATTGAGACTCTGATTAATCTTTCCCATTTTCTTGGACACCAGAACTACAGTTTCTATATTTTCTGTTCTTGGCTCCACAAGATATTTTGTTTACTCAACAGAGAGACTTTTTTCTCCTGTAGGCCTCTCTTGATGTCTTTTATTGCTCTTCAGCCTTATGGGGTACGCTTACTGGTGCACATTGATAAAAGTAGTCCATTTGGGATTATGGGATAACAGACAAGCAGAGATGTCACAAAATGTGCATGTATATGGTCTTGACTGCAGGGAATAGGTATCAAATGTATCTTGGTTTCACTGTGCGAAACTTGACAAGTTAAGGAATACTTAAATTTAATCAAAGAGGCAGATGAAATCTTGCCAAACCTTCTAATATTTCTTTTTTTTACCATTTTACCGCCTGATAGTCATTCTTAATTGGAAATAAGACAGAATTTAATCTCTGAGCAATGAACAAAATTGATTATGAGCCAACTTTTTCGTGGAGACTGAATTTCCTTTGTCTAGAAAAAGATGCCAGTATATTGTGCATGATGTCTGTCAAGTGTCAGCTGTTTATCAGTAGAAATGCTTGGATGAAAAATATCAAACTCAGGGAAGGTTTAGATGGGGAACGGGAATTGGAGATTGATCTGTAAGAAATTGCGTCTTAGAAGTACAAAGCAAATATCAGTAATTGGCATGTTCTTAAAGGTGTAGTGTGCTAAAATATACTTAAATAAAAAATGAGGGTTTCAAGGGGCTGACATTCAATACTATCTATAGAAGAAAACATATCTGAATAGAAATATGTAGTAAAGTTTCACTGCTTCTTAAACTGGCATTCAACAACATAAAAGTAATATTATGAGTTTAGATATTTATTTATTTATTTATTAACTCTATTGAACCTCTGGAGTCTCACTAGGGTGGTGTTTTACCTCTTGGACTTCAGTTATGCGCCTAAATTTGGTCATACATAGTTCAAAGTCATTATGCAAGATAGAAACTCATTGCAGGAATAGAGTGGAATTGTGGACTTCAACACTGAATTTTAAGATTAGAATAATAAAATAAAAATTATTGAGGTGAATTTGTTAGCTTTTTCCACAGATAAGGACTTGCTGACAGAGTGGCATCCTTGTTAAATAAGGTCTCTGACAAATGTAGTCTGTTTCTTTTACCAGAGTAATCCTAATCTATTCAAACATATTTAATGTTCTGATATTTCACAAATAAAGCTAAAAAAATAATTTGTAAGCTAAAGTGCTTTCTTTGATGCTGCATCCAATATTTTTCTAGTCACTGTGTTTGACAATCAGAAAACTGCCATTTGGAAATTCTTCCAGTTTTGTGTTCAACCAGTACGGGTTGAACAGTACAGTACAGGACAATTCCCAATTCAGCCTTATTCCCTAAACATTCCTGGCCAGTAAGCAAAGAATCGTCCTTTTTCTACCAGTATAGATGAGAATGTGTAGAGATTGCAGTCATGAGATATTGTTTCACCTACCAGGTTGGAAGGTATACTTATGAGGACTAAAGTGAAAGGGGAAGATTAAATTTTATACTTTCAGTAAAACTTAAATTGAATCATAATTCACACAAAAACTTATTAAACTTATAGAATTCTCAACTTTTTTGATTTATCAATCTGTAATCCTTTGCATATGTGTGAAGAGCAACACAAACTGAGGAAAAACTATAGATTACATTTTAATAAACACTGCGTGTACATATGGCCCTCCCTGAAATGACAGTAAAGAAATGAGAGAAAAAAAAGTTATTAAGAGGATGAAGAAACACCAGCATAATTTGCTGAAAACTTCGTGGTATGTCAGGTGCAGATTTTGTGTTCGTATGTAAAAACCCACATTTAGAAAACCAGCTGAACCTCCTATTAGAAGCAATTATTGTTCTACATTGAAGCAATCCCTTGTATTGTTTGCATGATGATTAAAAAGAAGAGCTATTTCTTTGAGAAAAACTATACAATAATTATAATAATTCAGTTTCATTTCTCAACTTTCAATGCACTTCCTGAAAGGGTTAGCTGATACAGAAAAATGCAGCCACTATTTGTTCTTCCCTTGAGACAAGCCATGCTCATTTAAGAAAGCTGGAGTCCCCAGCCATGCCCCATGGAGTTTTGTTTGCCTCTGCTTTAGCACAGGCTGCCAGACTGCCTTGCCCAGGGTTTGGACAGGCAGCAAGTAGGTGTGTATATTGCATTCAGAAGCAAAACAGGGAAAAACAGCATGCTTGATTCACACCAGGATAAAATGTTGGAGACCTATAAGTATTCACATTTATTGTTCTCTCAGAAAAACATACAGAATTGCAGAAGTTTGTACAGTGGAATATTTTCTAACCCAATTACATGCACAAGCAGCTCAGCAGCTCAGTCTGCAATAGTTTGAATCTAAAACTGAGTGACTTTTGCCCTTGTACTTGTTACTGACATTTTTGGAGTATACCAGCTGACTTTAGGAATACCTGGTTTCTTTAATATCATCTGACATCTGTGACTGTGCTGGCCTGGACTCTGTAGAGCTATGCCTTTGACCTCCTTATATATATTTCTGGGACCAGTAAATCCCTAGATTTAAACTATACTTTATCCTTCTCCTCCCAAAAGTAGCTATAATAGAGCCTAAGGTATAAGGGTCCAAAAGCCTTGTTTTTGCCTGGAATTTTCCTCCTGCTGTGAGAAGCAGTGCCGCAAGCTCCCTGCCCTGTACCTTCAGGTACAGATGCTGTGGATGGATCAGACTCACTTAGCCTGTGGATGATTTGTGGGAATAAGGCCAACACATATAGGAGCACAAGAACACAAAGTAAATAAAGGTCCCAACAAATAGAGTCAGAATTTTTCCATTTCAGATTTCAGGGAATTTATTAATTATTTTATTTATATTCTTTATAATAATTGTTATCTTTTAGGTTATTGTAGGTCTGATGCTATACAATGTCTAAAAGATATGCAAATCCCAGGAAAGGATAATTTCTGTCTGTTCTGCTGCACTCTGCTTTCAGCTCACTGTGGACAACACATTATTCTGCTTATGCCTTTTCTGGAAATAAAGCATTTGGAGAATGAAAGCAGACCATCTCATTGGGCTGTGAAGACAATAGAGATCTTGACCCCATAGAGTAATAATTAGGTTGTATGATGGGAGAAGAGTGACCTGAATTTTGAAGTGTTTCTGTGATGAATGTTGATATTAGAGCATCATAGGTAATATATGTAAAACACCTCTGCAAAAGTATCAGTGCTTAGAGCTCTGGTGGCTCTCTTGTTTGCCCAAAAGTGTGTTTTTGAATACTCTGTCATATTCTATCCTCATGCATTTGTGTTTTGTGGCCAAATGACCATGTTCTCCTGTGTACAATGACAACTAGAGCAAAAATGATGGCAAGTACCCTTTTTATCAAGTTAGTCTCTTGTTTGGTGCTTAAGGTACAATCCAAAATTATTTGGGCTTAAATTTCATCAAGCAGTGGAGAGTCCTGAGGTTGCACCTCCACCTTGCTAAAAGAAATGTGGCATCAAATTGATGTTTGTGCATAAAAATTAAAGGATAGCTTTGTGTCCTCAGTTTTCATTTATTCTAAATATAAGTCTCCCTGCCTAGTTCTTAAAAATGTGGCTTTGAAAACAAACCATCCGTGCATAAGAGTTAGCTTTTAATCTCTGGGGATAGATGAACTTAACTGCTGGTTCAAGAAAGGAATCAAATCTCCGGAAGAGAAACCAGACTGCCTTTTTTTAAAAACAAGTGTCTCCTTTTGGCTGACTCTAGAAAACTTCTTTTTAGCATGTATATTGGGGTTGGAGGTGATTAAATTTTCTCTATTACTACCTCTTTCTATAGGCTATTTACAAATTCAGGGTATCTAGAAGAATAGATACTTACTGTGGTGATCAGATGTTTAAGGTGGACATTAATGTTTATCTTCTGTAAATGTTAAAGGTTTGTGACTAATATATATTTCCTCCCCCAAATTCACAGATCTGTAGAATTTGAGAGTATCTCAGAGACATCTGTGTTCCCAGTTCATCTCAAAAGAGCAGAGTATCTGCTGTTCCTGTACCTCACATTCCTTGGCTGCTTCTCTTCAGAAATAGCAGACCTGTATACATTTTCCATTATTGCAAGATACTGCCTTAGCCAGTAAGCAGAGGAGACATTGACTAATGCCAGGTCAGATCCTAGGGCAATCAAGAAAATAGTTTTGTTTTAAAAGCAGTGCCAGGAATTCTCATTACTAGAAAATATTTGATGGAAAAGAACTAAAACAATAGTTGCGTGAGTTAAATTTTACACCGAGCTGAAACAGTGTTTCAGAAATATAACTGAAGATAAACATCCAAAGGGGGTTTCTGACAATTAGGTATGATTCTCAACTGAAGAATTAACCCAAAATTATGCAGGTTCAGTTTGCTGCCTTTTGTTAACATACAATCTGACTTCCTTTGTCTTTCTTTTTCCATTTTTCCCTACAACTTACTGTATTTATTATAGTGCCTTGTGCTATGTTTACTGTGGGCAGAAACTAACTTCTGCTGAGGTACAAAATGGCATTCTGGGTTTTTTTAATACTTGTACAGCACCAGCAGCATAGACCTTAACTGAAACACCTATAAGGGATAGATAATAACAGTTTAATACATGGCAAGATAAGAAATTATGTGTTGAGATATATAGATATATATATATATATACATAGTACTAAGATATAGAATAGTCATTTAGAAGGTTTTCAAGATAGATAAAATGTAATATCAGATAAAACTTTCTACTGTCAGACTTACAAAAAATGGTTTTGATACCATTGATACTGGTATAGACCTTGGACTGAATTTTTTTTTACTTGTAGGAAAGCTTCAATAAAGAAAGACTTGTAATAAGTGTTGCTGCTGCTTCATGGTGAGACATTTCAGGGCCCTGAGAGCATGAATTGACTTTATTGGCTCTGATGAGCTTTCCCAGGACCCCCACCCTTTTCCCCAGGGATCCCCGCCCTTTATTTCTCTCCTGAAGCCTGAGCTGTGGTGTAGGTGTGCCTGTCTCCTGGATGGACCTTAGAGCTCTGCTGTAGCTGGCTGGTGTCCTGGAGGGACCCCTCAGATGCCTCTCTGAGCCTGTGTCCTTTGCTCCTGGCTGAGCACCCAGGGTGACCCCTGGGCCTGGCACATCCCGTGCTGGGCTGTGGCCGTGGAGCAGCCCCTGCTTCCAGCCCATGCTCCCAGCTCAGCTCTCCGTGTTGGCTGTGCCTCAGTGTGCCTGAGCATAGGTTTCATCTCTGTTCATAGCTAGAACTGGTAAGTTCAAAGGGAAATTTTTGCCAGACTTGCAAAATAAAAAATAAAAGGAAACCTTGCAGAGGTTATGGTCTTCTGATAATTTTTAAAAAATAAGAAAAAAGAGTCATCGTGTTTTATTCACAGAATGTTTAAATGCCACTCTTTATTGACTAATTCTTTGCTTTGCATAACCTAATACTGTCATGTTGAAACATTAGATGAAAAAAAAAGATATTTCCATTCGAAAGGAAAGAAAGTAATAAAAGCTGTAGTAAAATGAGTAGTGTTGTGTAGAGCTCAGTGTACGCTGTCCAGGGATGTGGCTATGGCAGAAGCATTTATAAACAGTTCAATATGCAGGTCTGGATGATGAGGAAAGCTGCTCTAAAGTAAATTCTTTAACCACCAGAAACAGTGGTGTTTCTTCAGCACTGTTTTGCATTTTGCTAATCCGTTTCTGTGTCAGTAACTCTGGCTGCTTTGTGCTGCCATAAACCCTGGGGTGCACCGTGCCTGATGGGGTCATGTGTGTGCAGGTGACTTAGAAAGCAATACCCTGACTTTGCACCACCATTTAATTCCTGAAGGGAAGTTCCTTGTACCATAAACAGTCACAGCCCACCAATATGACCACATGTGGTCCCATTTGCTTTAAAATACCAAGAAAAAATATTTAGAAAACTTACAGGAAAGGGAGATGCTTGTTTAGCAAAAGAAAAAAAAAATATTTACTGACCTTAGAAAGGTACTCAAAACACATTCCAATACAAATCTTTTGCCTGCAGAAAACTCAAACTCTTTGGGTGAGGAACATAAATTACATGAAAGGCATCAATCATTCTGGGGGAAAACGTCTCTTCTGAACCTGTCTCAGCTGAAGCCATTAATGGCCCCAAATGTGCTATCTAGTTCTTTATGACTTGGCTGCCAAAACACTTGTGCATTCAACTTCTAATCTACTTTCAGACAAGACTGACAAGATAGCCCGTGACAGAGGTGATACCAGCCCCAACAGCTTTGTCTGAAATCAGCTGGGGTTTGCTCACAGGTTTCACCATCAGCTTCCTACAGACAGGCAGGCAGACAGATGACCAGCCTGGGACTGCCAATGTTTTCAACCATCTAACAAAAGATCACTGCTGTCTAGATTTGTAATGCTACCTTTTCACTGTCATGTACTTTGTGACCTAAACTACAATATGTATGTTTCAGATGTGGTGTAAATATAGTGGAATACAAATGTACTTCCCTGTGATCAACAGCAAATTAGGTGGTGATGAGTAATCTGTTCTTTCAGACTCTCGCTATGAACAGTTCTGAATTTACAGCTTAACAGATGTGTCAAGCAGAAAATAAGCTACACCAAAAAAGAATATTTAACAATGATTATCTTGCAATTTGATTTAAGTAAATTTCAACTGCCAATTGCTCGTCCTCCAGATCTCTTAGTGTCCCATCTCTGGTGAAATGTGTGAGTCTGACTACTAATTTAAGACAGCTAGATGGGGAAAGAATATTTTAACCGCCTTTTTTGTTATGTGTATATGAATACTTGATATGTATAAATACACATCTGATACTTTAACATACAAAAGTAGACTATTTGCTTGTCTCTATTGTGTTCCACTCGTGTTTACAAAGAATAAACTATCAGGACAGATATAAAATCTTCCATACATTTCACCAATGAAAATTTAATCTGATTTATCATCTGCAGTAGGATCTGGATAGACTGGGTTGATGTACCAAGACCAACAGTATGAGGTTCAATAAGACCAAGTACTGGGTCCTGCACTTGTGTCTCAACAACCCCAGGCAGCACTCCAGGCTGGGGGCAGAGTGACTGGAAAGCTGCCCAGCAGAAAAGCCCTGGGGGTGCTGGTCAACACCAGCTGAACAGGATCCAGGGTGTACCCAGGTGGCCAAGAAGGCCAGTGGCATCCTGGCCTGTATCTGCAATAGTGTGGCCAGCAGGAGCAGGACAGGGATTGTCCCCCTCTGTTTGGCACCAGCACTGTTGAGGCCACACCTCGAGTGCTGTGTCCAGCTCTGGGCCTCTCACTGCAAGAAAGACACTGAGGGGCTGGAGCGAGTCCAGAGGAGGGCAACTGAGCTGGGGAAGGGTCTGGAGCACAAGTCCTACGAGGAGCAGTGAGGGAGCTGGGGGTGCTTAGCCTGGAGGAGAGGAGACTCAGGGGAGACCTTTCTGTTCTCTAAAGCTGCCTGAAAGGAGGGTGTAGCCAGGTGAGGGTCAGCCTTTTCTCCCAGGCAACCAGCGACAGGACAAGGGAAAATGGCCTCAAGCTGTGCCCAGGGAATTTGGGTTGTCCATCAGGAAGAATTTCTTCACTGAGGATGATCACAAATGTAGGAACAGGATGCCCAGGGACACTGGCACCATCCCATGGGGTGTTCAAGAAATAACTGGGCATTGCACTCAGTGCTAAGGTTTAGTTGACAAGGTGGTGTTTGGCCAAAGGTCGGACTTGATGATCTTGGAGGTCTTTTCCAACTTTAATGATTCTATGATTCTAGGATTCTATGATTTCTTAAAAATTCTTCCTTCATTAAAGTTACATTTTTATGTTGATAGAAGGTCTCATACAACAGTTTAGTTTGCAGCCCTACAGATGTCAAAGATGGCATGTGCTACCATGGGCAGGTAATACTTGTGATGATGCAGTAGTATTACTTTAAGTGAATATAGAAGTTGAAAGTGAATTACACAGACAAAAAGAATTTCAGAAAGTTAGCTAACCCTTATGCAGTGAATTCTCATAAGGGTCAATCTTTGATTTAGTTGTTGGGTTTGTTTGGCATTTCACCTAGAAAGAAAAGATCAGAGCTAAGTAAGTCAGATGGCACTCCTATAAGATGCCATTCACATTCCTGCCAAGGTCAGCAACCTACACAAGTTACGCCTCAAAAAAAAGCTACAAAACTCTAATCAATCAACAAAGGTGACAATTTTTTTCTAAGTTTTTTTCCCCGTAGTATAATTGAGAATTGATTGGTGTTTTAGAATATTTTACAATGGACAGAAAAGACCATTCTTGATTTGTTTCCACATCATCGTGTTTCTAAATATCTTAGATGGGAGGTTGTTACTTTGCCACTATAGCAGGCCAATCACTAAGAAGCCAAGCTCTGGCAATTTTCCATTGCATTTTTTAGGTAAGCCAGAGTTGCTTTTTACCTCTGAAGAAAAGTTAGAGGTTTCCTAAGATCTAAAACCAATTTTCAGCAAGATGGACACTAAGCACGGCCTGGTCTCTACATTATGCTTTGTTCAATGGCTGAAACTCTGTCATGGGGGGACTCACTGCAGACAGGTACATCACCTTGGAGTTTCCCAGCCCTGAGCTGCGTTTGAAGAAATCCCTGCTTTTGTTTCAACAGCTAAGGAATTAGAGCACTTGCCTAAGAAATGCAAGGCCTTGGCTGTCACCTTTATTCTGGGAAATGCTGAAACCACATCTTCCTTGTCTCAGAGTCTGAGGAAGCACCAGGCTGCCAGATAATCAACAGTGCAGATGAAGTTGCTCCACTTTGCCAAAAAGACAGCAACAAATTCATGGACCCATGAAGAGAAAAACTCGTGTAAAATGAGGAAATATGTATTCCCAATACTGTTTGTGCTCTCTTAAATGGGTATTGCAAAGCTCAGATCAAGAACTAGGAAAACACAGTCTAAAAAAGGCTTCAGACTTTGCTCTTGTCTTTGCCCTCCCAGGCTACTGCACACTGTAAGGCACCAAATGTGGACAAACTTGGTACAGACAAGGCCTGAGGGTCCTGTTTGTGTCCAGCAGCTGTAATATTGCTTGCAGGAGAAGGAATCTCAGCAGCATGAGAAGTCACTTCCGGTCCAGGCACATTCAGCCCCAAAATCCAGGTTATAGGTGGGTGGGATCGATTTGGCCACCCTGACTCTAGTGTGCTTGAATTTGTCCATGAACTGTTGTATTTCTCAAACTATGTGCCATAGTATTGGACTTCATTGAAGCCTGTGGGGAAAATGTTGTGAAAAAAGATTTTTATAATGCAGTTTATTACAGATACTGGCCTATTAAATTGAAGGACATTAAGCAGTGAAATAAATTATTAAGAAAAACAGACAATTCCAGGAATTCTCCTGGGGAGAAATCTATTTTGAGCTCAGCCACAAGCTCAGCAGGGGTGAAATACAATCCATTTAATGCAGTTTGAAATGTAAAAGCACTCATTTGATCACATGGTATGCACTCTATGCTCCAACACTGTGTTCAAAAATAAATATTGCAGAGATGTACAAGAAACACATATACAACCTTTTCCCCTTTGGAAAAATTGAGCACCTTTTTGTGTGAAGTACCAGTTTTACCACCTCAGAAGATTCTTATAAAGCTAGTCACAGTCGTACTGATGTTGTGTTTGTCCTCATTATCAAGTTAAGAAGTGCTCCTCCTTAGCATTCAGAACCAACTCCAACACTACTGTGAATACATAATAATGAAGAGAAGATGGGAGAAAGAAGCTTTCCATCTTTCAAGAGATAGTTTAGATATGAAGAGATTAATAGCTGTCACTGGGGAATGTGAACCAAGAATCAGTCTTCAAAACCTTCCCAGGTAATAATGGCACAAAGAAGTCAAAGCCAGATTTAAATAAAAGTTTCATAGATTCCTATGGGCAGGTCCAGGTTGTAAGGTCCAGAAATCCTCTCATTTTAAGTACAGATCTTCATCTTTTACAGTGCCGACCATGCAGTCTTATATAGCAACCTGCAGATTAATGCCATTAAAACAACCTTGGAATTCACTATTCTAATTTTTTTTTTTTTTTTTAGGTTTGGGTTTTTTGTCTGTTTGTCAAAAAGAAATGAGGTTTATACAACTGCATGTGCTGAGTTAATTCTGCATATATAGTGATTTTTTTGAATCCTCCCTTATAACTGGAAAGTTCTGTCTGATTTCGACTACTTTTGAAAAAGTGGTAAGCATTTCAAAGATAGTTAAGCCTCAAGATTCATGCAAATAAATGAATAGTTAGAGGAGAGAAAGTCTGCTAAATAAAGTCTGCACCAGGAATGTACACTCTGTTAGAATGTGCATGAAAAAGGAGCCTGAAGCTTGGAAAGAAAAACTTCATTTGGGCAGCACAGTTTGTGAAAAGCAGTGTTTCCTGTGCCTTGTCTGGCCAAAATCAAACAAGTTCAAGGCACAGATTTATAAGGGAAACTGGCTTTATCAGCTTCAATGTTTGGGAATATAATTTTTTCACTTAGTAAATAATTTTTTCCTTCATTTTTCACAGTCTGATATGACTCTGCTTTTGACTGGGTTTGGGAGAAGAAATTCAATAACACTATGAGAAAGGCCAAGGCATTTCTGAGCCAGGCTAAAGCAGAAAGTCTGGGCAGTCACGTGAAAATAAATTTGTGATGAGATTTGTAGCCCAGCTACTAAATCAAACAGGTTTTGATAATATGCATCCATTATAGTGTGTCTTGTTCCAGTCTTTTTTTAGGTTGTTTTTAGATGGCTGTTACCTTAATATAAAATATATTAAGCCTAATTATCTAGTCTAAAACTTTGCTCTCCACTATGCATTATTTACAATGATAGCCTCCGTTTCTGGGGCTTCAAACACCTTGTTCCTTCTTCACATCTCTGATTGAGGAAAAGTCTTTTCCTGATTGCTAAATCAGAATCTCTGCTAACTGTGTAAGTACATGTGAGAGTGCAAGGACACGGTATATATATGCATATACATTTAGGCTTCATGAAGCAAAATCTATTAAATTATGGAGCTACTTACAAATGCTGTAGTCCAAGGAAGTTGACATCACTGAAGCTGTACCACAAGATTGATCAAAGTGGAGTTTATGACTGTGTCAGTATATGTGTGCAAATATACAACTGAGTAAAAATATTTTTCTCCTTTCTCTGTTTTTCTACAATGCACAGTAAATCAAATTTTCTTAATGTTTCCAGCAATCAAATGGTATCCTCAGTAGCTACTCTTTAAGCTTAAGAATTCTTGCCATGGGATTTCCTAAAAGGCTTCATAGGAAAAAAATGGTTCATTGTTTGAAGCCAAATTCAACTTTTGGTTAAGACTGATCAAAATAGTTTATACAGATTTTCATAAGCTTTTTGCTCACACTGTGTATTATTTGGCTTAGTGATCACAGCTGAAAAGCATGATTTTAATAAAGAAGTTGAATAAGCAGATTAAAGTAAGTCACAGGGCCTGCCTCATTCCAATGGTAAACAAAGTACTTTAATTAAGGCAAGACAGGTAATATATATAGAATGCGTATTATCATTGTTTGGTTTGCTTATTCCTTTACATTCATATTTAAAATAGCCAGCATATCACAGATGATAAGAAAGATTACTTTTTATTACGCAACTGATCTCCTTGATATGTTTTTACAATTTCTTCTGATGAAGTAAGACAAGCTGTTGCTGTAAACTCTTAATTCTAATCAGCATCCCTCAAACACCCAGGAATCAATAATTTGTTTACAAGACCCTATCAGAAATGACTGAGCTAATCACTTTGAGTACACCCCTTGTGCAAGGACAAATCCATGCTCCTCTGAATGCCTATGCTAACTACAGATTGATTTTATTGACTTAAGTATTCAGAATTAGGTGAAAGAAGTGGTAGGAAAGAGACTGGTAATACCAGTATTGCAGGTGATGTGTGCAATGAGGCACATAAGCATAGGGTTCAATGGGTTCCCAGGCTTGGAACTGGGAGGGAATTTTGCTCAGGGTGTAGTGGCCACAGACTGCCAAGGATTTTGGAGGTTTTCTGGCTTTGCTAAAATCATGCGTGTTTATTTACACAATCACATTCCTGCAAGAGCTGAAAAGAATTGGTTGGTGACCTTGGCTGCTCTTTGTCCTGCTGCTGTGGCCTCCAGGATGCTGCTCTTTCTGAGCCGCCTTTGCTAATTAGAAACCTCCAGCATGTGAAAGATGGGAGAGCATTAGTTGTAGGCACATGATTGCTGGCAACTTTGATATTAATCAGCAAGCAATCATACCTACCAACCAAACTCCAATGCCAGCCTTCTCAGGAAGGGACAGTCAGTCTCACTGGGCAATTTATATGTAAAGGAGCTCTACTGCTTTTCTTGTAGCATGTAAAGTTTTGGGTATTTCTCTAATGAAGGATTTAAAACCATGTGACCCTTGGCCAGAGATCTGGTTCTGTCACTAATGCTGCAGCCCAAAATGTTTGAAAGTGAGTGACCATGCCCCATCCCTGGAAGACTTCAAAGCCAGGCTGGGGCTTTGGGTAACCTGGTCTAGTGGAAGTTGTCCATGCCCATGGCAGGGGGCATGGAACTAGATGACCCTTAGGGTATCTTCCAATCCAAACTATTCTGTGATTCTATGATTCTACGTCCTTCATCTCTCCGAGTCTCGAGGTGAAGCAAACACCAGGTCCCAGTAAAGTAAGCTCTATTAAACTGAATCTCGTCATTGCTACAACATTTATGCAGAGACAGTGTTGCATTGTAAGGCATTAATTTTTATTTATTTTTTCAAAGTGTTTTTCCAGATGAATGACTAATCTCAGAAGCCCGCGGGCCGCCGGGGATGCAGGTATCCATGGTTACCTTCGCTGCCTAGCGACACCTCCTTACGCTGCTGACAGGCGCCTGCTCTTGCCTCGGCTGCTTGGTGCAGCCCCATCCACCTCCACCCCACACCAGATCCCTTGACACGGGAGAAGTTGCTCTGCAGTGCAGATTAGAATTAGAGTTGGTGGTTTTATATGAAAAAAGAGAGACTAAGGGGGCCAAAGAAAGACTCTGGTCTCTCTAACAGCAACATAAACCCAGTTGTGGCTCCAGGCAGGATCTGAGTCAGCATGTTGATGTAAATCCTCAGTTGAGCTGTAAGACACAACTTTGCACAAAAGTTCATTTAGGGCAGGATTTAAGGGTATTGATTCATTTCTCAGCCAGACATAGACCAAACACTAACAAACTAGGGTTTGTCTCCTTACTGGGTGAAATGAAGCATAGCTTCATTTAAAAAAAAAAAAAAA
>VZRO01005485.1:25372-110519 GCA_013397915.1 Daphoenositta chrysoptera | reverse complement strand
AAAGGAATATTTATGTCATTTCAGAAACAGAAGATGCATTTATCTTATAAATGAGATTTTAAAAATACACTTATAAAAAGATTGTGAGTCAGATCCTCCCAATTATGTCAATTTAAGATGAGTTAATTGCAAATTAAGAACAATAAATTTTACTGGACCTGGTTATGAAGGGCTTCTCAAATGCTGCTGGTTTATGCATGTGTGACTCACCAGCATCCAGTCATGGCATACAGAGGTCTGCAATTGATGTCACAGCCTTGGGCTCTGCTTTTCAGAGCATTTTCTCAGAACAATGACTTGCAAGTACTTTTCACCTGAGCACTCAGGATGGTATTTGTGGTCTAGCTGGATTGCTTACACAAACAAGAGAACAAATTGCTTATGTAAGTCAGGCACTTCTGGTGCAATCTTGTCTGTAAATAGGGATGCCCTTGTCTTCCTCCTCAGTCTTCCCCACTGCAGCACTCAACTGCCTTGTTGGAGAAACAGACAAAAGAAGATAGTTTCTGAGCTTACAGTCCTGAGTTTGCCCTTCCAAGCAGTGTTCTGCTGAACAAGAGCTCCTTTAGGAGGTTGCTTTCTGGAATATTGATCTGTTTTTGGCCTCTGGTACATACAGGGGTGCAGTCCAATTAATGTACTTTTGCAGTAAATCCTTGAAAGCACCATTGTTTTCTGATTAATTCTTGCTCATTACTTCCTTGAGGTTAGTGCCATGGGAGGTGTCTCTTACTCTAAATCTTCCAGACTAATAAACTCAGTCATCTGTAGTGCTAGATCATTAACCTTGTCCCTGGTTTGGGCTGGATCAGCTCAGACTCCTCCTAGCAGTTCTTGGGCACTACTTGGGAGTTAGTACAGAACAGACACTATTCCCTCTAGGCAGTTTGAAATCTGTCCATGATGCTTTGGAGACAAAGAGTGGTCATTAGTGCTGACGTTCTGGACATTTTGGTCTAGCCAGTTTAAGTGTAAAAAAAAGTTCTGGGCATGTTTAATCTTCTGTAAAGTAGTGCAGTGCTTTAATTGTTTATTACATTGTTAACTTGCCACATCTTGAGCAGGTTCAGCCTGATTACTTTTTCAGAGACACAGACAAGTACAGGATTCTCATTGTGCTACATTTACTGAGATCCACTCAGAAAAGCAGAAACCTGCAAGAAATGCATTTAGAGTGCAGGTGGTAATAGTTAGGATGCAGGCGTTTTTCAACCAATGTCTGTCATGAGGAATAAGAAAGTTTCAGCATGTTTTTCCATTTTTATGGAGATGCTAGGCTAGAAAGTACCGCATGGATTCACTGGGTGATGTTCATCTGTTAATTCTTGTGTTGTAATTGGATTGTTAGCAGTAGGGGGCTTGTGAAGCACATAGCAATTAGGGTTATAATTCAAGACTCCAAATAAGCTCTACAGTTTATTGAGTAAGGACAGCAATGGCCTTAGCAAAGCAAGGGGCCCTTGTTGCCAAGTATGATGCTGGTGTCCTTGTACAGTTAGAAAAGAAGGGACTTCTTGCTCACTTGGAATGTTCTCCTGAATCTTTTTAGTAAGTTTCTCTCCTCTATTTCTGTGCCTTTTTCAGAGTGTATTGAAATTTTCATCAGTATTCTTCTTTTTATTTCTCATCGTAACTGCAAGTCAGGACTAAGCTTAAATTATACCCTTCCTCTCTTTTAATCTGTATATCCTATCTCTTATGCTTAGTATGAAAGTTGTATATTTCCTTAATATGTGCTTTTCCTCATAAAACACTTCCTGGCTGAATATAATTTGTTTCTCTGTTAATTTAGGCTAATAATTCCCCTTGCCTCATTTGCAGCCCACAGAGTGATGCAACTTCCCCTTGTTTTGTTCCCAGATAGGTATTGCCACAGTGCTTCGATAAAATGATGTAGGACTCTGTTTACAAAAGAGTGCTTCTGTGGTATCTTACTGCTTTCACAGGAAGCTTAACAGCTTGCAGAACAGTAAGTGGCAAATGTTTAATGCAACATTATGCCAACTTGAGGACAAACTGTTCCTCTCAGGAATGTTTTCAGGCTTAAATGAGAGGAAAATCCCCCTTGCAGAATGTGAATTCTTGGAGGCGGTGGGGAGTGACTGCCACTTCTTTGCCTTGCCAGCAGCTCTAATTCTCAAGCACCTTCCAAAGCTTTTTTAGATCAGTTGTAGTGTACGCTTAGCAGCAAGTAGTGATAAAGCTGTGACTGGCTTTTCTGAGGAGCAAAGAGTCCTCTTTCATGGAGGAGGCAATAAGTCTTTCAGTCTGCCTCAGACAGAAAACATTGGCTTTTGCCCATAGATGCTGGAAATGTGTTGTGCCAGTTTGGCCAAAATTTAAAGGAGAATATCCTCCGAGGGAGAGGCAGGGTACCACCACCCCTTCCCCCCACCACCAGGTTCGGGAAGAAAAAAAATTTCCTCGAAGGAAAGTGAAAGAGATAAAAATTATTTATTTAACAAGACACAGAGAGAAAAGGATAATAATGCTAAATGATAAAATCCCTCGCTGTGGAGGGAAACCTGGGAAGATTTTCAGAGTCCTTCTGGGTGTGGCCTCTCTCCTCCTCAGAGCTGGGTCGGTGGGCCCCCCTTCCAGGGGCCTTGGGAGGAAAGGCCTCCCCCGATATGCTCCAGTGTCGTAAAACAGTCCCGAAGAGAAGAAGAAGGAAAAAACAAACCAAAAGTCCCAAGAAAACTCTCTCCTGAGAGAAAAAACTGAAAGCTGGCTGGAAAGCAAGGCCTCCTCTTCCCCTCTCCCTGCTGCCAAGCCACGAGCAGAGAGCTGTGTGTCCTTGAGCAATTGTTTTGAAAAGTTCATTCAATTTTCTCTCGCACCCAGGCTTAAAGGCACAGAATTCATCTTCTGGGCATAGAGTGGTGATAGGGGATACACATCATAAACTCACCCCAAGACAGGTACTGAGGGGGGAGACATGAGGCCATGGCAAAGCTATTAATGTGAGTAAGCAAAGACTGACAGTGTAGCTGCAAAAACTGTGATACAGAACAATTCCAACTTAAAGAGTGATGAGTCAGACTGAAATATGTGGAAATTCTGACATGGATGAGAGTCATCCATTGAGAAGATAAGTGGATATCACTGAACTAACAGTAGTTTGACTAAAGAGTGAAAGAAGTTGCATTTCACAGAATTAGGTTGAAAAGACCTCCAAGATCATGGCATCCAACCTTTGACCAAACACCACCTTGTCAGTTAGGCTATGGCACTAAATACCAAGTCCAGTCATTTTGTAGATACCTCCAGGGCTGGTGACTCCACCACCTCCCTGGGCAGCCCATTCCATTGTTCAACAACCCCTTCTGTATAATAATTCTTCCTGATGTTCAGCCTGAACCTCCCCTGATGGAACTTGAGGCCATTTCCTTTTGTCCTGTCACTGGTTGCCTGAGAGAAGAGGCCAAGCCCTACCTGGCTACAGCCTCCTTTCCGGGAGAGGTAGAGAGCTATATGGTCACCCCTGAGCTTCCCCCTCTCCAGGTTAAACACCCCCAGCTCCTCCTTCGGCTGCTCCTCATTGAACTTACCCTCAAGACCCTTCACCAGCTCTGCTGCCCTCCTCTGGACTCGCTCCAGCCCCTCAGTGTCTTTCTTGCAGTGAGAGGCCCAGACCTGGACACAGCACTCGAGGTGTGCGCTCGCCAGTGCTGAGTACAGAGGGACACTCACTTCTCTGGACCTGCTGGCCACACTATTGCTGATACAGGCTGGGATGCCATTGGCCTTCTTGGCCACCTGGGCACAGCTGGCTCATGTTCAGCTGCTGATGACCAGCACTCCCAGGTTCTTTTCCACTGGGCGCCTTTCCAGCCACTCTGTCCCCAGCCTGTCACACTGCCTGGGGTTGTTGTAGCCAAAGTGTAGGACCTGGCACTTGGGCTTATTGAACCTCATACTGTTTGTCTCAGCCCATCTATCCAGCCAGACCAGATTTAATATATTTTAACAGATTTTAACATTCTCTGTGTTAATCCTCCTAAGCAGTTAAACCAGCAAGTGGTCTCTGCCCATCATCACTATTCTTAATCTCTGGACCTCAGCCTCAGGTCAAAATATTCTGCTGGCTGTCTGTGGCTCCTGGGTTCTGGATTCTTTAAAGGGGGAAATCGTGTGGCCGTTATCTGCAAGTAATCCAGGACTATCAGGTGGGTGCCTGAGCTGATGGATCCAGGACTTCCCGATGTCTTGTATGCTTTCTACTTTCTATCCAGGGTTATGGGTAAGGCACCACTTTGGGTGCTCTAAAGATGACAGGGTATTCAACTGATAGTGTGAATTTACCGTAGGGAAGGTACATCGATCCGCAGCTCGTGTCTCATAAAGCCGCAACAGGGCCTGAAGACTTTGTAAAGTGTGCATGAATTTCAAATCTTGCTCTCTCAGTCCTCCACGTCAGAATTATGGTCTAATAAGGGGTAGGAAAGGAATAGAATTAAAACCTCATCAGATGAAATCTGTGTTCTTATAAAGAAATGCCATTCTATAGTAAAGGATGTTTCCAGTAAATCATGGGAAATGTTACCTGTACAGGAAGCTTCGTAGGAGATGAAGGGGAATAACAGCTTCTAGATCGCAAGGCTCCTGAAGACATAGTTAGAATTCGTTATGTAACACACCTTTATGCTCATGATAAAGGGAATTGTCATGTTTCAGTATTTTTCATTAAAAAATAATTTTTCAATTTAACTTCCAGATTTTGCAGAACTTGTATTTGTAATGTGTGCTGGTTTGAAAGCAAACCAGTGAGAGACAGCAAGTCAGAATAGAAATTTAATAGGAAAATTTAAAAAATAAAGGCAGAAAACATGGGTTTAAACTGACAGAGTCAGGATACAACCTGACACCCTGTTATCAGGGTGGTGGTAGCAGGTGAAGTGGTCCTGTCAAAGCTGTGATCCTGTAGAGAGATCTGGTTTTTCACCTGAAGGTCCAATGTTAGCTCTTGTCCTCCGGAAATCCAGTAGGTAAGGGCTGCTTGTGGTGTTTGAAATCTCATCTTATATCCAGGATGGAATGCTTGGTTCCTCCCTGTGGGTGGAGCATCTCAGAATGGGATGATGTAATTTTATCAGTCATGTGGTGAGACTAGATGGCCCATTAACAGAAGATATCCCCCTGGAGGGAGGATGGATCATGGGAGAGATAAAGAATACTGCCCCTCCTGGTTTCAACAGCTGGCCCATTAACAGAAGGTATCCCCAGAGTTATCAGGGATGAGTCGTGAAGGAGATGGGGAACACGGCCCCACCGCTTTTAAACAACTTATGAAGATGGTGATAGAATACATACTTTTTAGGCACATCTTATATTGTAACCTAGGACATAAAGAAAAGTTGTTTTAACAAAATTCCTCCTTCATATGTGTGCATAGGCTTCAACTATGTCTGATCGAGGGGGAAGAAGCATTTCCTGTGAGGACTCACAGCACAGGCTGGGGTGCTGCTGGTGTGAAGAGGGGCCACATTCTGGACCAGGTGCCCAGGTTGCCTTCAGGTGGAGGCTGTGGGGAGCTGAGGTGTTCCCAGGCTTCAGCTGACTAAAGATTAGGTAGGGTCAGCATGTACTTTCAGACCTGCTCACTGGAAAGTATCCTACAGCTTAATCAGCTGGAAAGCACCACTTGGTGACTCGGCCGTGATCTGCAAACTTGGTAGGCAAATTACCTTTGGAAACCAACAACAGCAGAAGATTCTCTAAAGAAGGTACATTGACCAGAAATAGGCCAAGAAGATTAATTTACATGACAATGAAAACATTTAGAAAAAGATACTTCAGTGTTCCAAAATTTTTACCTTCCCATAGAACTAAATATGTTTGGGGTTTGGTGGGTTTTTTTTTCCCATAAAAAAGAACTATTTTTCTGCATTAATTTTGTCATATGTATTCAAAATGTAAAGGCAAAATTGTTAGGCAGGTGGATTTCAGAGGGCCAGTACAAGAAGAAGTTGTATTTTTTTTTCAAAAATTATTTTAGTTATTTAGTTTTTCAAGTACATAGAAGCAAAATACTTCTATGCATTTCTGTGGGGAAGAAAGAACTAACTAGAAGATCCTCTTTGATACCCCTGAAACTTGGCTTGGGAGCACAGACTTTGGCAAGCTTTTGAGGAATTTTTTGAAAAGTCCAAAATAAACTTTAAATCATGTGGAAATTCTTTAAATGGAAATCCTGCTTTAGTAAAGAAAAGGGAAAGAGCATGAATGATGAAATGTTTGCTTTGTAGGTAAGAGGATGTACTGATCAATATAAAGAAAACACTATTTTGTGACATATGATCCATTTTTCATCGGGATTTCAAGCACCAATAATTGGGGCTTTTTTAAGGTGATTAAGTTATGCTTGTATTGAGGGATAGGAAACATCATAATGAGATACGTGATGTGGTCTGTACTTCTTACATCCTTCACAGCAGTTAGTCTGTATTTATAAAAAGAAGACTATACTAGAAAATTAAAAACTGGGTTCAAGGCCTTGATTATGAGAAAGTAAAGATTAAAGGGACAGCAGCTTTGATTACAGTGCTATGCCTCTGTAAATTAATAACTGTCTGATGCTTTGTTAGGCACAAAAAAGATGGAGGCATTTTTATTATGCTTTGTTCACTAAAAGCTAACAATATGATTTATTCTCATAGATAATTAATTGGGAAAAATTCTTCTTTCTTTGTGGCAGTTTTGCAATGGCTGCAACAACTTGTGCAACAAAATTAGGACAAGTATGCTAGTAAAATAATTTTTCTTCCTTTGGTAACTTCTACAAATGGGCTCCCTATTCCTGAGCCCTAGATTCACTTACACATAACATTAAAACTCCAAAGCAGGACTGCAGGAAACAACAATTGTCTGAATGCAGCACAAGTCAGTAAGTTTTGGTGCTCTGCTGGTTTTTCCTCATTTTTATTAGAAAAAGTTGTGTAAAAGTTCACCTCCTGGCACACAGTTATTTCCTATATAAAATTAACATAAACATGTGTGTTACAATGGTATTTTTCATGACAGTCTACTGCAATGTCACATATACCTTTATGATGTTCATGGAAAAAAAAAAGAATTGTGGTGTGGTATTATGGTAGATAGTTAACAGATGTTTTATTGCTCTTCAAATATAAAAATCATTACATTAATGCAAAAAAATCTGGTGGCATTTTTAATAATTCTCAAATAATAAAAATCCTGCTTTCATGTATGTGTTTATTTTTGTAATAAGAAAATTGAGATCCATAATAAAAACAAAATAACCCTGTAACTGCACCATAAAGAGAGAATATTTTTCTCAACAAATGTTTCCACAAAGCAACAGTGATTTTCTGAAAGAGTCATATTCAGTGCAAATAGTGGATTTGATAAGGATAAGTAAATGCCATTATTCATTGCCATTTCTTAAACAGATTAGTTAGAGGTGCTTCTTGTATGCAGTAGGTTCCTTGTCCCATAAACTAATACAGCAGTGAGATAGAATAGGCAATCTGTATCAAACCCCTTCTGATAAAATGTCGGATTTTAGTGGAGAAAAGGCATTTCAGTAGCATGAAGGGCTTTTGGAAAGGAAGACTCCCATAAGAATCTACAGTATTGCCTTTTAAATTTTGCTATTTCAGTTATTTATTAGCTCCAGGCATGGGATAACTGGTGTGAGCCATAACAAACTCTCAGGGCTGTACATTGAAAAATCTGATTTCCTAAATATTTGTAAAAGAATTTCATACAAAAGCCCATCAGCCAAAAGTTTGTATCATAATAAAACTTTTTAAGTCTCAAATATATCCCATGTTCCATGGTAGCATCGAATCTCCTTGACTGATTAAATAGGTCCACAGATTTATGACATCTAAGAAAGCTTTGTTTTTCATCACAGCCCTGGAGTATTTGGTTTCTTTTAGGTTCTCGCTTTAGGCTTAGTTATGAGACTGAAAAGAGAAGCCAAAATGAAGAACATCTGCCTGAATGCAGCCAAACACACACTGCAGCAAACCCAGAAGCACAGGCTGAAGGTATGGACACACCAAAATAAAAGTAGCCATGATAGCTGAGGCACACAGTTCAATGAAGGGCAAACCTGAGACTCGGATTGTATTATCCATTGGCTAGAGCAGAATGAATGAACTTCCTCAGGACAATGCAAAAAAGCTTACAGGTATTTTGATCAGTGATGTGTTGGAAAAAATGCTTTTAAACAGGCCTTGAACATAAACAGCAAATATCAAAATGTCTTGCTTTGCCAAGGAAAAAAACAAGGTTGTATTTCCCGTACTCAGAGACATGGACTGGCAGGGACAGAAACATAGTGTTCTTCAGGGAGGTCATCCCACCTCTAAACGTTCAATATAACTTTAAAGAAAATTAGAAAAAACAGGCTAAATAAGCAAACAGTTTCTTCTCTTAAAATTCATATGGAAGTTAAAGTACACTGAGAAGAGAATTTTGTTTTATTTGTTCTCTGCTGTCGTGCCATTGCCTGGTAACATTTCCCCCTAATGCAGGCTGCCACTTGGAATCAGAATTAGCAGGAGGATTGATTTTGTTCCCTTGAAAAACATATTGGCTTTTCAATGAAATACTGAAAGCTTCAGGTATGAGCTCAACCTCATTGATTTTCAACCTCAAACTTTTATGTTTAAAACTTTGGGGATTTTATGTTGAATGTTACTTTCATGTCTGGTGGGAACTGGAGCTCAGCTGCTTGTATTCCTTTTTTTCTTCACAATTTTCAATGCAATTGCAGTATCCCACATGAAAAATTATCACGTTTAAGTGTTTAGTAGAAAGAGTTTTCTTATGGAAACAGACAAACGAACCATTGAAGCTTTTCCCATGTGGTGTTGTTGAAGCCTGGGATGCACAAAAAGCAAGAAGTGCCTCTGCTAGCCACCTGCAAAGCCATGATAAAAGACGCTCAAAATTCACCTAAGTTTGACGTTATCTGTTTATAAAAACTCACATGTAATTAAAACCAAACCTGTGAAAAATATAGCTTAGGATGAAAGATCAAACTGCACAGAAACTAAGGATCACCAAAACCAAGAGTTGCCTCTGAGACCTTAATTTAACTACCATGGGAATTCATTTTCTGCATTAAAGTTAGAGGCAAAAATAAGGGGAAGAATAGGATATGATTACATAATTAAAGACTGTATTGAAATACAATTACACAAGGAACAGAATAAAGGTTGCCAGGAAGTCATTTATCTGATGTTTCCTATCTTCCAGTGTCAGATCTCAGTTCTTCAGCCTGCATTCCCCCATGGATGGTCACACACCAGCTGCAGTCCCGTAGTTGTATGGCTGAAATCATAAGTGACAGCAAAAGAACTTGCAACCTAAGTGATATTATATTCACATTTTAGTTTTGTAGTTAGTTATTTTATTGGTTTGAAAAGGTGACTGAAATCTTTTGTTACGTGACAGTTTAAGAACCTCCATCAGATTTGAACCCTCTTGTTTTTCACATCTCTGATGTCAAAGCTTGATGTAGGTGACCTTTGGACAATAAGGGTCTGCTATTTTTTGTGGGAATAATATGGTCCATGTGCAATGCTTTGATATCCTTACGAAGGAGAAAGAGTAATAAACAGTGGTTCTTCTGTGGAATAAACCTGTGCTCTGTGTGGCACTTATTGACTGAGGATGGATAGCTGTGGCCTCCTTTCAAAGCATGGGTAGAGACATTTGCTCATTTTAGCATGTGTTTTTAATTTCAGCTCCCCACTGAAGCTGGAAGGCCCTCGAGCCCGCTGCGTGGTTGTGGCAGGAAGCACGGTGCTGCTCTGGTGCTGAAGGCAGGCTGTTCTTCGGGTGCAGTGGGATCTGCTTCTCTTTCCTAGGCATGTAAAATGCCCAGGCCTGTAGGATATGGCTCAGCTCCCTTTCTCCACAATTCAGTGATGACCCCCTACAGTAACATATTTCTGTGTTAGTTGTTTTAGTATTGCCAAATACCAAAGATTTTGTGGAAAGATAGTGCCACAAGAACTTCTAAGAAGAGTTGCAATACTGTTTTGTAAGGGTTGTGGAGCCACAACCAGCAGCTGTATCTCACTGTTGAAACAATCACAGAGAGGTTACTGAAATAACTAAGTAAACTTATAAGTAAAAAAACACCTCAGAACTACAGCTATTTCCCCAAATTCTTTTAAGATCCTCTGGTGCAGTTGTGCAAATGACTCTTCGACTCTCCACATGGACAATGAGTCATTCTAATGTCAAATACCCGAAGCCTGAGGAAATTGCAGGTTTAGTGTTGCTGAGTCATATTGACATGTACATTATGTTAGCTTCAGCTGGCATACAGGAAAGACTGACATACACCTCTAACTTCTCAAATATTTTCTTGTCTCTTAGGCTGTTGGGAGGATTGTGGTCTACTTTGGAGATGCCCTGGAGAATAACATTAGGAATGCCCTCAGATAATGCTTATTTCCTAGTTTCTTCTTGAGCTCCTAATTAAAATGGAATGCTAAGTGGAGCATAAATGAATATTATATAGAATGGGTCATTAATGACCTTTTACACTAGCCTGGTATTTCTACTGAAAGATCATTTTCCCTGCTACAATAATGGAAAGAGAAGCAGCAGAGTGTGTGTCTGTTATATATGCAGCACTACTTGGTATGCACCACTGAAGACACCACTGAAAACAGCCTCCATTCCCATTATACAATACTGATTTTAGTTGTTTATACCTTTTGGAAGCACCAAGTTTAAGCCAAAATGTTTCATATCTTTCCTGTGCCTCTGACTGAATTCCAGAATATTTCAGCCAAATAATTCAGCTCCTTCAACAAATGAACCTAGGAAAAAAATGTCACTTTGCTCATATTAATACTTTGAGGTCTATTCTGTAAAATTCTCCAGCATCACCCTGCAGGTATTTTAAGTTTGCCAGAGAGATAGCTCTCATGTTAAAAATAAGCTTGCCTTCCTTCCTGCTTGTGAAAGTCCTCCCAATTTTTTTCGAAGTCATAATGATTATGTCAATTGCAATTCATACATGTTCAGAAAAGCTGTAAGAAAGCTGTAGCTTTAAGCTTTTCAGATATCTTCTACAGAAACTTTGCAAACTTCACTGTTAATTTAAGCTGTTGCTTTACCCTTGGCTGATCAGGTATATAATGTTTACTTTTCTCACAGAATAAATATGCTTCTGTCACTGACTGTGGGGGAACTCAGAAAATCTTTCCATGTCTTGGAACACCTTTAACCCTATACTGGTTTTCTGTGCCTAGAAGGGGAAGCAACAAAGAGTCATGCTCAGCTTCTCTTTGTCCAGTTCCTACCTCCAGTAGGTAGTGAGCATTTCATTCAGTGGCTCAGCCTCAAGGATGTTTGCTTGAAGCACTAGGACAAATGATAAATTGCATTTGTGAAATCAACTTCTATTACCTGGCTCAACTAAACGTGCAAAATTGCAGCAAGAAGAAACACTCACTATATTCTGTACTGCAGTATGTGCTGCTGTATGTATTGACTGCTTTTAACTGATATGGTTGGTTTTTTATAGCCAAGCCTCTTTTTTACAGCTGCTGATAAAATCCCAGTAGCACAAACTATGGAACAAGCCTCTGATTCTTTCCTCTGCCATCTAGGTATGGACTGTATTATTACCCCAGTAAGTGTGTAAGAAATACACAGGTGTGTGGAGTCAATCTTCTTTTCCAGGACTACTGTGGTTTGCTCTATGGAAAATATATCCAGATTACTTGTAACTTGTATAAATGCCATGCATTAGTCAGTTACACATTACCATTCTCCAACTGACTGAAAATCCCATTATATCTGCTCTGTAAAACTCTTACAAACAGCAGGAACTCAGAAAGGTACTTTAGAGTGACCTGGTAACCCTTGCTGTCTAAAAGCATTTTCAGCAAGATTTTGCTGCACATCTTTGAAAACACTCTAACAGTGACACCAATGTAGTAGTTTCTTTTAGAGCAATAGAAAAAGCATACTCATTTACTTTGCAATATTTTCTAACCTTTATCACTGTTATTTGAGACAAGTTCTTGGTTTTGTTTTTAATAAATAGAGCAGTCCTTAATTCAGCTCTGAAGCAGCAATATGTGCAAGAAAACAGAGTGCGTGTGTGTCCTATAATCAGTCCAGTCTTAGTACTGAAATACTGTGATAGCTTTAATAATGATTTCATGGCTAGGTATTTAGGGCCTTCTGGTCCTAAGGTCCATGACTTTAACATACTTTCTACCTAAATAACCTAGCCAAAGTCATAACTTTGAATTGTCATTGCTTTTTTTTTTGTGTTGACATAAACAGAGTGGAGGGATATTCATCACAGGTTGTTTGGGTCACCTGTCTCTGTGAGCATTGGTAAATGGCATGAGTTCACACCAGAGTGAAATTTGGTATCAGAGGATCACCAGCAATAAGAGCAGTAAGGTACGTGGATGAAAACCTCAAACAGCATCTATTTGCCTTTATAAATTTGATTCTAGCTACTCAGGCCATGACAAAGAGGTTACTTAAACTGATTTAATAAGTTCCTGGTATGTTAACCTAGAGATGGAACAATTAAACAGAAAGTCACTTCTTTTTTGAGGTCCTAAAATATTTAGGCAGTTCACATCCATCTGTTTCTATCTGATGGACTGTATGTAATTTTCCAAATTTGGTAAAACTAAACATTGAGTTTTAAAGTTTAGCTCTTACACGAATTCTCTTCAAGACCAGGAGCACTAGTGTCATGAGGCTTGTAAGCATTTCTTTCTAATGAGATTTTCAACTGTGATGGCAAGTTAACAGCATGGAAACAGGAATCCAGCCAGCTGGAACACTGTTACAAAGGGCTGAAATACATCAAAGAGAAAATAGCAGAAATATGTTCAAAAATATATGAGGGGTTTGATTTTAATTTTTTTCCCTTAAAAGACAGTAAATATTCTTACTTATTTCCATTGGTTTTGGGACATCACCTAGAGACACTGGATATCCATGACTAAGTCCATGCCATGCCCGACACAGAGATGATTTGAGAAGAGGCTGATCTTAATTGAATTTTATGTTGGTTGCTCTCACCACTTACCCTCTACTTCATTCCATTTCTAAAAGTTCTAACTTCATTTTAACACAAGGAGAACCACACTGTGTAATAGTGATGAATGTTAGAAAGTGGAATTGGCAATTCTCAACTTTTTTGAGAAATTCCTCCATTAATAAGTGAAAAATGAATAGGTCCTGGCAATAACCCATAACCCAGCTAAATAAGTTGAATCATAAGGGGGTTTTAGCTATTATTTTTCTGGGAACGGAACCTGTTTAGAGACGAAGAGTGAACTGCTTCATAATAAGCCTATTACAGAGCAAGGTTTATGGGTAAATCCATCAGCATTCCTGCTTTTCTGCTAGCTATTCCTTGCACCTTTTCTTCAGCAATGGAGATTTCTTTTACACGGAAACTGAGTACTCTTTCTTGTCTAAATAACGTCAGATGTTCCTATTAGTTGCAAATCAAGCATCAACTTTATCACGGTATTTCATATTTGAATTAATTAACATAATTTCAGAATTAATGTTATTAAGCTTTTTTTACATAAGCAATAAATCTGTGAGGATGGTGCCACCTAATGTAACTAGAGAACATGGCAGCTACTTTTTGTTTGATGCTGTTAAATTACCAGCAGGGATTGAAAGGTTAGGAATCTAGTACTCCTTTATCCTGTTTCCTCTCGCACTAGCTTGCTTTCAAGGCTTCCTTGAAAACATGATAAAAATACATATTTTAAATTAAAGCAGAGATTCCTGATTTTACCCCACTGTATCTATTCTATGCTAACAGAATTCAAAACTTGACTGGCAGAAAAGGTACATGGAAGACAACCTCAACATAAAATATATATAATTTTTACCAAGGCAGAGATTAAACCTGTTTCTCCCTCTGGAAGAATCTTTCACTAGTGATAGAGATTTCAGGTTATATTTCTTCTCTTTATCTGATCCAATGATTTTTTAGTCAGCTTACATCAAGCAGAACAATTTTAATAAGGAGAACTAAGCACCTTTGTCATCTATTCATTTAGCAACAGCAATTGTTAGCATAATTTAGAATAGACTAGAATAGAATAGAATAGAATAGAACAGAACAGAACAGAATAGAATAGAATAGGAGTAGAATAGTTCTAGCTGGAAGTGATGTACAATCCAACTAGTTCAACTGCTTCGAGACTGACCAAAAGTTGCAGCATATTATCAAAGGCATTGCCCAAATGCCTCTTAAACAGTGACAGTCTAGGGACATGGACCACCTCTCTAGGAAGCCTGTTCAGTGCTTGATTCCAGCTTGGCAAAGAAATGCTTCCTACTTTTGAGTTTGAACCTTGCCTGCTACAGCTTTGACTCACTAAGCATTTGAACATGATTATTAAGGGAGTCAGGAAAGGGGGCAGAATTACATATCTAAATCCATCCAGGCACAAGCTGATTTCAAACCATATCCATTGTACCCTAGATAAGTATATTTTATTGAATGAGAGAAGAGTATATGCTCTCTGTGTAAACAACACAAATAATCTACTAAGGAAAAAGGAATATGAATACAAGTAAACCAGAGTGTTCTGTGCATGTAGACAACCTAAAGGAGAGTTTACTTTCAGAGTAGACAGATTTACCGAGGAAATAAAATTAAGAAAACTTAATGGTTTATGGTGCAATAGCACAAATACATCAAAAGATCTAGATAATTAGGCTAATAAAGCTTGTGTCAAGTTTTAATCATCAGAAGTACTAAAGTTTAAAGTAAGCATAACACCTAGTGCAGAATTCGTCCTCAGCTACAGAATACTAAAAATTCTTGCAAAGAGAACTTTAAAGATCATTTCCACTAGACTTGTTTTAGGATTCCAGATGTTACTTGAGAAAGACCCTAAAGTTAGTGGATGTAAAGAGTTTTTTACAAGCAGGTATATAATGTGGGCAAATATGCACTTTTTTTTGTTTGATTTCTTTGATTTTACCAATTTATAAGTGCAAATTAAAGTAACAGACACTATTAATTTTTCATTAGTTATCTCATATATAAAAATTTATTCTTTTTGGGCATATAATTAGAAAATTTGGGATTGGAGAATGAATGACATGAATATTGTTAGTATACTCAGATTGCACGCTAAATTTAATTATTTTTACATAGTACTTTCAGTGATTTCCATAACTGTATACTAAGAAACTACTGGTAGTTCCTCAGGAAAAATACTTGACAAATCACCTACCAGGCAGGCTATGTTTTCACACTGCAGAGGGGTTGGGTCAGTCTGGTCCTGTTGTACTTGAGGGATGTTTCTGCTTTTACTGCTGTATAGCCATGGACCACTTCTCACTGTAATGTTAATGCACTTTAATGGCACCTGGCAGTATGCTTTAAAGTGAGACAATTTGGAAACTGTGTGGAGACACATCTGAACTTGCTTCTTAAGTCTAAGTAAAAGGCCAAGACTATTAAGTGACATTTTTCTCCTCTTTTTCCAGCAAGCAGGGGTAATCCTGGAAAAATTGAAATGATGGAGGTGTGATGGACATCTTGCTGTATTTACCTGGAGGGCATGCAAAACATGCGAACTAAGGCCATAAGATGCCATGAATTTTCTCCAACCTTCTGCTAAAATGGGGTTGGTAGGCATAATGTCAAAACTCTGGTGAAGACTCCGTGCATATGTGGAGGGTGGTGGCAAGTAACGAGAGGCAACGAGAATCAAATGATGATGCACTGGTGACGGTCCACGCTGACAACTAATGGTAACCATCTAGCCTTCTTCCAGCATGGATTCATGGCCTCCCAAACTAGTGTGGTTCCAGGTTAAATCATGAAGACTTTACACAGAGTGCAAAGATCTGTAGTTACAGAACCTCAGCAAGTGGCACTGCTGCGTTGATGAGTCAAGCAAGGTCTGTTACATCTGCCGGGAATTTGCATGGTGTATTAATGTGGAAAATCCCAGCTGCCACAGACGTTGTTAGGGCTTCTGTTAGGCAGTTTCTGCTGTGCAGCTTCTTGCAGTTCACCTTGGGGAGCATGTCATAGTGAGACAGAATTACAGGGGTAGCTGTAAAACCGCAGTAACGGTACTAATCCTCACATGATGTATTCTGCAGGATTTCAAGCACTACCTAGATTTACTGTAGTCCATACTCATTGCTAATTACAGCCTGCAGGGCCGGGTGCAGCCACAAGGCTTGCTGGAAGAAGTGTTTCGTGCCTTGCTTGCTGGAGCACCTCTCCAGACCTTGTCACAGGTCACGCTTCTGTGTGGGGTGATGAGCTCTGCGTAGGGTGACAAGGCAGCCTTCCTGTGTGCTACTGGGCTGGAAGAGGCAAAGGAAATGGGACAAAGTCTCTAACTGCTGCATGGCTCTATGGCTGCTCACCCGGCCCAGCAGCTGCACTGTGGCAAAGCGTGACTGCCAGGGAAGTGAGTCTGTAGTGCCACCACAAAGGTGAAGGAGGAGAAGGAAGGTGCACTGGGCAGAGCTCGGGGCACAGGAATTCTTGTTCTAGTCATGGTCTTATGTTGGTTCCAATTCAATGTGAGCACCATTTGTGCCTACCTTTTGAGAATGCAGGGAGATAAAACCATACGAGGAGAATTTAAAAGGGGGCCTAGGAGAAACATAGCTACAATAATTGTGATGGATCAGTGCAAATCTAAGCTCCAATAATCTGTTTTACTAGATGGCAATATGGAATTTAATTAGCTGAAATCTTTTGCAAATCTTGATGCTGAATAATATATCAGCTGTGATAATATGCAAAGAAAAAGAGACTGAATACAAGCTACAGTCTTGTTTAGTAATGATGGCAAGGCACAGGGTTAGAGGTACAAGAAGAAATATATCTTGGTGTAGGAACACATTAGGTTAGATTTTCTTGAAGGGATTTCAATGTTCAAATTTCTCATTTGGCTTTGTAATACCAGCCTTCACGTATTAGTTCAGAATTTTATAAGTTTATGATGGTGTGGGAGAGACTTAGTGAACACCTCCTTTTGTCGGCCGTGTAATTACCAGCCTTGGAACTGGAAAACTCGAGAGTCTGTTCTAAAAAAGCTCCTGCAATAGGTCTGGAAAAACCCATTGTTTCCATGTATATCTGTGCCATAGTGTATAGTGTGCATGGTAGTTGGCACTAGTCAGCTGGCACCCATTTGGAAATCTCCACATGTTATAAGAATGCTAAACGGCTTTAATAGGATTTTCTTTTCTTTTCTTTTTTTTTTTTTTTTAAGGCTTCTGAAATGGGAGAAAACATATTTTAGCAGCTGAATGTAACCTGCACTAGTTAGGAGAAAAAACAATTTCCTGGTGGATGCTTCAAAGCCTGATTCTTTGCTACTTAAAATGATGTTAGTTTAGAATATATAGAAATTTTCCCCTTTGGAGACCCAAATGAAATGGGAGGAGAGTACAAGCAGTGATAACTTTTTTTTTGGGAAAGTACATGAAAAAACCCACCCCTTAGTCCGTAGCTGGAATCAGAAGTAGTTCTAAGCCACAGTGATGGTGAAGTCTGTCTGAAGGTCACCATCAACTCACCAGTGGCTCGTTCCCCTGAGCTGGCAGTTGTTTGCCACAGGAGCTGTCACCAGAGAGGCTGTGTCTCCTTTTTTAGCTGCTGAAGAGCCACTAATGGGATAATGAGCAGTTTGCACTTTCTCATTAGCACTTATTCGTCACAGATAGTGCATACAAAGCATCTGTGGTTAAAGTATTAAGTAACCACTTTTGTGGTGTCTGTTCTGTGTTACATTTTTGAAGTGTCTAGATTTTTATATTGGTGTTTGATCAACTGTGGTTGAAGCCCTGCATATTTAAATTAAATAATTATGCAAACTCACGGTATCAGTTCTACATTCTAAAACAAAGGGATTATTTTGTGTAAATCTTTGTTTCTCCTCCAGAAAACACCTTTTTGTGTTGTTCTTCTCAGGCTCTCTTTCCTGTGATGCCACAAAAAATACATAGCTGTGAAAATGTAAGTCTGCACCATACATGCCCTTGAGGAATTTGGTTTACTTACAATGATGTTAAAGACTCTTTTGCAGCCAGTATAGCTGGAAAAAGAACATTTTTAGCACATTTATGCTAATGCGAAATTGAAACCACCTCAAGGCCTCTTAGCAAGGAAGATTAATTTTGCTGAAATTTAATTTTTACCTATCTGAAGGGTTTAAGGAGTGGAAAAGGTTCTCCTGCAATGAAGTGGAAAAGGGGAGGGGATAAAAGATGGGACAAGCATTTCAGGACAAGCCTAAGAGGCAGGTCTGCTCCAACCCATCTATCTCCCAGGAAACAAGGGGTGGATGAGCATGGCATTGCTGTTTCTCCACAACTGTGTTCCTGATCAAGCAGAGAACTTTACTCCATACTTTTGGAACCTTTCTTCTTGTGGCCAGTGGTAAACTGGGTTTTCAGGAATTTGGAATTCACCACTTCTAATGTCTCTCATGCAGAATTCAATGATAAATGTAAAATAAACATGATTCCATTAGTTTTGTCTTCCCTTGTCTCTATTGTTGGAATACTTCTCCCTCTTAGGATGCCTTCCTCTGGAGTTTTTGGGGTTTTTTTTTGAAAGACTGTAGAGAGGCTTGTTTTAGGAAGAATACTCCCACATCCATGTGAAAGCAGATTTTTGCAAAAGCTTAGTTACAGAAACTGCCTTTCTAAATGTATACATAGAAGCCATTTTTTTATAAACCCCTGGATTTTTCCCATGAAATAGAGCAGATTTGTCTTGATTTATCTTATTTCCCAAAAGTGGGAAGATGATAAGTGTTACTGACCAACCAATGCTCTTTGCAGTAGTCTGTGTGTTGTGGTAGATCTGAAATGGGTTTCATCAGTTTCTGGATCTGATTCTCAGATTCCCCAGTCAGCACAGTTTTTCTGAAACCAGCAGTATCTTGCAGAGGGACATGTTGGTAGAGAACCCCCTTCCTCTCCTCTTTCACTTGGTCCACAAATCAAATCAAAACAAAACTTTTTCGGAGGACTTAATAAGTACTTGAGATGGAAATAGTTGATTCTTCCAGCAGTAATGAAAAGATTGTTTCTTGCTAATGATGCTTGCAAGATTGGTGCCTCAAAAACTACACTGTTTAAGGCAGAGTTCTTTCTTGTTCTTTCTTGTCTTTATGATCTGTTTAGCAGAACAGAGTAGAACATAATGCAAAGTGTGCCGGAGATGTTTTGTACTTGCAAGAATGTAATGAAGTTAATAAAAGTATGTATAAATTAATCAGATGTAAAATCATAGAAGAATTTATTCTGGATAGTATCTGTTGTAGTTACCAGGCTTGACCTGCCACTTAAATCAGAGCTAATTTGAACATGTCTCAGGTTACTCAGGGCACTGTATAATCAAATTCTGAATACCTCCAAGGATGAGTATCCCACTGCCTGTCTGGTCAACCCGTAGCAGTGTTTGACCTCTGTTGTTGTGAAGAATATTTTTCTTGCTCTGACAAATGAGATTTTTAACCTGAAGTGTGTCTTTTTCAAATTAAGGACTGAAGTTGTTTTTGCTTGCATTCAAAATGGTAAAAATGGGAAGCCAGAAGACTTGTTGCTGTCTGGCCTCTGCCTCTCAGGCTATTTGGTGTGAGTAGTCCTGCTGAGAATTGTCCTTTGACATAGCTCATCCTAACACAGACTCACAAGCAACTCTGCCCTGGCCAGCTGTAGGTCTACAACACCTGTGCATTGCCTAGAAAAGGAACTGCAGTTGTGCCTACTGCCATATGATAGTCTGAGGCAAACATTTTTGAAAGAACTATTCTGAAAGCAAAATGCTGACTTCCATCCCATCTGTCTTGTAGGATCCTGGTCCTATTGAGTGGCCTGAGTGTTGATTTTTTTTAATGTCTGGGTGACAAAATGCCAAGTTTTATAAGTAAGCCTATTTCTTGAATACTAGCAAACTTCCAGTTGTTACCTGCTCTGGTCTGTGACAAGTGGGGCAGTTCAGAACGGGCCAGTTACAGAAATTGCATAGATGGAGTCACAAATGTAGGATCTCTGGCCTACACGAAAAGGAAGGATTTTCAGAATCCCAATTTGGGACTTGGGCACTTATATTTATACATTTGAATGGTGATGCTGAAGATTTTTGTGAATTATAGCTCCTAATGCATAGTCACTATTTGGGGTAATTTTAACATTTTTTTTTTAAATATTAAAAAATGCCAAACCTGAGTTTTCACATAGTTAAATGCCAATCTGAACATCATGTTTACTTGAATTTGTTGAGTGATGGGTTGTCAGGTAGGGTTGCTGTAAGCACAACAAAATGGCCATCCTTTAATGTTATGTTATCCAAAGGAACTTGAATGAATGAAATGTCAGTTAAAAACAGTCCTTTGAATACATATTAAAACTCAAAAAAAAGTAAGAAAGACAAGTTTAACCATCTAATCTTTGAAATATTTTTAGAGATTTAATGCAAAAAAGACTCCTCCCCAATTCTAATACAACCAGATGCATCACTATTAATTTAGAACATGCAAGCCAGAACAACTGGCTGGTGCTGCATGTTGTTCTTCCAGTGTGCTGTGCCTTTCAAATCCCTGTTCATGTGCCTCAAAAACATACTGCTGTTATAATGCCCAGTATAGGTTTTACCTCTAAGGAGCCTAACAATAGCTTCTATTCCAGAACAGAAATGGCTTGTTACAGGACAAAAGCCTTTTGTGAGGAGAAAAGTTGAGCAAACCAGTTTTATGCTCAGTTGTCTTTGTTTGCAGGCAGGCAGCTAATAATGTGTGTTTGTCAGTTTACTACTTCAGCGCTGTTCCAGAAAGCAGTGCTCTTGGGCATGACTCGTTGGGGTTGCTCTTCGTGGTTCATCATCTGCGTGGCCTTCTGGGAAAAGAACTTTACAGCAATTCTGTTTGAGCTAACCTTCATTGTATCTGTGCCTATAAATATGGGATATCTTTCTACCAGATTTTTACAAGGCCATTTCTGATGGTGACCTGAACTAGAATGAAGTGGACATGAACAAAAAGGAAGATCTTACTCAGCAGGTAAGAGACTGATCATGAATGATTTCTGAGCAGATATACTGATATAAAATATTTCTTGCACCTACCTCAAGATCTCAAGTGAGTGCGTGTTCCTTGTGAATTATGTGCAAGGCTCTTCATGCATGTATTTTGAGCATGGTCTAATTCTGAAGGAAATGGAGGTCAAAGAAAGGCTTCTTGTTTAAGCTGAACAAAATCCATTTGCTCTAGGAAGCAACTCTAACAGATTTTGACTTCATATTGGTTTCATTTATAATTTTATCAAAAGTAACAGAAATAGATGCCTTAAATCTGATCCTCTTAATATTATTGGGGAAACACATTGGCTTTAACTACATTAATGTAAATGAAAGCACTACAGTCTGTGGATCAGGATCTGACCTCGATTAGAAAGTGACACTCTTGAGTCAGACTACTGACCCAAGTTGATCTGCTTGGTTTCTATATAAGTGCATTTTAACAGATTCTGGTTCTGAATTCGTACTTCTGTGGTCCCAAACCACTGTGAAGGAAGGATCAGCTTATTTATTTTGAGACCCTGCCTTATTTAGGAATTTTTTATTTTTTTACACAGTGCAGGTGGCACAGTCAAGGGAAAGTAATTGCAAATAATCTTGTTACAAGGACGACTCTGTTGCCTTGAAGCAGCAAGATAATCAGTGACCATGAGAAGCTGGTCTGGTAATTGCATATGTAGTATGAAGGCTTTGAATGGGTGTAACAGACAAAGGCAGGTGTCAGATGTGAAAATCAGTAGCTCAATGTTGTGAGTTAACCTCACTCGGTTCACTTTCACATGAAGGATGCTAATAATCTTGAGCATATTTAAAAGTCAAAAAAGGAAGGAGATGTTTTTCTGCTCCTCACGTTGCCACACATCTCCCTTGACCTATGGCAAGTTTGTGCTTCAGCTTCTCCAACTGCAAAATAATGAGATGTACCTAATGTTTATGCCACTTTCACATCCTTCACAACGAGGTTTTTGTAGCAGTAAATCACTCTCAAAGAGCCACTTTATCAAACAAGGTCACTGAGGGAGAAATTAGTCACAGCAATATCTTGACAAAGTATGTGATCCTCATGTTTCTCACTTACAACCAACCAGTGTCTGTTTATCATCACACACCTCGTTTTAGCACTGCAACCAAGAGCCAAAACCCCTCTCTGAGCCTGGACATACTCCCTGGAAATATCTGTGTTGTCCTTGGTACAACTCCATGGCTGGATTCTCTCCTGGTTCAAATCTTTGTAACTCCACTGACTCCAGTGAAGCTGCAATAATTCCCAGAAGTAGGTAATTTGTTCCTTCATCCTCGGCTCCTTTGCTTCCTGGTTGCTGGGCAAGCAGCAGGGCAATGCCAGGGAGAGGGGCAGGGAAAGTACTTGGACACAGAAATACTTGCTTTATGGGTATGGTGGTGTGAGGTCTTAAGCAGCACCTCCTGCTGACTTGGCTTCAAGTATTTGAAATGTATTTGAAATTTGAATACACAAAAAGATTAAATAAACTTGATGTACCAAGCTGGGGGAGCTCCAAAGGGTAACCTGGTAACAGCCAGAGTGGGACAGAAAAAGTTCCTCAGCATTGAGAATATGACAGTATTTGAAAATTCTGAAAAACTGACTTTTGAATTAGAACTGGAAAAAAGTTCAAACAATGTGAATAATATCACATATCAGCATTACCTGAACAATTTTGTTACATTTTTTAAGACTAGAAACATTTAATTTCAGTTTTTCAACAGTGTTTTATGTGATATCAAAAAAAAAAAAAAAAAAAAAGTCAAACCTAAGTGAAGCAATTAACTTTTCATAAATAAAAAATTCAGTCAACCAAACCTTATATATTTTTGACTTTTGTTTTAGTTTCCCATGTTTTTCTACTTCTTAGGTTACCAGATTTTGACATTTTGATATTCTTTGCAAAAATAATCTTTCATTCTTGAAAAATCCATAGCACCAACTCAGAAAGATCATCACAATTTGACCTTTTAACAATCAATTAACAATATGAAACCAAAAAAGAGAATGTGACTGAGACCCTATCATATTTTGTTGAATGCTTGCATCACTTTTTTAGGTAGCCAGTAGCAGGAACATTGAGTTATTTTGTTGATTAGATATACTAAAGCTACTGCTAGAATTGCACCTTGCCTCTTTCACCTTTTCCTTTGATAGAAACCTTTTTGCAGCTATTCATCTACAGTTACTCAGAGAACCTTTTAAACTAACTCAGTTTCTCTCTTTTTCCCCCTTTCAAATGCCTTACTGAGCATTTATTTTTCTTATTTCCATATCTCTTTTTGTCAACCTGTTTTTGAGAGCGGTTTATAAACCACAATAGTGTTTGCAGTCTTGCCTGAAGTCATGACACAAACAATAGGTAGGAGAAAAATGGAAGGTCCCCTCTGCAGCATCTGAATTTGCCACATAGAACACTACAGATATATTTTTAGTCCCCTATAAAATCATTTTAAGGCAAAAGTTCAAGAATTGCCCTGGATTTTCACCTGTTTCACACACCACAAAGTGCAGTATTTGTTATTCCTCCCAAAGGCAACACTTTATATTTCCAATGCTCTCAGCTTGGCAGGTTTACAGATAAACTGCCTTTTGCCAGTGCTGTATTTCATGATACAGTTAATGCTCCACTTCAGAGCTGTACAAAGCCTAAAAATGAACACAGACTGATTAAGAAAAATTGCTTTAGATTTATATTTTCTGTGTTACCATAAGATAGAAAATGTCCTGGAGATGCAGAATCCTGATCACATGCCAGAAGTGGCACTTAATTTGGTTAAGCAGAGCAAGCAATTTCATCTTCACAGTGCTGAAATATTTGCCTGCTGCTACTGCCCTCTGTTCTCTCCTCTTCCTGCCTGCATGGTGCCTTAATATGCTGCTGCAAAGCTTTAGTGTAGCCCTTATCTGTTGATAGTCAAACACATCCAGACTCTTGTGTACTCAGACTGACACAGCAGGCATGTAGTGAAGACAAGTAAAGCTGTTATTTCTATGAGTTGAGATTATCCATAAAGGGAAATTAGGTGTCATCCAGCTCTACTCTTCCTGCCTCTTGTAGGAGTTGCACTGGTCCAGCTCTGCCTGAAGCCTTACCAGGTGCCAACTCCAGTGCAGAGGAGATAGAGGTATCAGCACAGATTGCAGCACTGGGACAAGCAGTCCTAACAGAAATCAGAACTTGGGGAAGTACCAATAAATATCAATGAAAAATAGCATCAGATAAAACCTTAGAAAGAAAAACCTAAATCTCAGCTTTGTTGCATAATGCAGCCTACAGTCTTTATATTTTGGACCTAATTCTTCTGGCAGGAATGTTTGAACCGCTGGCCAAGCATTCACTTGCTAAGACAGAGAAGCAAATTTGAAAATCAGCAAACAAAAATTAATTGATGCTGAAACAAATGTTGGAAAACTGGTAGTGTTGCTGCAGAGCAACAAAGATGTAGGAACATTCAGGAAGGAAATTAAAAGTAGTTAGAAATTTTGCTGTGTTAATGCCATTACTGTTTTGTTTTCCTTTCAGCACAGCACGACACATAGTTGAATTAAATTAAGTAATGATTTATAGCCAGCTCACTTGCATTGTATCTCATTCAAGGCACTATTTCACTGAACCATCTCTGTCTTCTGTAGGGAAAAAATATTATTTTATTTCAAGGAATAAAAAGTTAAAGAGGTAATTCATAAGTCCTATTCCAGGGTGCTCTCCCCTCTGTGCCCAGGTACGGAGCCTTTTCTGATGGTAAACACCATATAAACTACTAGACAAGTAAGTCTAAGTCTGTGTTATAGCTCATGCATATGACTGTCTTTAATATGAAGAGATGCTGTAGTGGTACCTTGCAACAAATAAAGAAATGTTTGTTTCACTGCAGAAAATACTGTGAATGATTTCTAAATGAAAATCCATAATGTCTGACTTTATTTATAAATTAGGAGTCATTTTCCTGCAAAAAGTCACAATGTGCCTTTTGCTGAGGACTTAAAGTAATGCGTAGGTTGTTCTCTGTATAATTGTAAGAGTTTTGTTTATTTGAAAGTAAAAATGATCACTGTTTTTGTTTAATGGGTGCAGTATTGCTTTTGGGTCTATAATCAAACTGCAGTACCATAGCCTTGTTCTTCATGGAAAATAAACCTTTTGCAAACTACTATAGACACATCGGTCATTAGAGGTCTATTGCAAAAGAGCATTTCCATTAACCAACTTACAAGTGTTCAGTCCTTTTTCTGCTCATCTCTATTCAGAAGGAATTTGTTTTGTTAAGGATTATAATGTGGGATGGTATCTTGTGTTCATGAAATCCTTTGGAATAGCTAGCTATGTGAATAAGCATTTTTCTGACATTTTGCTTTTGACACATGAACAATCCTTTGTCTGACTTCAGTACAGGTGTTATAAAAAAGGATTTGCTCAGCTTTCCTTCTGTCATTTTGCTGAACATTTTTCAGAGATCTACAATATAGATAACTGGCAAAAACTTATTCTAACTTTAACATTTTCAATAGTTGTCAGCATACATTATAAAGCAGAAATGCATATGGCATTATGATTACGTTACAGGTTTCAAGTTATTCAAAGGAAACAGAAGAATTCTGAAAACCTCATAAATTGTAAATCTAGATATTTTGATGATGGCAGCCTCTGCCACAAAAGATATTTAAAGAAATATTTCTCATAAATCACAAACCACATTTTTTTAAATGACTATAGCTTTCGTAGCTGGAACTCCTTCCTATTTCTCTCAAAAAATAATGTTATATGCTTAGAAATTTAATATGATGAATCTTTTATTTGAAGATTTGTGTTTTTCTATTTGGCAGACACTGTTTCCTCCACCCCTACTGTTTCTCCCCCAGTGTCATTCCCTTTTTGTTTTACTAAGGAAAGTATTAAAATTATAATTCTGAATTATAATCTGGTTTTGTACACTTTTTCCTTTCAAAGAAGTTATTTTATTATGTTTGTATTCCATACGATACAGAGCTGTAGGAATTAGATCTATTCTACATGGGTGAATGTGTAGGGGTGTCAACAAACACCCAGAATTATTTTATGGGGTATTATAAGGTGTGTTATGGGAATAAACCAAAGCCCTTGGATGAATAAATGGGTTCATTAAACACGGAGGGCTAAAACTGGAGTAGGCAAGGATTTCTGTTGTGAATGCACCAGTAACTGTGTTTGACTGCAAGTGGGCATCACGGGCACGTCCCTGTCAGGATGTGTGGGTGGGAGGTACAGGTTTATCCTTCCCACAGGTCTGCTTCCAGCCACACCAACAGCGGTGTCCCAGAGAGCTCCCAAAGCAGCAGTACACACAGCCTGCCATGGAAATTTGGAGCAGGCGGGAGAGAGGGAGGAAACCCTTCCGTGAGCTCTTCATTAGGAGAGAAGCCATAAACCTCTTTTGATTACATAATAATTGTGAGAAAATAGTGAAGAAAGGGAGGAATAATGTAGAAAAATGGGAGCTGTTAATGAACTCAACGTAGGCCATGTAGCTGCTTCCTTCCCTATGCAGACTGGGTGATGCTGCCTTTCCTTCTATGTGCTTTTGTCTGCCGACAGAAATCACTTTTGCCTTACCCAGACTGGCATTCACTTTGCTTTTGTGCAGATCCCTTCTTCTGGAAATTCAGAAATTGGAGAGAGTGCAGATTATTCCTTTGTGGAAAAGGTAAAGAATGGTCTCATTCAGAGGATATCCCCTGATTTCCCAGTGTTTTTACAGGTGCTAACTCCAGCCCAACCCAAGCAAACCAAGAACTGTTAATATTTCTTAAATGCATACTTGAGCAGGTATTCATAAGTAATATAATAATTTGTGGTTGGCCATGCAGCGATTTTGGTTAAACTATGTCAGGGAGTCTTTTTTAAGACATTGTGAGATGGAGAATTCAACCATTGATAATTATCTTGATAATTAATCACGCACAATATTGAAATCTGTGCTATTTTTTTTTTAATATGAAAGTGTCTGGTTTTGATTTCCTGTCCCTTTCCCTGTCACCATCAAATTAATCACACTTGAAGTAGGATTAGGATAGTTAGGAGAGATGGTGATCCAGACACTTCTTGATATTTTTGGGGATAATGCAAGCACATTAATTTTTGTAGCTCCTTTTTGCACTTTTTCCACATGTTTACATCCATTTTAAAATCTGCTCCCACCACTACAATATAAACTATATCACCGTCATATATAAAGGTAAACATTGGGTTCTTTCCTGTTTAAACATCCAAATATGAGTTTTTCCTTTTGACCACTGCTCTAAGTTCAGTTATTTGTCCAAATTAGGTCCTGAAATTAATCTAAAAGCTGCTTAGTTCTAGGTTTCAATCCTCACAACTTATAAAAATTGCCAGTTTTCTGTGTTTAAGGGCAATAAATTTCCTTTATAAATACAAGTATTTTTAATATGAACAGGAATATACCTAATTGTAAGTACTAAAATACATTATTTTTCACATTTAAAGGACATATTTGGCAAATGATGTCACACAATGTACTATGTCTTATAACCTACTAAATCTGCCTGAAAACAGTATTATGAAGGTATTTTCACCAATTTAGTTCTAAAACATAAGAAAAAGAATTCTGTGAGATATTTTAAAGCTCAAAGTAAGTGTTCACAGAGACTTCCATCCTCAAGAAGTAATGGAAGTGCTACAAGGTGAATGCAGATGGTGGTAGTACTCCATTGCCATGTTCTGTGTCATTCATGCGTGTTGTTTGGTTGTGTATTTTATTGCTGGTTACAGAACACCTCTGAAAGTGACAATGATGAAGTTGATGGCAACAATATATGTGGTTTCAGAAAGAAAAAGGGAATCAAAGGTCCTACAAAGTATGTTCCTCCTTTAGAAAATGAGAAGATGGAACTGTCCCGCACCTCAAAAGTCCCAGATCCTTGTCCCCGTAAAGCACCCACTTGTTGCTCAGAACTGCCATCAGACCAGTCTCTCCAAAACCCCACTACCTTTCCTCCAGTACAAAAGGACAGAGGAGCTCACAACAATTCCAACTCTGGCAGCGATGGCAAAGAAGACAGGTTTGGAGAAACACGAGAAACCCAGGAAAATGCTGAAATTGGGAAAAGAATAGTGGGAAAAATGCATGAGGAAATAGATACAGCAGCTCAGATGAAGCTGCCCACAGGTGTGCAGCCTGCGAGGGGTGCAGAGAAAGGTGGCTGCACAGAGGCAGTGCAGAGGGAGAAGGACAGCGAGCAGGGAGGGCGTAAGCCAGAAGAACGGGGTGGGATGGAAGGAAAAGTTGTCAAGTTTCATGTGACAAAGATGGGCTCCCTGGGCAGTGCTGCATCCATGCCAGGGAGCCGTGCTGCCGAGTTCTTCACAGGGGCACCCGGCATTTCTAAACGAAGTCTACAAGAGCTGAAAAACCTGCTGAGTGAAGGTCATCTGCCTTCTCATGGGCCCCATTTCTGTGGCAAGGCGGCTGGCACTTTTGCTCAGAAAAATTTGAAACCCCGGGAGAAAGCAGCTGACAAACAGGGCCGGCCCTTTGAGACTTTTACTCCCCATTTTGGAGAGGAAAAGCAAAAGTATCTCAGCTTCCACAAAGAGGGAGTGGGGCAGCAGAGCAAAACCGTCCTGGTCCTCAGCTCTGCCGGCTCTGATCAGCAGCAACCAGTGGGAAGCGATGTGGATCAACTTGTTCTGGGACTGCCAGCAGCTCCTACACCTGCAGAAAGCACAGCTCCTGAGGTTCACTTTGACTCCTCCACAGGCCACGCCGGTAAGGATACTTAAACATCACCTGCTCTCCTCTTACACAAAATGCTCCTGTTGTTTTGTGGTGTTTTGCTAAGCTGCAAACTCGATTCAGAGCTAGTGCACAAGAGAACAGACACCTGTGGTTTCTGTGAGATCAGGATGGATCGGATCTTGTGCTCTACATCTATACTGCCTTTTTTTTTTTTTTTTTGAAGCAAGGCATTTATAAAGCCCAACTGCCTGTCAAAAATGCCACGCACAAGTGGTCATGTCTTTTTCACTAAAGCTGAAATATTTCCTCATTTAAACTGAGTGCAGGCAGCATTTCCCAAAAGTCTGCCAGATACTGCAAAGCTCTGATGGCATCCGCACTTCTTAAAATTTCCTTTTTTTTAAACATTTCTAACAGTAGAAATTGCTCCCATGTAGGGATGATGTTTTCAATTATTTGTCCTGTGAGAGGACTGAAATGCAAAAACCTCTCTTATAAATTATAGGGGAAGAAAAGCAAATGAGGCAGAGAGAACTTCCACTTATTTTCACGCTGTTCAATAGGTCTGTTTTGGAAGTGTTTATAGAGACAATTAATTGCTACTAATAGGCTGTGATTTCTTTGTAAAAGCTTCTGGGCTGATGGATCGACAAACTGAAAACTATTATTAGCTGTGATAATGGAATGGGCTTGAACAGTTTGTTGTTCTGTTTCCAGGAAGCACAAAAACACCATTTTGTCAGTTGTAGATATCAGACTAATACATTTCCATGAGCATCACTCTGAGATCACGTTATCAGCTTTCCAGGATAGGAAATCATCCAGTCTGTATTCCTTTTGACTTATCTTACTGATAGAAGAAATACGCATCTCTTCATTGATAAAATACTTTAGCCATCATTAAATATGTAACAGAATATAATAAGAAGAATTAAATGTTTACAATAATATTAATTTATCCTGCTTTTTTCAAGTCTCTTAACAGATGGGTAGAAACCCTGCTATACATACTCTGAAAACAAACAATTTGAACATGTCAATTGTTGTTAGCTACTGCAGAAGTCTCGGTAGACATTTTGTGCTACCCAGTTTGAACAAGTCTGAACAAGATATCCACGAACATAATCAGTGCTTACTCAGAGCACTGCATGAGAAATACAAAGCTTTGAAAAGATATTTGTCGCTCAAACCATTCTCTATTCATGTCTATTAGAATAAGAAGGTTAGAGCATTATTTATCAGCCTACACTTGATGCTGTTCCCTTTCCAGACTACTTTGTTTTTCACATTGCTAAAAGATTAGCAAAAGGCATTATCAAATTTATAACACTACTCTTTTCTCAGTGTCTGCAAAAGCAGCAAATATATTTTAAAACATAGGAGTAATTATTCTTTGTCATAGCACTATTTGCAAGGTAGAGGGAACTGATGAGATTAATTGTAGATTCCACAGGGAGATTTCAACCCAGTTACAGCCACTGAACATGAAGCAACTAATCCAAGCTTATTACCTAGTCAGTAAAAACAGGCATTTTGTCTTCAAAGAGGTCTTAGAGGTGGATGAAAAATTGACCTCTGAAGGTGGGTGTGTATTTCCACTCAGTGGGGAAGCAGTCCCATGATGATTACCTTAGATCACTTGTCTGACTCTGAGATGCCTTAAGCTACCTGGGATTAATCCTGCCCTGTATCACTGGTGGTAGTGACGACTGTAAGAGACCTACAGATGAGAGCTAACTATGTGTGATGAGAGCTAACTATGTGGGAGAAAAGTGTTTTGTCTCATCAGAAGAGTGTTCAATATCAAATGTTTTGGATCTCACGAGGTTTGGATTCCATTTGGCTTTAACCAAACAAGTTGTAGGGTGCACTGTGCATTTTTACTAGTAAATGGAATGCACAGAAATATTTTCTACTTAATAAGAACTGTATGTGTTCAAAATTTAATGTTCATTGAAGACGTTTAGTAACCTAACTGAAGAAAAGAAAGTTTTAGATAAAATTCTGCCCTGTTTAATGAGCCTTTGCATAAGCAGTATTTCATTGCTGCCTATGGTAATTTATTTGTTGATAAGATCAAGTCCTAAATATTTTAGTTTTTTTTTACTAAAACATTATATTAAATATTTCAGTTACCAGAGTGCCTGAAGTCTTGGATCTAAAGATATCTCAACACTGAGCAGATCTGAAATACAATCTCCAATAATTTACAAGTTTTCAAATATTTGAATTTGCTCAAATCAGAATCAAATTCATCCAAAATGTCTGGGAAAATTACAAGAGGTTATATTTCAGATCCATTCAGTGTTGAGATATGGCCAAAACAGGAATATACTTTATTGTTGGAAAAGTACAGAGTTAAGGGACAATTTCTAGAGATCAGCAGTAGACAGGTTAAAACATATAGCTGAGTGTCAGTGATTCAGAGTACATCAGAGGATTTATATACAGTCATGTTAGTTACATGGTTAACATGTCTCTAAAATGATAAATCCATATATTTTTTCCAAAATTCTGATTGGAAAATGTGGAAATATTACTGCATGTGCATTTTGTTCATTTCTTGTCAGCTCTTTTGTAAAATACATGCTTGGACTTGGGAAAAAATAATAGAAAAGAAGCAGACGTGTCATATATTTGGGTTAGTAAGAAAAATGTTGCTTGAACAGTGTCAGAGAAACTGGAGCAGAAGCTAAAGCTAAAACTCTTAATCTAAAGCTCTTTTCCATGAAAAGATAGAAATTAACACATGCAGCTAATTAGGTGAATATACTGACTGCACTAACATGAATTTAGAGATTTTATTTGCTTGTCTATATCTAATAATGATGTGCATTTCTGCACATTGGTATGTAGTCATTAATTAGCAGGTACTCCTTAAGCTGTTCAATGCCTTCATTCTTGGGAGGCAAAGAGGGATGAATCCAAACAGTAAAGGATAAGATGAAATTTCATGTATATAGTATAAAATAACCATTCATGTACATGCACACAGGATGAATTCATGCATGTTCTATATGTATAGCGTATATAGCACATAAGGTAGGTGTATTTTGACCTCTCTGAACTCAAATCTTACCACATGCTGCTCTGCATGCTACTAAATTAGAATATTAATACTATAGTCCTCAGGGACAGAATTATGAATCCTTCGACAAAGAAATAGCCTTGGCTTTTTTCTCTATTGACATATAAAAATTTGCTCATATACCCTGAACCAAATTTGAACTCCCCATGTGGTTTCACTGTCCTCTGTGCACACCTGGAGGAGATGCATCTGCCCCCACTGATTCTGCTCAGTAAATCTAGTCAGTCTCAAGGAAATAGAAATGGAGACTCTTTGGGAGCTGTAAGTGGACAATCAGGAGATAGAAGTGGTCATTTCATAGTCTCTGCCTCTGCTTTAATTCCTGCAGCATAATGATGTCTTACTTTGGGACTTAAGCCTGTCTTTTTCACTTGGTACCCTTTTCTGCTTTGTATTTTACACAATCTCTGCCATTCTTACAGCTCTCCTAAAGTGAAGAACCAATGCCAGACTGTTCCTTCATGTTCTTTCCTTATGCCTTATCTGTGGTTCAACAACATTCTTCTCTCTTCTTCTACATTTTCAATTGAGTTTGAGCGTAGGAGGGGTGAAGTTCAGCTCCTTTCTAAAGCCTCTTGGTTGCCCTTATTTTCTGTTGGAAAAAAACCTTTTTTTTTGGTCTTTTTCTTTCCTTTTCTCTCTGAACTAATCTATATACAACTCACCATATTTTTTTTACCTTACAAACTCTAAGAACAAACCAAAGCAACCAAAGCTCTTTAGTCCTTTATCTTCCATACTAATAGCTGAAATCTTCCTGCTCTGTGACTCTGTATGATTTCCCATTCTTCCTCTTAATCTATATAAAAGAAAAATGCTCAGATAGGACTTCCATCCAGTCTTTCTGATCTATTTTGTCCTCTTTCAGGTGAGATTCAACTCATTTGTCTCTGATATTTGTAGCAAGCTAGTTATCCCATGATTCTGTATGAGAAAGAGGTGTATTCAGACAGTAATTATTCCTACCCACTAATTGTGTAACTATTACTTTCTTTATAGTAATAGTTAAAGGTTGCAAAAACAGATTGGACCTAATGTAAGGGAAATCCATTCTCTTTTATTTGTCTGCCAGCTGCCTCTCCTTCTACAACATATTGATGAAAAGTTGAGTCCTTACCTTCAATACTGTACAAAATCTCTTCCCTAAATAACCTTGCTTCCCGTTTAGCATAGTGCTCTTTTTCATTCTGGAAGTGTTCGAGGCCAGGCTGGATGGACATTTGAGCAACCTGGTCTAGTGGAAGGTGTCCTTGCTCACAGCATGGGCATTGGAACTAGGTGATCTCCAAGGTTCCTTTCAACCCAAACTGTTCTATGATTCTCACTTGATTTTTTTAAATTAGGACAAATACTTTTCGACCAGAAGGGGCTTCCTAGTTTGCAATAATGTACGCCTTGGTTCAGGCAACTTTGCTCAGTGATTCCTTCCATAAATCCAGATTTTCTGTTTGATTTTGAAGAAAGGCCAGTGTAGTTTCATCTTATTTAGGATTATCAGTTAGGTAGTACCATTGGGTATTAAAAACTTAAATTTCTTTCAGACACCTGAGCATTTTGTTTTCAAATCCTCTAAACTTTCTACACAACTGTGATACTTTTCTCATTCACTACAGAAGACCCATTTTTATAAAATGTCATGGAATGTTGAGAAACATAGGTTATTTGTTTTATCTTTTATTTATTGAGAGATAAAAACTTTGCATTTGACTCTTGAAGATGCATCTTCTCTGAAAAGCTGTGTCATGTTGTTGTCATACAGTTTGGAAAGAATAATTCATGGCTGATTGAAGCTATATGTCAGTCTCTAAATTAGCTATAGAACTCAAGAAAAAGCTGAGCTTCTCCATGGTCATGCCAGTAAAAAGCCTGCTTTGAAATTAAGTTTAAAAAAGCAAAAAGACAGTCATGAGACAAAGAAATTAATGGAAAACACATTGAAAGTTTCACCATCAAACAGACAAGGGAAATATTTTTACTGTCTCCCATCCTTTGGGACTTTCTAGTATGCTTATGTAGTTATTCCCCTGTTAAGAGTCTTATGTATGAGTAAAAATACAAAGAAGGAAACAACTTTTTATGTACTTGACTGCAGAAATCAAATCAGTAAACTGTTTTGATGAAACTTTTTCTTGGGTGAGAAAGAAATGGAAATTGCATGTTTTCTCAACTGAAGACGCTTCTGATCACTATTTACATCAATAGCACATTCAAATTCAACTCATGTCTACTTACCATGTCAAAAAAACAGATGGGAATAGAAAAGTTGCAATAAGAATGATATCTAGTGTAGGAAAAGCTGTCATATGAGGCTTGGGAAATAAAGGTGGTTAATGTTTGAAGACAAAAGTGAGAACAGTAAACAACAAGCTGTGCAAAACAAGTAAACTGGCTGTTCTTAAATATACAAACCAGAGTGTTGTAAGGAAGAACAGAAGTGTTTAAATTAGTTCTGACAGGAATTTCCATAGGATTTAGAAGCGCAGTTGCGTGATTACCCTGTGGGACTCATTGTTAGTGAAAATCATCAACACAAGGGATCTGTTTTTATAAAGGGGGTCAGTATAGATCTTCAGAGCACCGTGTGTTAGATTTCTAACATAGTAACCTCTTCTAGAACTGAGACACTGTTTACTTTGGCTGTGGTGTGGTTTACTAAGCAACCACGGGAAAGGGTCCCCTTGAACAAGTTGAAAATGAGATTGCTCTGCAACATGCACTTTCTTCTGTTTTGGCACTTTTCTGTTGTTGGAAAGGGAAAGCTGATGTCAACTATTTGCCCCAGCTGCTCTTAGCAATCTGGATGATTTCAATGTTAATAATCTAAGAAAGGCACCACTCTTCTGCTATAAATAATAATAGTAATAATAATAATATTTATTATTATTATTATTATTATTGGTAATATTTTTAGTTTTGTGCCATTAATATGTTTTAAATATGTGAAGATATTTTGTATTTGTAGATATTTAGTACTAAATATAGTAGAAACAGGAATATCACCAATTGTTTCTCAGTGGTTAACTTAAATGCAAAATGCAGACAGAACCATAGACAAACAAACATTAGGTTCTTTTCTGTGTCCTGCCAAACTGATGTAGATATTTAATGATCTGCTTAAAGAAAGATGACCAGTCTGGATTTTTATTTGATTTTTAAAATGAAAATCTGAACAAAAATCTGAGCATCTTGTTTAATTTACATGTTTCTTTAAGGAGATTTTCTGACATGAAAAGGAAGATGCCCCTATTCCTAGAAGCCTAGAAACCCAGAGGAAAAGTTATACTCAGGAACAGAATCCTCCCTCAGAAGAATGTAAAACTTTTAGACTGTGATTCGAAATCAGCTAGGCCTGTCAAATACTGATTTATTAGCTACTTTACCTACAGTAACTAATGCTCTGGATAATAACTATATGAACTGAGTAAAGACAGAGTACTCTGTTCCCTACTATACCTTTCCAAACTTTAATAATTACTGGCATCAAGGATGCAGTTTGACAGTGATTTATTTAGTGGCTACCAAGAAAATATATTTTGGGTCCTGTGCTGTAGAAAAGTGAGTAGTCAGTAGTTATTTACTAATTATTACATCAGAAACAAATCCCCTCTCTTATTTCCAAAATCAATCAGAGATATTAAGTCATGGTGACATTTCTATCTACCTTACCATTTACAGAAACATTATTTCAATGAGCAAACTAATCTGCAAATGATAAAAAATATGAACTCTAAAAAGTATGTGAAGGCTGCATGACTCTTTCTGTTGATTCTAAAAGGTTTTGGAAAAAGGCTCTTGTAAATGAATGAGTACCTTTTGACTAGCCGGGTGTCTACACTGGTATATAGATTAATTTTAGACTAACACTAGACCAATACATACAATTTAGTCTCATAATTTAACAAGATATATCTTTGATCATAAAAAGTCCAACTGGAGAAGGCAAATTTTTGGTTTTTTAGTGATTTAGTTTTGCTTTCTGAATGTTCTTTAGAAACAATTTCTGTTTATGAATTTTCTGTTAATGTTTGTTCACATACTGTAATTATATATTTATTCAAATAAGTTTAGCTTGAAGACAACACATATATATAAATTTTGGAAAATTACCTGCCATTGGCAGATGTTTAAGTTAAGTATATTTGTAGCTTTATTTTTTAAATGAATTTGTACATCATTAATATGAATGCACATATTTGTGTTTTTCTTAGATACTAGTTTATATAATCTATACCTATGAGAAATACTGTTTTAAAGAATTAATAGGATTAGAATTAAAGTTGATGTTTGTTCATGATTTATATATTTTTACCTGAAAAATATTTATTCAGTAGATGGAAGTTTAACAGATGACATTTCAGGACATTTTAAGAAATACTTTCAAGACTTACATCAAAAGCTGACTGATGTCAAGTGTTGTCAGCCAAGCTTTACTTTGAGTAATACAAAAACATAAAAATCTCAGTGTGACAGGTTGTTGACAGGAAATGTCTACCATCTTTGCAGAGGAAATTAAACATGTATAGAATAAGGCATTGATCACTTCTGTAAAGGTAAAAGCCTCAGATTTCTGTCCCTAGAGTTGAAAATAAAGTTCTCTTGATATAAACTTTAGGAAGATTTTCAGAATCTTTTAAAATTCTGTTAATCTATTGAACAGCCAAAGTTTATACCTGTTAATAAACTTCTAAATAATGGTCATGTTCATAAAGAGATCAGATCTGGTAAGTGCCAGTAAACATCTATGTTGTAACATAACATTACAGGATGAGTGAAGTGGTATTCAAATAACTTACTTGGTGGCATAGGCAAGACCAAGGCCAGTCCTCCCTGCCAAAACTATTGTGCTTTGGCAGCACCTGTGACAGAGTGAGTGGTACACAAAACATTTAAACAGGGCTTCCTTATTTAATATTCACCTTTTAAAGGACATGTTGCCCCAGTGTTTAAAGAAGACATTGGGAAAAAAAGCTATTTCCATAAGGAGCTTAGACCTGAAACAGACTAAAGGGAAAGATGTCATGAGAAGAGCATATGACGAAATTGCTTTCTAGCTTTTGTCTATTCATTTTTTAACTCTGTACTCCTATTTACTTAAATTTTGTTCTGTGCTTTCAGCTGCCATTCCTCAGGGAGCAGGGTAATTACTTAACTTTTTCTTACTTGTCTGACCTAAAGGATCCTCCTTGCCATCTGAAGCTGGAGGAGGCTCCAGCAATATTCAAAGGTTCTGAGAAGTCTATGGCTGCAGATGGATTTGTGGCCTTCTCAGGGAATAATCTGGCAGCCTTGTGCTGGGCCAGCGTGTGAGCCTTTTTACAGCCCCACAACTGGCAGTCCTACTTGCCCCAAAGGAGAGTTCAAAAAGATGTGTTTGTGCCTACTGGCTACTGCTAGAGGAGATCTGCTCTAGTTTGGGTAATGTGCTACTGGAGAGATTAGGATTGCACCCACCAACCTTCAGAGTGCCTCAGCATGAAGCTTTAAACTTCCACTTGAAGGTTGGTGGTGAATGGTTGTGTTGGTGATCTTCCACTGTGGATTTGAAATATCTGCAAAAATGCATCTGATCACAACCTCAGGAAGAATGGAGGACTTTTCTCCCAGAAATATGAAAAGAGATATATTTTCCACAATTTATTGCATGTTAATATAAGATTTTTCTCTTGGTCTATTTAGTTTATCGTACTAAGTGGAAGTTAATGCCTTATGTAGTTTAACTTGAATAAGAACTATGGATAGATACTCAAAAGAAAAGCAGGCCGAGAGATGGAGAGGTTGGTGAAAGGAGGTTACTGTGCCCATCTCTCTGTTCCATTACAGAAGTTATACTCAGGTGTTATCACCTTCATGTCAAGAAGTTTGTAGAGCCCTAGAGCTTCTGCAATACAGTTGAGAAGATAATTCCATAATGGCAAATGCATAAATGCATAAACTTCCCTTAAAAGTTACTGCCTGTGCTGGAGGAGACTGCAATCCTCCTCAAGAGGCCTCGAGAAAGGTTTAGTAGAAGAGAAGTGCCCTTTTCATTATATTTCTGTATCAATGCACTTTACAAAGTCAATGAAGAAACAGCACCTGTATTCTGTGAGTTTTCAGTGGGAAATAGGTGTCCAGTTACTACTTTTGCTCCTAAAAACACTCAACAAACCACATAAATTCCTGGTTTTACCACATGTTCTCTTCTTAACTTGAAAGAAAGTTTAAATTACAGACCATTCCAAAAAATAAGAGATTTTATACAGGATGCCAGGGAAAACTACGTGTGTTTATTTAAAAAACTCTTTCATAATCCATATCTTTTTCTCATTTCTGTTTTTACACTCTATGCCACAATTTCCCACTTTTGCACTTTTAGGAGAACAGCCATATTCCAGCATTCTTTATTTTGTTTGACGTGAACATTCCTCTTCACTTCTAGCATTCAACAGAGACCCAGATGTAAACGGCCTCGGAAACCCAACTCTCCTTCACCTCTTCTCTCATATTGAATTTATTAAGCAGCAGATGGCCAGGGACAACGTGCAGTTTGTCAGATTTGAATCAATAGACCTCCATGGTGTGTCAAGATCAAAGAATGTTCCTTCTCGATTTTTTCACGTAAGTTTCTAGTTGTACCTTTATGTGTTTTCATGCCCCCATCCTTAAATTATACTTTTTCCAGAGTGCAGGCAGCAACTCCAACTTAGAACAAATTATCTGTTCCCTCCCCTTGCTCATGTTCCCAAAGGATCTAGACTTCTTTCATCATTGCCATCATTTATTCCTCTTTTCCTCCAAATAGTAATCTAATTAGATAAGGCTAATAATTTCAGTTCTTTGATGTTTTAATAATCTTTTCCCTCAGAAATATCTCTCCAGATTCAATACATTATAAAAATTTTAGTTTGCTGAACATCTCTAAATTGCAAAAAAGAAAGGAGTATGAACTGAAAGAAATAAAATGACTGAAAATAAATTCATTTTAGTTATGATTAATGTTACAGTTATCAATAACATAGGAAAATATCACTGAGTTTCATGATGACTTAACAGCAATATTTGCCATAGTAGTGATTCAGGAAATAAAAACCAAATTAGGAAGCAGGATAAATTAGGTAGTAGGGTTAGAGGAGGGAGAGGTTCTACTACAGGGTAATCACCTTTGACACCTTTTTCACTGCCAAATGGACAGCTTAGACATCTCGGAGCAGAGCTCAGCAGAGTGTGCAGTTTTGGTTATGGGTGTCACACATATTGATACCACTGACTGCCACCTGTGTAAGAGAAGACAGACTTTATCCATTCATTCATTCATTCATTCATTCCTTCCTTCTAAGAGAAGCCACCATATGCAGTTTGCCATCTGGATATGCAAAATAGGTTTTTTTCAGCTCTGAGCTTGCCCCTTTCTAGGCCTGTTCTGTCTCCTCTGCTTACACAAATGGCAATCTTTTCCCTTAGAAGAATAAAGGTAAGATGTAAACAGGAGCCAAATTTCACTTGGTAGAACCTGGGGCCTAATTGCAGCTTTCACGAGAAAAATGTTTGATCAGAAGGTAAGTTGTAAAGGTGCTTTCTTGAACATAGATGATCCTTCCTTGGGGTCTTATCTGCATTTCATTTTCATCAGTTGAAGGTTTCTGTTCAAATGGAGAAGAAAGTATAATTATGAGTTCTCCTCACCTGGAAGTGCTTCCCTGCATTTTACTCCAAACTTTTTAAATCCAGAAAGTGAGATTTTTCTGTTAAATGTTGCATCTGAAAAACAGTGAGGTGCATGTTATGGCATTTAAAGAGAAGTTACAGCCTGAATTGTATTGGTATGAGTCTTGTGTGGTCACTTGGGTCTACGTAAACAGAATGGTCAGAGGGTATGGAAGCTAAATAGACTAACTACAGATAAAAGTTTGACTTGCAAAATTTGCAGCTAACTAGTGATACCCATAATTATCTAAAGACCATGCAAGAAAAATGTTGAACATTATTTTAGTTCTTTATAGAAAGTTTAAAAATTATCATTGTGATAATTGATGCCATAGTTTTCATACCAGTCTTGCAGAAAGTTGTTCTGCTTTATAATGATACAGTAACTGACTCTTACCCTTCACATCACTGCACACGGCATTATAGTGTTCTTTTATGAAAATATTGTTGTTCCACCTGAGAATCTGAATTTAACGTATTTTATATACATAAAAATACCATGGAGCTCTTCACTGATTTGGTGACATGTCATTCTGCTCTGTGTTTAGGAGAAAGCAATTCATGGTGTTGCCATGCCCAGAAGTTACCTTGAGCTGACGCTGAATCCTAAAGATAACGAACTAGATTACATAAATGCAACCAATTTCAATTGTGACATAATCCTGAACCCTGATTTATCAACGTTTCGAATACTACCCTGGACTGAGCAGACTGCAAGAGTGATATGTGATTCCTTCACCGTGCTGGGCACCCCGCTCATGACCTCCCCGAGGCACATTGCCAAGAAACAGCTGAGCCAGCTTCAGGACAATGGCTTTTCTTTGCAGTCTGCATTCACTTATGAATTTTGTATTTATGGCATTACTGAGGTTGTAAATTCAAAGACAATATCCTTTCCTGCAGCCACAATACTAAATAACCACGACCAGACTTTCATTCAGGAGCTCATTGAAGGAATGTATTATGCTGGTGCCAACATTGAAAGCTTTTCTTCTTCCACTGGGCCTGGGCAGATGGAGATCACTTTTCATCCAGCATTTGGCCTAGATGCTGCTGACAGTGCCTTCACGTTTAGAACAGGCCTTAAAGAGGTGGCTAAGAAGTATAACTACGTGGCTAGCTTTTTCTCAGAATCAGGATTCTACAATTCAGGGGCTCTATCACACAGCCTGTGGGATCTGAATGGCCAGAAGAATCTGTTTTCTGCTGGTTATGGAGTTGAGGAGCTCTCAGAGCTTGGAAAAAATTGGTTGTCAGGTCTCTTGGCACACACAGCAGCTATCAGCTGCTTGATGGCTCCTACCACCAGTTGCCGTAAGCCTTATTCTAAGTACAGTAAAGAATCAAAAGAGACTGTAAATGCAAAATGGGCATATAATGATAACAGCTGTGCCTTTAATGTCAAATGTCATGGTGGGAAAGGCACTTACATAGACAATAAATTAAGTTCTGCTGCAGCAAACCCATACCTGGTCCTTGCTGCTACTATTGCTGCAGGTCTAGATGGAGTAAAGAGAGGACTTAGCTATGATGATATGCTCGAAGAAGAAAATCTCACTGGTGATCTGAAACATTCGTCAATCCCTCTGAAACTAGAAGATGCTCTGATTGCACTCGAGAAAGATTCATGCATTAAGGAAGCATTAGGAGAAACTTTTATCCGATACTTTGTTGCCATGAAACATTATGAGTTAGAAACTGAAGAAATGGATAGTGAAAGGAATAAATGCTTGGGATATTTTATTTAGAAGGAGCACTCTTCTGTAGTGGTGCAGTGTAAATGCATAAAGTGAATGGCTAAGATTCTTAAAATTAGTACACATATTTAAAAATGTTTTAATGCTTTGGGATTTTTTTTCCCCCTCCTTTGTATAGTATATGGTAACTACACTTTATTGTCCATGTACGTTCATGGCCTTCAGTGCAAAGGTGATATATTAGTGAAATTATATTAACAGGCTTTTAAAAAACAGGTGGAGGTTTTTTGGGCAGACCTGCTGGTGAAAAGAAGAAAAGAGAAGGTGAAATGGAGAAGAGCAACTATGCAACTGTAATAGGACTGTATAACGTGCAGAAAAGTGGGAGTAATGGGGACAGTGATGAGGGGTGGGGTTTAGAACTGAGGAAGGCAGGGAATGTCTTGTTCAGCATGGTTATGGGATTTGTCCCAGCTTATTCAGTAACTGATGGGTTGCTAAACAAGAAGAATCTGAGTTTGATTTGAAACATAAGCTAGAACAATGAACAATGTAGAGAGAGGGGCAAAGGACTGAGGCTGTAGAACCTGAGAGGCAGGAATCAGTATCTTAATGGACATAAATAAAAAAGACAGGAGGGATTATATAATAACCCATACATCATGAATTCTGCTGCTGAATGGAGTTTTCAGGAATTATCATTAATAAAGGTACTAAAAGAAATCAAATGGTGACTTGAAGAGGAAATAATTCATAGAAAGGCAGCAGCGTCAAGCCACTGTGCAATAAAAAATCAGCTGGTTTTATGTCTGTTTTGATAGTTAGTGGGTTAATTCAGTGGTAAATGGCAAATGTGGAGAAAAGGGCAAATAACCCCGAGAATTTAGAGCTTAAACTGTACTTTATTGGGAAACCTGATTTTATCAAGCATGCCGAATATAACTGAGAGGAGAGGAGAAGAAAGAGTAGGTTAAAACCAGAAAGAAAGAGTGAAGAAGCAAATTCAGAGACTGAAAAATCATGGTTAAAACAGAGGGACAGAAGACCCAATCCTAAGATTAGAAATGGCAGCTGGTGTAAAAAAAAATTTTTTTAGTGATGGCAGGAGGTGGGGTTTAGATTTGCTCTTTGTTTTTATTCCTGCTGTCATCCTTTATTATTAAAGATAACCCTTGTTTCAAACACCACCTCCACATTAACAATAATTTCTGGTGTTCTTTATCTTGTCACAATATTTTGATCTATGTGTAGGAATTTGTGAGTGAAAGAGTTTGGTCATCAGTGGAGTAAAAACAAGATTTAGTCAATGCCTCTGTCAACTTGCAGAATTAGGAAGGTGTGAAGAGAAACGTGCTACTTGCTTACTGATGGATTTTCCATTCTTCCTCTATAGAGTATTGTACTTGAAATGTAGCACCTGGTATGCTAAAGCTTTTTGTGTGATTCCAAAGAACTCATTTTATACTCAGGTAGCAAGAGGAAATAAAGAATCTAAAGAAACACAATGAATTCCCTTGTCTCAGTCTGTGGTTGGTGGGTGGATTTGATTCTCTCTCTCTCACATGATATATTTTTTGAATGCCAAATTTTGGGGCATATATGGGACTATTTTTCTTTGCTACAGGCTAATTTGCATTGGCCAGGTCTAGCCTTGCACTTAAGCAGAACTTCCTATTCTGAAAAATATTCTTCTCTTTGGCTTCCGTAACACTTCAGGGGCTCTAGAAATCTGTCTTTTCTCTTTTTGGCTACTTACCATTTTCACAAGCTTTTGGCAGAAGACACACATAAAAATTATTTCCTTCCTTAGGCGGCTTACTTACCATACTTAATATTTAGTCCCAGCAGTCACACGGATTAACAGCTATTCGTTGGTGTGGGTTTATAAGACATTTTTTCATTTGTCTTGGATTTACAATTAACTGCCACCATATACTTTCACTTTTAAAAAGATAATATATAATGGACTTCTATAACTGAATTTAATAAACATGAAGTTTATTATATGTACTACATTTATTATCCGTATTGTTTTCTTATCACAACATTGACAAAATAACATCAGACCTAAACCTCTTCCTGTATATGTCCAACTACCTAATTAGATTCACAGAAAGCCATTATTTATACACACAAAAAAAATCCATTTATCTAGAAGTGATGTTCTACAAGTTATAAACAGCTATAGCAAGATAAGGTAAATCAATAAAATTAATCTACAGGTATTTTCTAAGTAATCTTCAATGACATAGACTCTGAAAAGACAGTGACTTGATGACAGTGACATTAAATGGAAACATTTCTTGTTTCTGGCAAGTGAATTCCTTATTTTTTTTAATTTTTTTTTTTTAATTCGAAAGTTCAGAGATGAAGCCTGAAGATAGTGTGTCCCAAATTTTGGTCAATATATTGTTTAACACTTTTTCTTAAACATATTCTATGTAGTAAAAATAAAGTAACTCCAACTCTGTGGGAAAGCATAAAAACATTTATTTCAACACCAGCAGTTATGAATTTTAGAGTTGCATGTATCCCCTACTAAGTTTTCATGCATATCCCTTAGAAAGACAACAAGAAAAAGATAATTATTTCACTCTGCTCAACTGAAATTAATTATTATTGACTGTTTTATCACTAATATTTCACCTTCAAATGTTGCCTGAAAATACTCTTCATTCTTCTACAGGTCTGAGGTCAATGCCTAGAGGATTGCTAGTTAGATAATATAAATATGTGCAGTGTTATAAAATAAAAAAAGAAGGCATCTGTAATTTTGCATAAGCTCCTGATGATTTTCCAGGATCTTAGAATCATAGAACCATAGAATGGTTTGAGTTAAAAGGAATCTTAATAATCATCTAGTTCTGAGCCCCTTGCCGTGGGTAGGGACACTTTCCACTAGAGCAGGTTTTCTTGGAGCCCCATTCAACCTGGACTTGAACACTTCCAGGGTGGGGCCTCCACAACTTCTCTGGGTAACCCGTGCCAGTGCCTCACCACCCTCACAGTAAAGAATTTCTTCATAATATCTTCTCTAACCTACCCTCTCTCAGTTTAAAGCCTTTCCCTTTGTTCTATCACTACACGCCCTTGTAACAGGTCGCTCCCCAGCCTTCCTGTAAGCCTCCTGGAGGTAGTGGAAGGCTGCTACCAGGTCTCCCCAGAGCCTTCTCTTTTCCAGGCTGAGCAGCCCCAACCCTCTCACCCTGTCTTCATGGGAGAGGTGCTCCAGCCCCCTATTCATCTTCCTGGCCCCTTCTGGACTTGCTATAACAGGTCCACGCCCTTCTTATATTGGGGCCCCAGAGCACTCCAGGTGGGGCCTCATGAAAGCAAAACTGAGGGAGAGAATCACGTCCCCTGGCCTGCTGGCCACACTGCTTTTGATGCAGCTGCTTGGCTTTCTGCAAGTGTAGGGCTCTGTTGAGCTTCCCACCAGCAATCAGCCCACAATCCTTCTTGTGGTGCTTTGGTACACAAATGTTCTTTTATGTAATTCAGCCTGTATCAATCCTGGTATTTCTGCTAAAAGGGTCACAGGAGCCATCCCACCATGTCTCTATGGTACCAACAGAATCACAGCCCTGCAGGCATGTGCGTATCCCTGACTCCTCTCCTTTATTCCCCATGCTATGTGCATTGCCACAGAGGCATCTAAGTGGGGCTATGAAGCTGACTTCCTGGTTGTATACTGCAGTCAGAGGTTGCAAAGTAAAGAAATAAGAAGTTCCTGATATTAATAAAGCATATTTTAATCTTTTCAGCTTTAAGCAGACTGTATATTTATATCTTTGTTGGCAAAGTGGGAGTACTTTTGACACTGAGATACAGCATGACTACTTTTTCTATGTTTTCCTGTGCCAGCTTTCTTTCCATAACACAGAAGAATTACAAGGAGGACTTCTGTAAACTTGTCAGCTGTCTAACATTCTGGAAGGCAGCTTTTACAATGCCAGCATGCTAAAAGCATTATAAAAATCGTGGTTCCATTTATGCAGGTAACTAAACAGTTCCTAGGCTACCTAAGCCTTTTTGATCAATACTAATAATAATCATTAAATAAACGTCATACAAAGTAGTGAAATAACTTTTTTCTATGAAAGTTAGAAGCCCTTATTATAATTAACAACTAGGATATATCAGCTCTTATGAAAGAGTATTCCATATCACATAAGTTGTATTACCTATTTAGCATTTGCATCATTACTAGTCTTGCTTATAATGTGAAGTGAGAGTTTTTCCACAGAAAGCGTATCCCTGAGAGAGAGATAAAGTTAAATTATATTTTTCACAAGTAGTTTATTAATAAAAACAACAATTTATCTGAAACTAGTAGCAAACATAATTTAGTGAATTTAGTGTTAGATTTCAGTGGAACAAGAAATGAAGTAAATTTTAGAGAAAAAATCGAAAAAGATAAATGGATAAATATAAAATATTTACCTGTAAAAACTGAAGAATATATAAAATAGGATTCAACAGTAATCCTGCAGTCCAGTGGTCATCGTTTTCTCTAATCACATCTAATTAAACAGGCATACTGTCTTTGAAAATATTAAACTTTGTTTGCTTCTGGTTGTTGTTATTTTTGGATTTGCTACTTGTGTCAGGGAACAAGATTTAAAAAATGGTGTTAACAACAACATTCTGGGAAAAATATGTACTCGAGCAAGTGTAAATGCAGGATACTACACTGAGACAAAGTTGTGAAGCCCTCAGTTTGTGCTTGTTCAGAGAGGAGTCTGGGTTATGTTCATTTAACCAGCTCAGAAATTTCACAGAAGAGGCAGATCAGGAAATATTAACAAGGGTATAGCTTGCATGAACAAAAACCTGATCATTTTGCTCAATTAAATTCTTCTCAGGATTTGACAACACACTTCAAACACATGCAGATTATTTTGAGAAAATCCTGGGGACCAAAGCAAATGAACACGTCTAGCTAGGACCTATTTACTAGGAATAACTGAATTATTGTGTGTTGCTCAGAAAGGGGAGACACAGTACAGATTTTACTAATGGTTTTCAGGCATGTAAAAGATGTAGCTAAGGAGCAGAATATTATCTTTTCTTCCTGTCAATTGCAGTTAGAACATAACAGCAGGTTTTCATCAAGGAAGACTTCGATTGCACAGTCTGGAATACATCAGCGTGTTAAAGAGAATGAACCTGGAACCAGGGATGTCCGTGGAAGTGGCAGTGTTTTGATAAGGGACTCCAAAGACTAATTTATGATGTGTGGAGATAGTATATCCCAATGCACGGTACCTTCATAATGTTTACAGGTATAACAGGATGGCTCATTTTCCTTGTTTGCTGGGTCCCATGTTGCCATGTGATCATTGAACAGACTGCTAGACTGTGCTCTTAGCTGAGTTTGTAGGAAGGGAAAATACTTTATCTGTTTTAGGAGATAAAAAATTAGCTAAATCACATTGTTTTTAATGGGAGAAATCTGTCCATAGTGAGTGTATGCAGGAAGAAAACAGACCAGAAGATACAGACTAACAAAGCAGTCAGAAAAACTGGTGTACAGTAACAGTAGACACATCATGTAATGCAACACTAGGGACGCAGTGAAAATGCCTTGAAACACCACACTATAATTGCTCAGGTAAACTTTATGTTGAATGTATGCAATGAACAATGAAGGTACCTCATACCCCTGGTACACAACACAACTTGATCTATTTTGTGATGTAGGATCAGAAAAATAATACAAAAACTACAGACCCCTCCATACTGTAGCTTATTTTCAATTTGGAAATGCCATACTTCTAACCAGGCTTCAGGTTTCATGAGATATGAAAAGAGAATTGAATTCATTTGCTAACATGTCTCCAGCATGTCAGGGTGATGATAGCTGGTACGTAAGTGAATATTCAAATTTTATTCTTTCAGGCTCCAGCCAGAGGGCAGCAGTGCACTGTGCAATGTTCCTCTGGGATCTCAAGCTGTCATGCTGTACTGAAAAACGCCCTATTAAAATACACCCATACATTTTATGTATGTACTTATAGTTAAAAAAAAAAGATAGTATGGCAGCTGAAAGCTAATGCATATCTTTGACATCTTTTTTAGTTAAGATTTATTATCTGTTGAATATGCATGGACTTTCAGTAAAGGACCATAGATCCAAAATATTGTTTTCATTCTTGATGGCAGCGTTTAAATCTTAATCTAGTAAAAAACTTGTATCTATGTTCACGTGTGTGTGGGTGTGTATCATCTTTAGGTGTATCATCTTTAATAGCATTGCAACAAAAGTACAAATAATTTAATGGCAGTATTCCATTTTTGTAATTTAATGTAGGCCATTACTGGAATTTCTTTCATGTTTTCATCTTACTCAAATACTTTGGGAAGTCTGCTTGCTTATAGGGACTTCCATTGTACCTGTACTGTTGTGTCATTTTTTTCCCATCTGCTGCAGGAAAATCGTAAATGCATAGTGAATAAACACACCCTAGATATACCTCTTCTAACCACCTTTCTGTTTCTGAACAGAAATATAAGTTTACCCAGAATCTGAATTATTGAAATTTAGATACACATTCTAGATATCTGTCAGCATGTGGGATAGCCATTTTTTCAGTGGTTCTGACTATATATATCTATATGGCTTTGCTCTGCAAATCTGCTATCACAACTCATATTTTTCAATATTCAATTTCTTCACAAATTTCCAGTATTCAAGTCTTTAGCAACCCTTTTCCTCCAACACTTTCTTTGCAACACCTTCATGATTTTTTGGTTTAGTTTGTTTGGGTTTTAACTAAAGAGCTCAATTATGTTCAAAATTCTTCAACTGCTTGAAATAAAAATGGATCCTGCAAGGTTATTGCAGAGCATTAATTTAGCTGCTCTGAAACACTGCTGTTTTAACACATTTGAATACACCGTCTGCAGAAAATATACAGATATGGTCCCAGGATATGGCAGTGAAGGAAGTAAAGAGGAGAGGAACAATTTGCAAGCAATTCCACTAAATATGTGTTAGTCTTGAGCAATGGGAGAAAGATGTGAAGAGGGCTGAGCAGGTGAGAATGCTTTCACTGTAACTCATCACCTGAGAAAAAAGACCAGCTCCTGGATGAAGAATGACTGGTTGAAGGTGAGAAATCACTCGGATGAGTTTGCAACTACAGAGCAGTTTTTTTTTTTTATTATTGAAGGTATACAATAACACTTGTTCAATTTAATCTGTAATTTCAGAGTGCTTTTTGATTTCTTTGCTGACACTAAGCTCTCATCATAACAATATCCACAAATAGAGCCTTCTACCATCTCACACTGGCTATGCTGTTCCATCCTGGTAAATGTTATGTCCTTAGTTTTTTTGCTCTTTTTTTTTTTTTTNNTTTTGGGTTTCTTGTTTTGCTGTCACCACTTACAGAATTGCAACTAATAATGACACTTGTGCCTCTTCCAAACACACTCTACATGGACTTTCTGTAGAATAATAAATTAAATTCAAAGCTATTGGGCTCTCACCCCAGAGACTTTCAGGCACTTTAGTGGCACACCTCAGTTAGGATCTTAGCTTCCATGCACCTCTGGCTGCTTTGTTGCAACAGATAGAAATTGCCAAAGGGCAAAAACATATTACATTCTTTTCTATATTGTTTAATTCTCAAATTTAAGGCTGATGACAATTTTACTGAAATTTACTTCCTCAGATGTTGTACAACAGAGTACTGGGTCTGGTTGGGGTGGAGTAGATTTCCTTCACAGGAGCCCATATGGTGCCGTGTTTTGGATTTGTGAGTAAACCAGTGCTGGTAACACATCAGTGTTTTAGCTACTGCTGTGCAGGGTTTATACAGCATCAAGGTTTTCTCTGTTTCTCACTCTGCATTGCCAGCAAGTAGGCTGGGATTGACAAGAAATTGGAAAGGCACAGAGCTGCAACAGCTGGCCCAAATTGATGAAAGTGATATCATATACAATATAACATGCTCAGCAATAAATCTGGGAGGAGTCTTTTCAAAGTAGCCATGGCTTGGAGACTGGCTGCACACGGATCTGCATGTGGGAGCTGGTGATTGATTGTCTTTACATCACTTGAGTTTTTTTCCTTGTTCCTTCACATGTTTAATTGTCTTTATTCACAAGCTCTTCTTGTGTTGGCTCTTCCAATTGTCTCCACCATCCTGATGAAAGGGTGGGTGAGCAAGCAGCTGTTGGGGTGCTTAGTTGCTGACTGCAGTCAACCCCCTACAAACTGTTACTTGAACACTTGTGCCCCTGGCCTAAGACAAACCTAGGTAAAAGTCAGTGCATAAGATAAAAATCTTGGAGTTTTTGGAGAGGGCAGTAACTGATTTGTAGTGTTGGTGATACTAGGATTTTTGTGGAAAAGGTGAACAAATCGTGTTTTATGACACCTTATTAGTGTCTGGATCAGAAACAAATGTGTTTTAATCCAGATTCTGTGTTCTTAAACCTGTTTTTTATATTTAAGTATTTCATTGGCTGCAGATGCTTTGCCATATGGTAGCATCAGTGGGTTGGTAAAGTCCAGCCTATCCTCCAGCAGGACTCAGAAAGCACGTCATTCAAGGGTCACAGTAGAGCCACACAGTGAAATTGTCTGTGCCCCCTGTAAATCAGAGAGTTTCACACTGGAGCTACAGTCACAGCTGCATGATACTAGAAGTGAGCAAGAAGAATCTCACAATGAAGCTACACCATAAGGTTCTGTACATTGTACAGCAAATCAATATAAATTTACAACAGAATTACATGCTAAGTGTCTCTCTAATATGTGCTAAATCATGGAGATTCACGATAAGATTTACCTTTAAGCTCCCATGTAATATACAATAAATCACTACATGGTAGCAAGGCCCAGCAAACACCTTGCTTTATTTGAGCTATTATTACTCCTGCTGTAGTGATGTGGGGGTATCTGTCATTGACAGGTGGAGTTAAGGAAAATGGTAAATCAGTTTGACTTTGAGGATTTACATGCAACGTAGCCACCTATTACTGATTCAAATTTGTGCTTCCTTTGGGATGCTCACAATTCTGCTTAGAAATGTGGTAGCTTTGCAACCCACAGGGACAAACTAACAGAAGATTTTTATGCATCAAAGGGCCTTGAGGGGGTCTCTTTAGCACAGGTATTCTGCTCATTGCTCCACCACTGCTGACCTTGCTCGACAGTGAGGAGGAACCAATCCAAGGATTCTTTAGGTTGCCATAACAGCTTATGCATTTATTAAGTAAATAGTTGAAAGTAACTTTCAGTTCTCCTTTGGGGGTACTTTACCATTCCATGAAATCTTCACTAGACACTGGGAAAACAGCATTCACAGGAAACTCTGCAAAACATCAGTTTAAAACTTACTGTAGTTTTGTTTGATGAATAACTACAGACCAGTCCCATTTTCTTTTGACTAATATTTTATAATACTTTCACTGAAACCTTAGGGCAGTGCACTTAAGGGTGTATGCATACAGAACAGTTTGCACTCGAATTTTGGTGTGCTGAGGGTTGGAAGGGGAAGGGGAACATTCATGCAGATGTACAGGCATCAATAAAACCAGAAGAACGGGAAAGAAAAGCTGATGCTGATTGTGGAAAGACAAAAGAAAACAGAGACCATACGGCTGCTTCAGAAAAAGGCCTCATCCTTCATCCAACTAAATAGTTGGCACATGACCCATCAACAAAGAAGTGGTTGTGAAGGATGCCTCTAGAGGCAGTTTCGACGTGGAAGTTATTTAGGAGAGAGCTTACAAAGCTACTTTGTAGACTGCTAACCTATCAGGGTTAGTATGTTTGGCAGGGCTCTGGGCCAGCCTGGGGATCCCCTCGCAGCGGGTGTTCTCAGCGGCCTGCTGCCAGCAGAGCGCAGCGACGCCCCGTCAGGAGGGTGAAGGCGGCAAGCCAGGGGGGAAGCGCGCCAATGAGGGCAAGGAAGAGAGGGAGGACTCCATATGGGAATCCAGGGAAGGTTCATTCCCTGAAGTGGTCCAGGGACAGAGACCGGGATTCAGCATGTGCAGGGGTTTTTAAGGGTAGGAGGTACCAGGGGCGGTGGCAAACACATAACCAATAGAAATGTAACAGAGGAGGGTCCAGGGCATGACTGACATTACATAACCTCAACTGATAGGGGGAAGGGAGTGAGGTGACTTGCACAAACCAATAAGATACCAAGTGAAAGAGAAGAATCTAGAAGGAGGGGCGGTGCAGACCTCGGGGAAGGGATACAGTAAATTGAGTGACAAGGGGAAAGGCGGGGTACAGAACTCAGGAATGAACCAACAATAGGGGAAACCAGGAGAAACCCATACAAACAGGAGAGGATTCATTAACAGAGGAAACAGGTAACTAATAAACCCAAAACCAGTCCACAACAGTATGTTGATGGAGCTTCCCCACTCAGAGCGTGTTTTTGATCTTGAAGTACACATGATCAACACTGTCAAATGATGTCATTGCACTGAGACATCAAATATTAGTTAAAGAAGCCACATAGAGACCAGTGGTCACTCAGTTAATTGCTGACTTCTCTGGAGTTCTCATACACTTAAACGATGAATTAATCTGACATTTAAAGAGGGTCTGGTTCCAAGCATTTGATGCTCTGGAAGAGTCACTGCATGCCACAGGACCAATGTGTGATCTCTCCTAACTCAGCAAAGAGCCAAAAAAGGCTGCTACTACAATGGCATCCAGCAGATAGCAGATTCCATCTGCTCAGCTGCTGCTTCAGCTGAGTACTGCTGGATCTGAGAAGTCTAAAGATCCTTGCTCTGTCCCATGAGTGTTACAGTTGAAATGCTGCTGTCATCCCCTTGCCTCTGTGCTTGACCCCAGAAATGACAATGTAAGCTATCATTTGGATCAGGGCTCAGCCAAAGTCACTTTCAGTGTCCACTGATCTATACATCGTTTATTGCTTTCTTATGAAGGAATAAAAGGAATTAATATATTTCTAAAATTTAGAAAATGTATAGGCCATTTCTGAGAGCCCATGGGTAGCCTTTGTCATGGTAAGAATTTTGGATGCCAGGAACATCTCTGTGCTGTCATTTTGCTTGTTGTACCATTAAAACCAAATGCTCAGTGCTGATTTCAGAAGGAGCTGTGTGGAATGACAAGGGCAATGCCAATGTCATCTTGTATCATTTTCATTAATTCTTGAGATGCCACAGAATATCAGTGGATCAATTTTGTGGATCTGGGTTACTTGCTCAGAGGAAAATACATGGTTGGAAAGTCTGCACTATCCGCCTTGTTGCTTTGATGAACAGAAATGGATGTTATCGCCCATTATTCTGATTGCAGGGGGATAGATATTTTCATTGATCCTGTCAGAACCAACCATGCAGCTCATAATGCTTGTGTGAGGTACACTCTCCATTTATGTGCTGCATTACACACCTTCACAAATGACAAAAAAAAAGTCTGTTTTGTCTTGTTGAAACCAGTTGATTAATCACACAGTATCTTCCTTGCATTTCCTTGCAACCATTGCTCTTCTGTGACACTAGAGGATGTGTCTCTCTGGGTGCACTATATGAGCTGGAAACCTGTTGCTTTATAAAATCATGACCTTGTGGAAATGACGTTGAAAGAGGTATTGAAATACTGGCTTTGTCAAAGATGATCCCAAAGGCAATTTCTTCTAACAAACATTTTCTGTCTTTCCCCACATCCTCAGCGTGGCACTTCCTGAAGCTGATCAAAGACTAGACACAAAATTAGTTTGAGCACCAGCATCTGTTTGTTATGTCACAAAAGCTCTTCTGTATACACAGAAACACAGAATTAATGGTACATGGAGGGAAATGCAAATAATACCCTGTTCTGGGTCCTCCTAGGACTATCCAGGATTCATCAGCTCACCACGAGCCTATCTCCACAATCCCAGAGGAGCAGAGAACCCCACGGCATATGGGAACACAAGTTGAGGACTCAGAGGAAGGGACACTCTGCCTGGGCCCCTCTCAGGAGTGTTCCAGGAGTCTCTATGAGGTGCACATGCGTGTTCTGTGAGTAGGTGCCTGCTGGGTGTGTCTGCTCAGCCTCTCTTGGGCCACTGGATCCTGCACAGTATAGCTTCCCCACACATCATACATATAATTTGTTTTAAATATGGGGTTGGACAGGTTCTTCTTACAGAGACACACACAGGATAAATGCCCATAAACTCAGAGCAAAATAAATGGAAGAAAAGTCCCTATAGCTTGCTTCTGTCACGTCCCATCTTATTTAAAGGGCAAAAAATATTTCAATAATCAAATTTAAATTTGACCAGGAAACTCCAAACAGGACACATCCAAGTTGACAGTCAAATGTGGGCACCATCTTAATTTTGTGTCATCCAGTAGATGACTATCCCAGCAGTCCTGTGCAAACTGCCACCATGTCAATCCAGCAAATTTCAGAATACATCACACAATTCCTGAAGCAATGAAACGTTTCCCAAGAGATCCAATGAAATTTGTTTCTTAGGTGAGAGATCTAATAGAAAGACAAAACAGTTGGGTAATTTGCTGTTTTTACTGACCAGATTTCAGTGTCTGAGGGAGCAGACTCACGTATTTGATGGCATTCACATTTGTATCCAGCTTAGCTTTTCTGGTGGCTACAGGTATACTTCCAAGAGTGGTGAACACAGAAGAGGCTTTTATTTTAAAGAATCTTGGGTAATAGAAGAAAAAATAGTTTCAGGTTTAACTCTGCAGTGTTTCTCACTGACTTGCAAAACTTAAAGTACTGCTAATATCTATCTACCTTTTTTTTTAGTAAGACCAAATTATTCAAGTGAGACTGTTTGGAACAGAACCATAAAAATATTTTTTCCTACAGCAGCATTACAAGTGGAGACGGGAACATGAATAAATGGATAATTAAGTAGCATAGTACTAAGCCTAAAAAAAAATAAAATGTAATTTCCACCTACTAAGACAGGAAAGAACTTCAAGAGTATTTTTATTCTCATTAATTTCCTTCTGTTTTGCTGGATCCTGGTCTTGGAAAGAAGAAAAATGGAATGTATTTTCTTAGTCTTCTGTCTGTGGATCCCTGTGTCTTAAACATGCTTTTTTCTCCAATGCAAGAATAGAATTTTTTAATATTTATATATTCTCTAATACCAATCAAAATCAACGCAATTAATTATCACAATTATAACTAATTATTCTGTTACTGATTATGTAAAATTAAAAGGTTTTAAAATATCCTCTTTTCATCACTCTTGTGTGTCATTTCTGCTGTTAAGAGCTGTTCTGCCAACTAAGTGCATAATAACTGATGACATTTTTTATCTTTGTTCAGCATTTTTGATGAGTTACAACATAGTCATTCCTCTCTACAGCATGCAGGCAGACATATCTTTTCATTCTGTCTGACACAAATGTTGTTTTGTTTTAAAAAAACCACATTTCTTTCACCTTTTACAGTATAGACACAATCTATGTTTATTTAATTCTACAACCAGTTTGAACAGACATTAGGATTAAGAAAATAAAGTAATATTCTTTCAGAAAACAAATCTCACCTCCAGTGAGAAATACGGAATTTATTAGTGCAATGACCCCAAATAATCACAGTGTTCTGGTCCTTGATATCTTTTAACCTCTTTGAACTCTTGTCTGTTGCCTTTTAAGATTTTACATTTCTAAAGATAAAAGTGGAAAACCCCACCTATTCTGCTTTTTCAAAATCAAGAGATCATTTTGATGAGTAAATAATACCAATTAAAGGAATTATTAGCTTAAAAAGATTTATTTTAGCTCATCTGAGATTTTAAACTTGATTCCTGACATAGTAGGCTGCAATCTCAGCTCTTTGCATATCAGACCTTATATTGTGAAAATGCAAGGGCACTGTTTCTTCAGAGACATTTCTCTCAAACTCTGTTCTTGAATGACTTAATTTTACACAATACTACCCCAAGGAGTGGGAAGACCCCTTAGTATTTGTAGCCTTGCCCCTTGTTTTACTTACCCTCATTTTATATCAGTTTCAATGCACCAACATGAGTAGAGCTTTCCTGTAATTACACCATGGTGAGGACAGAATTTAACTCAGCAATTCAGCCTTTAATCTGATCCTCATGTCTGGTCTATTTAGTTGTTTTCTCCTACACAGCAGCCTGAAGACGTACAATCAGAGGAGTTTACTGCAAGTGATGGCTCTCAGGACCGACAGACTTTGGCATTCTCACCCTTTATGATACAGACTCATCTCTTACGCTGTTGCACTTGAGGAGAAGCCCTGGGCCTTCGAAACCAGCACTGAACAAATACCTCTGTAGCCTTAGAAGGTGTTACTGACACAGTGATGTCGTCAGAGGTGAGATGAAGAGTGGTTTTTGTGCTTACTAGCAGAGTAGATTACATTTTTCCCATTAAGAGGTAAGTGAATATAAGTCACGACTCATAGATACATTTGTGTTTACAAGAATAAACAGGAAAAGAATCTTTGTTCCCCAATCATCCAGAATGGGAAAAGAGTATAACATGCTTTGGATCCTTACTGGCAGTGGATGGCCAGGTTTCCATCCCCTCATACAAACTGAGGTGAAGCAGGATGACAGGAAGCTAGTGGGCATCATTGTAATTGTAATGGTTTAGAACTGAAGATGGGTAAATTTGGATTAGGCATAAGGAAGAAGTTTTTTACAATGAATGGTGCAACACTGGAACAGGTTGCCAGGAGAAGTTGTAGGTGTCCCATCCCTAGAAAAATTCAAAGTCATCTTGGACAGGACTCTGAGCAACCCGATCTAGTTGAAGATGTCACTGTTCATTGAGGGGGGTTGGACTAGATGACCCTTAAAGGTCCATTCCAACCCAAACCAGTCTATGAGCAATTTTCATCCCAGTGAAGGACAACACAGGGTGTGGCCTAGGTCCTGGTGACAAGAAGATCTCTTGCAATTAGCAGTTTAGACATATCCCTGAAGAGCACATCTGTGCCTGAGGCACACTGGCAGCTGTTCCTTCACTAGCATAACCATCTGTCTTAGAGAGAGGGTGGAATCAGGTATTATGATAGTTTTTCCACAGATATTGCAACTCAGAAGTGTGCCAATACAATATATCAACCTCCACATGTATACTGAGCCTTAAAAAGAGAGTTTCTTTTCTTTTTTCCCCTTTCTCACTGCTGAGTTTTTTCCTGTTCAATGCTAGGGATTCAATCCCTACCATGTGCTCATTCCCTTCATTTAGCATATTATAGTCAGGTGCCACTTACCTGATTTCCCTTTGGCAGGCTGCTCTTGCTGATTTGTTGTTTACTGCCCTCTTGGGACGGCCCAGGCTCCAATCATGAATTCTATCTTGCCCAGCTGTGCTATGACTAGGTGAAAGAGGAAGGGTTTATATCTTCAGCTCTGCCCTAGATGTATTGCCACTGTCGAAACTGTACATATTGCCTGGCTGGCTGCAGCGCTCCTGAGCGTGAAACTGATCTCCCCTGTTTGCCCGGGCCCTTTGTACTGCTCTGCACGACTCATTACTCGTGTTGCAGGGCTGCCTGCAGCAGCAGTCTACAAATCAGGAATTACAACTGGAAGCAGAGCCATAGTAAGAGATATAAGGGAGTGTTGTAAGAAATGCAGTTATTTTTTACTGTATTTGCAGTTGTGTGACTGGAGGCAGGCAAGAAGAGAAGTTGCAGTCACAAACTATTTGGGAATGAAGCCCATGGTCTCTAGTAATGACTAAATCCTAATAGGCAAAGTGCAATAGAGATAGCACTTGGAGGCAGGAATATATGGGTTACAATCTGTGTAGCTATTTGTACAATTTAAAAAGGTGGGGGTGAAATGATACGCCTTCAGCAATATAATGAATAGTCATATAAAGGTCCAAGAAACAAATGTTGAAAATGCTTCATCCGAAGACCAGGAGCATTTAAAAAACTCACTGGGAGTTTTCTAGTGAGTATTTTCAAAATGTGCAAATAAAATTAGTCTACATGGGCACATTGTGGCTTGAGCCTCCGTTGGGGAAACTGATACATTGAAAGAGTTAAGTAGCAGTGTTTCAGTATATCAAATAAATGCCTAATCAGTATCTATGCATTATGCAAAACTGCTTCACGTTGTAGACAAAAGGACTCGGGATTTGTAGAGGCTTTTATACTTCTTTTTTTCCTAATCAAGAAGAAATAATCTGATGGGTTCATTCTGCATTTTTAAAGGTGTAGCTGCAACTCTGCTAGCTACAATTCAATTAAGTGGCAGTCTCTGTAGAATAAGTTACTATTATCTGCTTATATTTAGACTTTTCAGATTTTCTGCAAAACCTCACCAAGGGACAAAAGAGTCTCAGGAATTTTGAAAGTTTTCATCAAAATACATTAAGGTGTCCAGTTGTACAATCCTTCCTCCTGCTGTAGAATTTTGACTGTGAAATAATTGAATTGCAAAATGGCAATGATATTCCTATTTCCATTCCAGATTTTAATTTAGCTAATTGCTTATGTAATATCAACTGTGTAAATGGATATATATTTTTTTGATTTAGGAAAAAAGCTACATCAACAAGATCTGAATGTGTATACAATATTCATGGGACAGATAAATATTAGTATTTATTAAAAATATCACAATATCCTAGAATTGATATGATTTCAGTAGGTCACTCTCTTGCAGCAAAAAACCCAGAAATGTTCCCAGCCCCAGCATAATAATATCTTAATTGTCATACATTTTTTTCTGAGCATCCCCTTTTCTCAAGACAGTGCTTTGCTCTCACCAGACTTCCTCTGACATTCTCTTCAGCTTCAGGCAAAAACAGTAATTAATGATAAGATTTGAGTGGTGCACAGCTAAGCACTAAACAAGACTGCCTCTTCTCATCTCTGCCAGTTGCTTGCTCTCTGATCTTCAGCAATTATTCAGACTGACTGTAGGTAAAATTACATGTTATAAAAACTATGATGCGTGTGTCTACTGTTTCAAAATAGATTAACTTAATTAAAATCTGTGCTTTCATGGGACTCTCAAGATCTTTGGTCTAAACAAAGGTCTGCTAAAGCTAATTAAGGACATCAAGGTGAAATTCACTTTACAGGAACCATTATCTCTACTAAAAGACCTTTCAAAATGTCTATACTTTGAAAAACACTAGGAAAAAAAGGTTTACAAAGTACTGATTTAAAGCTAGGTCCACACTAGAATATTTTTATGTTATGGTGATACTAGTTTCAGGTTGTGAGGGTACCAAGCCTGGGAGGAGAAGGAGTATCTTTTTTAAAAAATACTTCTGTGTTAGAAATAATGACATATTCTCAATAAATTACACTTGTCTATTTTTATAAAGCTATGTCTGTTCACCCTAAAAAATCACTGTATCAACTAAAAAAGTCACAACACTTAGCAGTACAGTTTTCTATATTTCTTGTTGTAAATCATAATGTAAACACATTTATACGGGGGAAAGAAACATTTTTGCCAGTGCATTTAGTTAGTTGTGTGAAGTTGGATATGTTACATTGTATAAAGGTGTGTTTAATTTAGCATTGTCTCTTCTTCTAATATATCTTTTTCTAATCTAGCTAAGCCAATGATCTTTCATTTCCTTTCACTTCTCTTTTACTTTCCTGACATTGTCCTGATCTATTTAGATTTGAGTAATTTATTGCAGTTATGCTTCCAAAACTTTTACAATGCTGGTCCTTTGCTGAAATCACAATACATCAAGAAGTTGATGGCCTTTCAAATAAACTTTTTCTAGATTGAAAGCCTTTCTGTGCAAAAGTTAAAGGAAGTTAGTTAAGATGTTTCAGCAGATCAGGGCTGTGGCAGTGAAAAAAGTTTCAGCTATAGAGGGATTTACTGTTCAAAAGGAAAAGCCAAACATTGTTTAGAGTAAACCAAGAGTTCTTGGAAGAGAAAGTCATATTTCTCACTCCAGTAAGCAAGTTGGCAGCTACATTCAGCACAAGCATAAATTTCCTGTAGGCCTTAAAAAACAGCTTATATGGCAAATATCTCATCCGTTCATTTGGGAGACCCTAAATAGGTATAAATTTGTGCAATGTGTGATGATAATGAAGAAATGTAATCGAGCTTTCACATCCTTCAGTCTGGCAAATATCTTATTAAGAAATGGGTGAGCATGCTTGCTCAGTGAGGTATAGAGTATATTTCATTTCCCATGAAATCTCATTGAACTCCTCTTGCATTTGTGAGGGGACCTGACAATTAGTTTCAACCCCTTTCTCAAATTGAATGAAAAGTGTGATTTTTCCCTTGTGGTGTTAGGGGATCCTCTTAAAATCTTTCTCCCTCACCTCCAGTCCAGAGCAAGAGCTGCAACCCCCATGCAGGTCTCCTCCTTTCACAAGGTTTTGCAGGTCGGAGTAGGTGGAAGCCTGGGCTGGATTTACAGCTAAGTTTCAAGAGGGAACACTGTTTTTAGCTAATAGATGTGTAAACAGTTTTGTCTCCTATTGTCTTTCATTTTGTCTTAATGGGTATGATATATAAAAATTAAGACAAAAATGCCATATTAAATTTCCTTAAGAAAAGTCAAAAAAATATTATATATTATATTGGTGTTATAGTCATTATGACTTTTATGCAAGACTCAGTATAGAGGAGACAGCAGTATCTTTGTAAACAAAGTATTCATAACCATAAACTCATAACCATAAACCATAATGCAAGAAAAAAGAGGGGAAAAAAGAGGAAAATAATGATTTTCGGTCAAGATCTAGTTTGTTCCAAAACATAAAATTTCTTGTTTAACTCCAGAGAAGAACTTGTGTGACTTGAGTTTTTTTCCAATAATATCAGTTGCCTAATATAAAATATTATTTCTCTCTGTAACCCCACCTCACTGTTTTTGTGCCAGAGGAGTAAAACTGCAGTAATATAAAATAATACAGCCAGTTTTGCTATTGCATGAATCAATTTACAGACAGCACAGCTACACTAAAAGTGAAAAGAGAAGGTGTTGGTACTGCATTCAAATATGCATCAAGAGCACTGAGCAGCTTTGGCAGGGCTAGCAGAATCTCCTTTCCATCCACTAGGGAGAGCCAGGGCACTTGGAGTGTGGTGCGAGGCTCTCGGCACTGCTCGCCTGCCGCTCCTGCCGGGGGCCCCGGCTCCCCTGCACCGCTCCGAAAATGTAAACAAACACTCTTACACACCCGGCTAGGTTTCTCTGCTTGAAAGATCATTTTACATCATGTATCCAATGACCTGCTGGGGGCAGTGAAATAAAAAGTGGGGTTTTCCTTCTTTTATCCTTTTAAATTTGTTTGTAGAATACAGCTTGTATATGCTACCCTTCATCTTAATAGGGGTATTACAGCTTCAAATCTTACATCAGAGATACTTTTTTGCCTTCCCTGACAAAATAACTAGGAAAACAGGTAAATTAACCATTGAAAAACACACCTTTTGAAATTTAATGTCTCTCATTCTTAGACCTGTATTTCCTTGACAGTAAGCAAATATTTTATAAAAACATGAAACTAAATATTATAATCTGAGATTTTGTGGGGTTTGGTGTTTTGGGGTTTCTTTAGGGTTTGTTAAGGTTTTATGTGGGTTTTTTGTTTTGGTTTTGGGGTTTGGGTTTTTTTGGGGTTTTTTGGTTTTCTTGGTTTTTTTTTGTTTTGTTTTGTTTTTTTTGTTTGTTTGTTTGTTTGTTTGGGGGTTTTTTTTGTTTGTTTCTCTTTTTTGTTTGTTTCTGTTTTGTTTTCCCTTGTCAGTTTTTTTTTCCTTCCATAGGGAAGAATAGTATAAGGCTGAATTGGGATCAAACAAGTAAAGCCCCATAGATATGGAATCCAAAAAGTGTAGCTTCCCTAATGATGCAACCAGAGCTGGGGAAATAGATTTTCATTGATTTTTTTCATACCATCTTAAGAATTTAAGGTTTTTTTAAAAATACCATTTGCCATTACGTTTTATTGAATTAAATAGAATGCTTCAAACTGCTCTATTTTGAAATTGCACTTGTCTCTTATGTTCGAAAAGTGCTTTCCCAAAAGTTGCTACACTTGCAAAGGCAAACACTGGCACAATATAATTGCAATTAAGCAATCCATCTCTCTGAGAGAAGGCCAAGGCTGCAAGAGGCAGAAGGAGGTGAGGCACTGCCTGCAGAGAGCTGGCCTCCTCTTTGCCTCCAAATTAGAAAGTTTTCAAGAAGGCCATGAGAGCAACCAGGGACAGACAGAACAAAAAGTAGACAATCGAGGGAAAATTATCAGTGAAAGCTTGGGAAAATTGAATATTCCTGTATAACTCTGTATTTGTTAGAGGGTTTTCCCCTCCATTGAGTTTATTTCTTGTGTTTTATAGAAGAACTGCATTCAAATGCCTGAATGGGGAGGGATGGAAAGGGTAGGCATGTAAAGGCAAGGGGGCTAAACCCCCTATCTGTGGATAAGAAGAGGGGAGAAAAAAGGGATAGATGAGAAACTTTCCTCTGAGAAAAAAATACTGAGTGATTAAGGAATCTAAGTTCCCTCTGCATAACCTCATCATCCTGTATTTTAAGTGTTTTTCTTCCTTGTATTTTGGCTGGGTTACTTTGGTTATCTTGCTTGCTCCAGGGATGACGCTTCTGTAAACAAACTTGACAGGCTTTAAAGCAAGAGTTACAGCACATGGAGTGCAAAATGTTGAGGATGACAAAAGCAGATTCTAAATTAGGATGGATTTCCATCTCTTTCCAATCTCTTCAGTGAAGAAGGGGAATGAACATTTCATATTTCCCATGGTAGGTTCTGCACATTGTACACTACTTTTGACGATCATAAAAGAAAAACTATATGTGACTGCTATGCAGTAGAAGTGTGGTCTCTTGCTGATAAAAGGAGAGAGCTTAATTGTGTTGTTCCTTAAAAACACAGATATTTTCCAAGTGTTTTCAAGTACAGTCTCACTCCTTGCATGTGCTTAATTTGGAGATAGAGCAAGATAATGACAAATAGCCACTAAAGTTTGTATTCTCAGGTCAGTGTTTCTCGTATTGAAATTTCTGCAAGAATCACACTAATGAGTTTGTCAGAAAAGTTGAATCTCAAATATGTTTCTGTTTCTGGTGATATCACATTATGCTTTCAATCCAGGGACTTTATGTACCACTTTATCAGTCTCTTTATTCACTAAAATTCACCCACAAACCCCAGTACAGGAATGGAACTAATGCTAGTATTATACAAATCTTTTTCCCCCTATTCCTCCTGAGCATTTGCCAGCATAAATTCATTTTACAGCTTTTTTTAGCAAAACCCTTCTTTTGAAAGAACCACGTGTACAAACACACACACATTAGCTTCTGACACATCACAATTGCTTGAATGAAAAAGCATATAAATACTGTTAACTATAGGGCTAAGTATTTTGGTCAGTAACCTTCAGGTTGGCAGGTAGAACAGTGATGCAGGGTTTCTGCCCAAGGAAATTTACATCAGATACTCTGCTGACACGTACTTCTCATATGAGATGAGCAATAGTTTCCCATGTTAATTTAGACATAATATACCCTTCTAGGAGCCAATGTGTACTGATCTGTGTTTTGGTTCTCAGTATTTCATGAACATACTAACTGCAGACTGAACTGCTGCTGCTAAGATCAAAGACAGTAATTTCGCTCATCGGTGGCTGAGATGGAGATGCTCTTTTCAGTGAATGAGTTTAGTGTTTATTTGTATCATTTCCATCCATCCTTTTTCACAGACTTACCCCAGAACCTGATGCTACCTATCCTCGATGAGACTGCTGAACATGCAAATTCTTTCTGCTGGTCCCAATTTCTCAATGTCTAGCCAGACATAAAAGACTTCGCTCATTAGTTCTAAATGAGAAAATTGGGTCCTAGGTCTTGTAGGCTTACCATTATGTAGACACACTGGAAATTTGACTCTCTTCTATTTTCTTTCATAAACATTCCAATATGCCTTCAGACATTTTTCCATATTTTCCCAATTTTCTGATTTGGGGATCGGTATAATCACAGTTTACTAAACTGTGTAATTCAGAGGACATTCTTGTGTACCTGTGGAAGAAAACAGCAATAGAAAGAGTATTAATTTGACATATAACATATTTTATTTTGCCTAGCTGTTTTCTCAAACTGGGTAGTATTTTTTCATCTCTATGTTTCTTCTCTTGTTTGGTACCAATTTCATTCAGATTTAAATTAATTTTGAATTCTCTTAAAAAACCCAGCTGTATGGGAATCAATAACTCCCAGAATTCAGATGGAGCTGTTTTGAGTAATGTCTTTCCTCCATGGAACTAATTCTGCTGGGCATTACCTTCACTGAAGTTGAGGCATGTGGCTGGACCACGTCAGTCTTGTCCTTCCTGTATGAAATGGACATCAATAATCTCATTTTACATCAGATGTACAAAGTATGTGTCTACCTCTATCATAGTTGTGCTGGTTCCTAGTCCTTCTTGATTTTCATGCATCTGACCTGTTCTGAACGTGCTGACTTTAGGTTCAGCATTAAGTGAATTGTACTCCAGTGTATTTATTTTCTCTCCATTCACCATAAAGAGATCCTACAAGTCTATCTCTAATTCAGACATTCATACTGTAGGCAACCTCACTTGGACAGATTAATCCTGCTAGTCTAATCTACCTGTATATTTTATGTCTTGTCTATGTGACAAGAATAATGTTGTTACACTCAATTGCTGAAACAAAAATGTAAAAACTCTGTCAGTACCATTTCAGCTCCAGCAAACTCTATTTAGCACTTGTTCTTTACTGAATTATCCCCTACACATGTAAGATACCATAGCTTTTCCTATGAAGCCAAACGTATTCAGACTGGAGACCTGATATTTGGATCAATAATGGCAATTCAAATAAAAAGTATGTTTCTTTTCAGATTATACATGTCCCATTAAATTATCTTCTACTGTGTGTTGCTGGAAAAATGTCAGACAAGACATTAACAAAACAATAAGGTTCAGAATCACCCTGTTTTCCAAATACTGAAATTTTCAGCTAGAAGAGGCACTCCAGGGCACTTTTCTTCATTAGTTTTTGTCCAGAAAATAATGCAAGAAAAAAGTAATGACTTGCAACATCATAAAACTGATTAATCTTCATTAAAGAGCACTTTTGTTTGTTTATGTGTATCTTATCTGTGGTAATTCATGAAAAATAAATACATCCAGGCTTTTTCAGGAAGTGAAAAAGTTATTGTGTAGAAAAAATGCAAAAGAAGTAGGTATTTTTGTCTTCCACATCTTCTTTCGATTTTTCATAATACTTCACACACTGATAAACAGAAATTTAAAGATCTATATTTATTTTTAAATGTCTAGAATCAAACTGAAGCAAACATGAAGCAAACAGCCAAAGTGCAGTGTGGAATTCAACCTTTTTTTTCTTTAAAACAAAACCCAGCAGAGGTATACAAGTAACTATGCCATATGGAAGTTGCTGTTAGCACTTCCCTAGTTGAAGTTAAGGTGCTCATAACACCACTGCAGCACTGGTTTTGAATTCCCAGTCAAAATTATCACAGTTTGTGCTCACTGTGTTTCAGCTGTGTTTTTCTTATGTGCTTGGGAAAAAATAGTCCAGTTAGCCCTGTCACTCCAGAATGACTGAGTATGTCTTAGTGAATCACCATGAATATGCAGCATTTCACCCACGAAGCGTGAGTGTAATGTTTCTCTCACAGGTATGAAAGATGCATTACAGCTTTTGAATGTTTTTTTTGTTTTTTTTTTTTTAATGGGTGAAATGCAAACTTTATAAAGATAATGTGTTTTATTTGTTCTGTCGAGATTCATTTCAATTTTTTAAATCAAACAGGGCACCTTTTACAGCCTGGCGTTCTGTTTTGCCTGGGTAAAGCAGGGATGAGGAAGGTAGATGATGCAAAGGGTAGGCTGAGGACAGTCTGTGCTACAAATTACACTTTTCAAGTGTTTGACCATCATTGTCATAAAATGGACAGTAGATTAACTGTCCACATTTATTAAGACAAAGAGAAAGTGTTTTTGAAATGACATCTTCCACAGGTGCAATGCTCTGGTTCTGAAAATGGGAGTACAAAATAGCTCAGAACTATGGAACTCGCTGGAAATCCTCCAGTGGCCTGTGCGTAAGAGCAAAGTGCACACAACTTATTCTTTTAAAATGCCATAAAAGTATTTTTTTCTTTTCACATTCCCTGTGAGCCAACAAGAGCCAGGGCTATAAATTATGAACCAAAAGCCTTAAAAGAACTCACTTTAGTGGCTGGCTTGATTGCAAATAGAAGAGAGAGATGTAGGATTCAGGAAGATTAATTTCAACTTTTTCTTCTGACCAAGACTACTTCTCTTTCAATGTGTATATTTTATACTTTCTATTCCTGAGTAATTCTGGAACATCAGTTTCCAGACACACACTTTACAGAATAACAAGGAGCATTGCATAACAATCTAGCAGTATCTAACGCCACTATTACTCATTAAAATAAAATTTGATTTAAAAATAATTTCTGTTGTACTAAAATGAGATTAATAGCTATATTTGCAGTAGGGTTCTTATTTCATCATGTATTTTTCTTTTATTTGCTACATTGATAATTCTAGGGAGGAGTGGTTTTTGTTGACTTTTGTATAGCTCACCATGAGCTGTACAAACAGCCTGAAACATTTTACATGCATATGGTGATGTATAGCATATATAAATTTCCATACTTTCCTTTTCATTTTTTGGTAACCATTTCTCTGCAGGTCCTTCAAGCAGTTTACATGTTTTGGAGAATAAATTGATATGTTTGATTTAAATAATTGATTCTATGAAGATTAAATTGCAAAATAGATCCAATTATTTAGTATTATATACTACTGTTTCCGTTGATATGGAAATACAATCTTGGAAAGGATAATCAAAATGATAATCAATTTTGATTAAGCCATACCTCCTGCTGGCTTCAAGAAAAGGCACTTGTACAATTCTTTATTTTTCTGGTATTGATGTATACATTTGTATCTGAGAAAATTAAAACAATATTTCTTTGAAAATCTTCTGAAACAGCTTCTAAAACTCATTTGAAAAACCTTTGTTGAATATCCTGGTGATATCCCAATGCTGTATTCTAATTTGATGGGACCATCAGTGTATATCAGGAACATTACATATTTCAGAAATTCCAGTTTGATTTTTTGAAAAAGATCACTGAACTTTAGCTTCCGGAAGACCTAAAAGAAATTTTGAGAGAAATGTAGCTTGCTCAAGAAACAGAAATACGGAAGAGACATTTTTAACTACAGAACCTGTAGGGGAGAATAAGGATGTCATCATCAGAGACCTTGCTGAGATTTGGAAGAGGAAATGAGGTTTCTTTTTCTGGTGTTTAAAAATAATACTTGAGAACTGTGTGAAGATATTCAGTGGTTTTGTCTACTGTCAGTTATCATTGAAAGCTGGGCTAAAATTCTCCTCCTAGAAGTATTGGGGATAAGAAACCTAACAAATTTATTGAAAAAATGAATCTTGGTAAACACCGGGAGCAACTATGAAGCATGGGTGTCTGCAATGGCAAGGAACTGAATGAGACAATCAAGGAGAGCTCTTTGCAACCTGTGCTCCTCAAGAAGCAGATTCATGTGTCAGTGACACTAAAAAAAATAAAAATACAAAATTTCAGCCTGTTTCAAAGTTCCTTTCTTAACAAGGACTGTCCTAATCTCAGCTGTGTTAGCATACTCATCAATAATTCTTCAAAGGCAACTGTTTTTACAACACAAAAAACCCTGTCTTCCCAGACCTATTTTTATACTGTACGTACTGTTCAGTTCTTATGCAGATCATGACAGAGGATAATACATTTATTCTATTTGTTCATATTATTTATCCCAATATCACAGGAGCAGCCTGACATGGATGATATAATAATCTACATAGTCCAGAGCAGAGCCAATTTAAAAAACAGACTTGGTTCCAGTTGGTCTACTTGGCTGGGATTTCAGAGTGGACTCTTCTCAGCCTGCTCTCCATGGTGTGTTTCTGCTGTGCACTTGTGCCAGCATGCCTCACATTAGCTATCCAGCCAGCCAACTCAGACAGTTCATTCTGCTAAAAACAAATGCAGAAAAATATTTCTTTCAGTAGGGCCAGTAGGATGTAGCCATGTGCCTGATCACATAAAGGCTTGTACTGACACAAGGAAAAGACCAAGAACCCGTGGCCAAGAGTAAGGCGAGATTACGTTGATTTAAATTAGTTTAAGCTTTCTGCAGAACAGCCAACAGATCTTAAAGGGACCAACGTTTCAGACATAGTATTTCATTTTTATTCTGAAACTTTATTTTCACCTTTCTCTTCCTACAAAGGTGCTGAATTAGTTTGCAGCATTTTGGTATTGAATTTACCAGAGAGCCTGCAGACATATCACAGATAATACTGCCCATAGTTCCAAAGGCAGTTTATTCAGCTTTCTGTCAGTGGTAGCTTTATTCAGATTCATTAGCAGTTGTCATGCTTATAAAGAATAACAATAAATTTGGCACTGAAATGTAATTTTAACCTTTTTCTTTTTTTTCCCTCCTACTTTAATGAGTGGAAATCTCAAATGGAGGGGTGAAATGATGAATATCTCTCATGTGTATGAATATAGCAGCAATTCTACAATTCTTATTCTGTAGAAGGCACTATGTAGAATCCAGATGTCAAAATCCAACAAAATTTGTTATTTACCTTAGGCATTAGCCAGAAGTACGACAATTGCATTCAGAAGCCCCTTTGCAAGAGAACTTTGTCCAGTTGTGCATTTTCCAGTTGTTTGGTTTTACAACTCAAAGTATATTTAAACACCCAACTCTTTTCCCATCTGAATGTAACCAAACCTTTTTATCTTGCTCTAGTATTAACTAATTAATTATAGTATTTTAGATTTTAAGAAAGGATGGCATTTATAACTGAGATTTTTTCAGCACATCAGGCAATGAATAGCTCTTTTATCCAGGGTTGAAGTGCAGCAGAACTAAACTGGTAAAAAAAAAAAATTAATTACAGATACGTTTTTCCATATTAATGACTTGCAAAACCAAACTGTGTCCAAAATAAAAGCAAACATTCCTATGAATTATTTAGTAGAAATGCTGGATGTTACTGCTTAAAAAAATCCCTCATGTCTGAATGTTTATTTTGCATTCATTAAAGACTATATTTATGAAATTAAATTATTTTGAAATTAAAATGTCTTATATTCTTTTGTTCATGTAGAATACTCTGGGTCACAAGTACCAACAGATATATATGTAAGAAGCAACACTAATGTACCTTTGGGTACTCTCTTGCATAGAGTCTAAATTCTTTTTTTTCTATATGACAAAGTAACAGAAAATACTCGTTCTTCATGCAAACATTTCTCTTAAAGCCTACTATAGCATAGAAAGATGTTTTAAGAGACAAGATCTCATTATTCAATAACTATTGAATATTCCCACTATCTTTATTTAGTATCAGGGATGTCAATAGGGATATCTTTGTATTCTGAAAGCACTGAGAGACTTTCTTCATGTGAAAGCTTTTTATATTAGGCATGATTCAGGGCAGAAGTTTTCCATGTGAATTTTGATCATTTTTAGTATTTTCTAAAATTTAGTCATCTTTCTTAGCTTTTTGATTATTCTGTCTGATAAATATTCGGACAATTCTTCATAAACATTGGATTTTTGAGTGAGAAGTGTGGTTCAGATTTTTCTTCTCACTAATGTCTCTGTTGGGCTGACTCTGAGCCCTGTTGCAGGACTGCTTTTTTCCTAGGGAAAGCTGAACCTGTCTGCTCTGCATGGTGGTTACCATTGCATCTCCATGTAGCACTGGATAACCAAACTTGCCAGTTTGAAATCACACTCAGCAACAAAGCACTGACATTCAAAACTAATAAGTGAAACCCATTCTGTGCTTGCAGAAGCCAAAATAGTCACAAACCTTTTTGCTTCTTTATAAATCAACAGTGAATAGAAGGTGGAAGTTGTGGCATTTCAATAAATTGAAAAAATAGTAACTACTAAACAAAAGGAATCTTGCTGTTTGCAAAACATGCTGTATAGTTATCTCAAATTGCTCTCCCTCACAATGGAGTTATAAGTTCTGTTTTCTAGAGCATAATATCCTCCATATTCCATTATTTTTTAACCTTGCCATTGCTGGACAATTTAAGCTAAGAACGTTTATTTATTTATGGATGTAAGCACGGTCCTGTATCCGCCTCTGTGGGTCTCAGGCCTCTGAATCAGTGTAGAGATAGATCATATGTGTCATCAGGAAAAACTACTCACCTTGTATGGTTTAAATCAAATAAAGATTAAAGTGGTTTATTGGTTTATTAATGACAGAGTTAACTGGCAATCAGTGAACTAACAATCAGTGAACTATACATTCAGGATCAATACTGGCGACACGACAGATAAACCACGGTCCCAGATGCTTGAAAAACGTTAATACAGCCCTAGAGATTTCCAAATGCCCTTCCATAGGTAATGCCCCCCTATACGTCCTTGCACCCTCTGGCAGCACAGGCAACTTCCCTCCCCTCGGAGTGGCTGCAGGTCCCATGTGTGGTGCCAGGGAGAGGTGACCCCGGTGTCCCTGTGTGCCTGCTGAGCAGGGGTGTCCCCACACCCCCTCACTGTGGGTCACAGCCGGGTGCAGGTCCTCCTGCACCCCACAGGGACCCGCTGAGCCCAGCCCAAGACGGGGATGTCTTGGGGGATGGCAGGGCCATCAGCATTTTTCTGCTCTATCAACACCTTACAGAAATGTCCAGTTCTTTCATAGAGCTTTGCAGACAGTTTCAATAATCTGTCTCTAATTTTGTAGCTACTGTTCGATCTGATTCATGGTAGTCCTGGAGTTTGTCCATAGCATTATCAATCTGAGGAAAAGCCTCTCTCAGAGGGGTTTGGCTGTCCCTTCACACACACTGTTCCACACTACCATCCTGTATTTGGTGTAGTTGTCAAGGTGTTGGTAGTTGGGGGTCTGGTTAGTGACCTCCCTGTCTTTACCTCCCCAAGGTGCTTTTTCATTTCACTTTCTTACCCTATCCTGTTGAGGAGGGGGAGTGTTTTCATCATATGTATGTCCAATAACATATTAGATGCATTTATGTGTGACATGCATGGCTGTTTATAACTTCTATGTTTCTCAGCTATTTAAAAGAAAAGTAATTTTTTTCTATTTTGAAAAAACACATACATCTGCAGTTCATATTGTGGAGAAAAATCTTGATGTCCACTTCCCTGGACAGGCTAATTGGCTGATCATTCATAAACACTTGAGAGGTTATATTACACAATATAAAGGTATCACACATGCATATCACGCACACACACATAGAGAACATATTTTTATATACGTGGTTTACAAAAATTTTCATTTAAGAGGTGAGGCCTCGATATTCTTCCCTTGTGCCTTTACACTTGAATCTGTAACTTGATATACATTTAATTTTCTGTGGATTTGGACTTGCTTGCACAGTGTTTTGTGGATGCTGATTTCAAGAAGCAATTAATAAACATGATTCTCCTATGAAAATATATTAGGGTGCAAGGTAAACTACAAGAGAGCGTAGAGTTGGTCTTGAAGAAACACTCAGCTGGTTTGAGAAATAGCAAGGAGACAAACTGCTGATCTGTTTTTGTGTTTTGGAGGCAAGTGTAGAAGAAAAAGGAAGAAGAGAGGTTTTTATATTCTGCATGTATAGCTTTGCTACCAGTTGGACATGAGACACTTTCTTTTCTCTGCATTTTAAATTACATTTCCCTATTATCCATTGCTATAACTCCTGCAGTTGAATGTGTTGGAGAGATGAAACACTTGGGTACAAATCTGAACACATGCTGCATATGCTTGTGCAAAATGGAAATCAGGCAACTATGTATGTTTTGTTCTGTACAACTTTCAATCATTATAAAGACTTTTGAAAGAATATATACATCTGAAGAACTGGAGGAAAAATGGAAAGAAAAAAGGCTTTACACTTTCATTGAGAGTCTCTCTTAATTTTTAAATATATTGACAAAGGAATCATGTTGAAAGAGGGATCTTTGTTATTAATTCAGTCTTTAAAATATCAGCTAAATTTAACTAATTGCTAAATTGCTAAATTTAAATGTGTTTTGTACAAGGTGTGTTAAAAATCATGCATATGATTCTTCTGATTGGTATTTTAACTGTAATTTACATTTTACATTTTAATAGACCATAATTAATACTTCTCAGAATTTTGTGGAGGGCTGAGATGTGATTAGAAAAGTCTTCTGATTGACACAGTAAGATTCTCTGAGTTGGGAAAAAGACGTTACATAAAGGAAAAGCTGATTATTTATTAGTTATCTAAAGGAAAGGAAATTTTAGCAGGATTTCCATAAGACATTTACTTCCAGTAGCTGCACCAAATCTGAGTTTTTCCCCTGGATAAAGGGCTCGTTCATCAGCTATCCAGGGGCTGACAAAGTTTCTTGTAGTTATAGGAACTTCTATGTCTTCTCAAACTTAGACAGACTCATCCTTGCTCTTTAAGCTATGACCTCACCTACTTGCTAGTTTTTCCAAATCCCCATTGAGTCCTGCTGTGTCCTTCAACATCTGGATCAGTCATTCCAGAGATCTGAGAAAGCCTGGAGTGCCACTGTGAAAATAAAAAGCTCCTTTTTCTTAGCTGATAGCAGAAGGCAGTCAAAAAGTCTTTGTAGTCTAGGGAAATAAATTAAAGTGCTTCACCTGGAAAAAAGAGTTTTAATTTAGCTGCAGCACTTAGCACATTTTATCATTTATTTTCCTTTACTCCTTTATAAAACACATGTTCTATTTTAATTTAAAAAGGTAGATTGTCTTTACCAGCTGGAACATTTGTCTTTGTAGGCTTCCTTTGAGTTCACTGAGAAAAAACATTTGAGTATAAAATGCAATTTTGTTTTACACATCAGACTGTGGCCTCATTTTCCAATTGACAGAAAAAGTCATATGGTCCCATTAGCACCAGTAAATAACAAAGTGTCCCTATATTCCTGTAGAGACGTAGTTTGCTGCCATAGAAGAGCCCCAATGCAAACAACAAGTACTTTTCCACCTTCTGAAAATGTATTAAAAGAAATAAAATGGCCAGAGACATTATGTTCTAAGAAGATAGAAGCAGGTGTAACTTACCAAAGCCAAGCACCTAACTGCACCATCTGTGCTGCTGAGACGTTCTCGAAGCAAATACCAGAGCAAATATTGCATGGATCCATTGGTACGTGAATGGACGTGTTTAGTAATCTGTGGCACCACTTTGACTTTGCAGGGAAAGTAGGCATGACTCCAGTATTCCAGTTCCAGAGAAATTCCCACTGAAAGCCTGTCTAAACAGACCTGCAGAGTGAGGTGAAAGAAGCAGAGCAATGAAGTTAATTGTCTTTGTCTGATTGTAACCCCTAGAACTTGCTACATAGCCATCTGAAGAAACTCCAGGGTTTTATTTTAACAGTCTTTATAACAGATGCATTCTTATATATGACATATTTTCAGATGTAATAATTGTGTGGAGTAATAATAATAAACAAATAATAAACCCTAAACAATTAGTAATAACAACCACAACAACAACAACCATAAGAAGAAGAAATTATAGCTACTCAGAAACATTCTGGAATCAGACCAAAAATGTTCTTCCTTTCTATAAGGTTATTTTAGAGTGCCTTGCAGGCTGCATTTTCTCTTTTCTCCCAGGAATGCCATGCTCGCAGGAGGTATTAGGAAAACACTGATAAAGTCACTGCTTTCTATCATTACAAAAGCAGCTTGTGTCCCATGAAGAGGAGCTGTAGAAGTTGCTGTGCCTGTGCTGGGATTCAAGAACCCTCTCTTTTCTGTTCAGCCCATTTCATACTCTGCTTTTGCTTACCAGTATATGTAGTATCTGATAACAATATATTCTAAAAAAATGTTGTGAAAAACCACTACTTGGTAATATTTATTTCATTATAAAAATACCTTTCTCCTAGTTACAGGTAAAGCCCCAACCCTGTATTTAAGATTGGAAACATCCCAATTTGAAGTTGAAATACAGAAATGTACCTAAGTATACTGCTTATCAAAGACAGGTAGGGAGTGGCCAAAACCACTTAATTTTTGTCTTGATTGACAAAAATTGATGAACAGCTGTACCAGGTAACAGCCTTTACAATTAGAAGTCTAAAGAAGGGATGCATTAGAAAAAGGATATAGAAAAGATTTCCTGCAGGAGCAGGTATTATAAGCAGATGTTTGCACTAAAATATGAAAGTATAAATTGCAGAATACGATAAACTGAAGAGCAAGATGGATTCTGGGATATAACAGTGTAGGCTGTATACAGCTATAATGTCCTTGAAAATCCAGCAAATCTTCCAAGTCAACCACCTGAAGGACTCTCAAATAAAGTACTGTTGCCTATGCAGCAACCACCATGTGAGGCCTGGAATTACTTTCCTCCTTTTCCTTCTTTCTTTTCAGCCAGTGGATAAAAGCAGATTGCACTCCGTACAATACTGGAGTGAGCAGGGCTGTATTGACTGCTAGAAAAATGCACTGCTCAGTTAGAAATCCATTCCTTATGGAAATAAAATAGGTCCAAATATGTCCCAGGCTATTAGATCTGTCATAAAGAAAGGTTTTAAACTTTGAAAAAATACAACTTTGTGGGGTCTGAAGGTCAGGCAGGGCTGACAAGATCAATTTATAGCAAGAGTCATGAGAAGTTTTTGCTGAAATTGATGTGAAGTATAGCACACACAAAAGAGAAAACAACTCTCTTTTCCTAATGATAGCATTGAGCTTTGAAATTAGGCACAGCAGGTAGAGAGAGATCCCATACAGATTTCAAAATAGGATGCATGTCCCAGTACCAACTCACACTTCAAATTGCCATGGAGTTGAAAAATCACTACGTTTAACATTAACTTGAGCTTAACAAAGACAAAGCTGCCAGGCAGCACAGCTATTAATGCTGAGCTGCTGTGCAGCATTTAACAAACCTAAAGCATACAAACATCAGTAACCAGCCCTCTGCATTTTCATCCAGTTGTTGCCAGTACAAAGGGACTTCTGTTTTGCTGATATGTATCCACCAGAGCAGGGCTCTCATTTAAACTCAAAATGAGGGCTCTTATTTAAATTACCTTTTAAAAATTAACAGACTCCTATTTCTAACTTAAATTTTGAAGAAAATTGAGAAACAAGACCAAATAAACCCTTCTAAAGTTACAATGATGTATTAGACCTGCCATGTTGCTAGTGTTGTTCTAGCTGAAAACAACAGCTAGTTTTGTACCTAGCAAAAGACTAATAGGAAGATGGCACATCATCATACCTTTGATTGTCTCTAATTTTCATTGGAAAAGTTGCATCTTTCTGCATGCCCACATGCCTTTTTTAAAATAGTATGATAAATTAAATTCTCTTTAGTTTTATATGAGAAAATTTTACTGAAGCAGGCAGTTCTCTAGCAAGACAGAACAGTTTATGGACATGGACAAGGATAATGAAAAAGAAGATCATGCACATAAATCATTGTCATTAGGGGTTAAATAGGATGTGTAATGACCCGTGCAGGTATTAGAAATGCAAGTTGATGCTGTGCGAGTCAACTTGGCTGATCCTTACAGAAAAGAATATTCAAGTTTAGAAAAATATTAATTGTCAATGAGACTTAAGGCACAGAAATTCTAATGTAAGTCGGAAAGATAAACCTGTATGGGACTTAAAGCTTAAAAACATATTTTAAGTACTTGTGATAAGAAAATACAAATGTATGAACTGCAAAAAGGGCTCTTTCAAGTTTCTTAGGCCAGAGGAGAAAGGAGCAGAAGGATGCCAGGAGAAATTGGATTGATATTTAGTCATGTTGGTTTCTTGTTCAAAACACATAAACATAAGGAAACAAAAGTAGTTAAGGTAAGTGGGAGGTTCCATGTAAGAGCATGGAAATAACTGTTCTTTCCCAGTAGGATACTGGAGGAGAAGGAGCTCAGAAGTTTCACCTTGCTGTTGTGTTGTTACATAGTTCAAGACAAACACCTGGAAATGTCAAGTGGTGGTATTAGACCAAAAATAATTGAAAGAAAAACCAGAGATATAGTTAGGTGTCTTTCAAAAAAAAGCAGCAGCATCTTGAAGTTTCAGCTTAGCTAGAGGACAGCAGATCCCTCAGCCTGTGGAGAAAAACCTTTCTGGTAAAGGTGTTTCCAAAGCATTATCACCATCTCCTTTAGTTCCTTCAGTGCCTGAGGTTGTTCAAGAGCTCCCTATCCAGGCCAGTGGGAAAGATGCCAGTTTTCTAAAAATCAGATTTGTTCCTGAAGTGATTTAAAATGCTGACAGGCTGTGAACAATTGAACCTAATTTTTTTGTTTTCAATGCAAAACAGCATTTAAGTAATGTCAGCAAAGGTCATTTGCTGGAATTAAGTCAGTTAAATGCCTTAGATGTTTTTTAATCTTTATTCATAATGCAATGTGCTGACATGTTAATGCTATAAAATGTCAGTGTGGGTTTTGTTAAATATATTGTAAAGAACAAAATCTGCCACCCATTCACACATGGTCTGGTATCAACTATCCACTCTACATCAATCAGTCTATAGGAAATATGAATTTTGCAGATGGTGTGTGCTTTTACATTATGTTCATTGGACTATTTTGGAATTCAAAGGTGTTTGAAATCTGGGACCACTTCTTGTTTTGATTTTTTTTCCCGGCTCTCCTTTCCATAGGTCGGTTTGGCAGAATAATTTATTTGCTTCTACAGATAAATGAATTCTTTTCTGTATACAAATAAAACTTGGGAAACAGGTATTCAGCATGCTTGCTAGGCTAAGATGAAGGAGAGTGTTAGGATTGTGCTCTGAGAGGAAGAACTCTATTTCTATGTGTCTGTACCATGTCTGATACTATGATGTCTCGTGTTGTGGGAAGATGACTGGGGGTAAAATTGTAGAAAACAGGGCATTTATACTCACTTTCTAACAGAAGTTGTAACAGTACACATGTTATACAGTGAAATGCAGTTGCTGCTTCCTGGATGGAATGCAGCTGGCATGCACAAAGTTTATTCCACCATGATTCCCCACACAACACAGCCTGCAAATTTAAGCACCTGCTGAGAGGGATGGGGTGGAGCGGAGTGGAGACACCGTGGCCAGACTCTGTCTTAATCCTTGCAGGGGAGGAACTTGATGTTTCCACATAGCCAATAAACCACAAAGTACCTGTCAGCCAAGGGAGATAGGAGGCGTCCTGCTGCTGAACCAGCAACTGTGGTGAAATTGCTCCTCTCAGGTGAACTTGGTTCATTTTAACCTAGTTGTAATACTAACGCACAGCTCCATCCCAAAGTTACCCACTTGCAAGGTATGACCACCCCTCCCTGAGCATGCATTCCATATTTTCTTGACTATATCTCATGATCAAAGCGAGAGAATTTTACAACAATCAGTAATAAAAGTACTGAGAGTAATAAAAAGTAATAAAAGACTAGAGTCACTCAGTAATAAAAGACTAGAGTCACTCAGACTCCTCCTACATGTAAAAAAATAGTATAAAAGTAATCTAAGAATGGGAAGAAGTTAAGGAAAATTCCATCATACCTTCTGGGATTAGTTGACAGCTTGAACCTGTCTTCTCCCCTGCCTCAGGCCTCTCTCCCAGCCTAATAGGGATCCCTATTGAATAAGAACTTCACTCTATGCACCATAAATTATTACCTCGAGCTAACTCATTGGTGATTAGAGCTTGCCAGTATATTGTGTTAAATTTGTTTTTGCAGTCGGACACTATCAATGGCAACCACCGAATCTTAACCTGTCAGTGTTCTATTATCAGTAACGTGTTATTTTGTAAACTGTTTATCCTGAGTCCTTCAAAGGTGCTAGCAGTCACCAGGAGTGGATAACATACTCAACAGAAGTGGGGACATCTGGGAGGGTTGTAGCTCTTTCTAAATAGACTCCAAAATATTGTTGTTGTTGCATGTCCCCAAAGAAGTTCGCCAAAGCAGCAGACTGTGAGTGGAGTCCCTATAACAGGCTGCAAACCTTTCACATCTGATGGAGGAATTCTGAAAATGTATGTTGCTAACAATAATAGGACAATTTTATTCCTAGTATTTTCAAATTTCGCTGTCCTTAATTTTTCCTATGAGAAAGCCTGGGAAAACTGTAACTAAGGAGAAAAATAGATTTCACATTTGTTCTCTCTTTTTCCACGAAAAAATTTCAAACAATGCAAAGTCAGTTTAAGTAATTTTCATTTTTTTTCTACCTTGTGTTCTATACTTTTTCAGTAGAAGTAATACAAAAAGTGAAACAAAGTTTAAAACCAAGCATTTAAAATTACATGATCCAAAGTAAATGAAGTGTGGAATGGTCTAAATTGATTTCTCTTGAGTAATTAAAAGGAGAAACATTTAAAATGAACTCAGGACTTCTAGTTTTCCTCTACAGTACTTCTTCAGCTCTCATTTTCTGATGAATTACATTATTTAGGTTTTCACCTTTTTTACACTGAGCAGAAGTGCAGACATGCACTAAAGTCACATTATGTTAGGCCATGTGTAGGATTTAGAAAAAAAACCCTTAGCTCCTAATCCAAATAGACTTTAACCTAAACAGTAAAAAGAATAAAAGCCATGAGAAAGTACCTGTTCAAATGCCCTGTGTGACCTTAGGAAGGCCATTTTAACCTCTCCATTACTCAGTTCCTTACTTGTTTAATATGGAGAAACTACTTCCATTTTTCACTGAAATGTAGATACAAGATCAGTTTTTATTCTTTTTTGAGACTGTAGTTATGACAGCTTAATAAGTCTTGCAAGTAGGTCAGTACTGGCTCTGAAGCCAGTACTGAACCCTAGCTCTTGAAGCTTTCTATCCCTTGCCTACTTAAATTCCTGTTAATTTTTGTCTTGAATATCATTAAACTTCCTTTTCCTATGAAGCTTAAATTAAAGTAGGAATTTTTTTCCAGGGAACGAACCAGTTATTGTCATCATGGTCAGGTGAAGAACCATATAAAAATAATGTAAATGAATCCCAGATGCCTTTTACTTTAAGACCAACTCCTTTTACCTTTTTCAAAGGGTAGAGAGTTACAAGTATATTTGTCATGTCCTGCAGAGCTCTGCACACAGTCATCCAGTTTCTCAAATAATATTCAAATTAGCTTCAAGCCTTGCAATTACATTTTCCCCAGAAGTAAAGTAATGACATTTTTATCTTAATTTTGCTTTCCCATCTATGTGCTTCATGCTGTATCCTTCACATTAGACTTTAGGATGTGAGAAAATTATGTAAGTCTGGAGTTATCATTGAGGAAATGTACTTTGCTGCATCACACAGTTCAATTTAGATTAGGAGAATGAAAATAGTGTTTGGCAGAAATGAAGAGAGAAATCTAGTTTTAAGAGTTAACACACTAACTGAAAACTGTGTGCAGTATGGATGAATAATTCTGAAACATCTGTAAAGATGTTTTAAATGCAATCAGCACTTCCCACATTCTCTCTTTGCATATAGGGAATGCGTTATCAGATCTTCCATGTAACTCCTGCCCTGTTGCTGGACCCATAGAAAGTTCTATTGTCAGAAGTGCCAAGCTTTCAGCAGACCCTGTTGGTTTCAGTGGGAACTTCTGAACCAATAATCTTCTGAAAAGCGGGTCAGTGAGACTTCACTTCTGTGTGTGGTCTGCCTGGAACCTCTGCCTCTGTTCAGTAACTCTTTGTGGGATTTTGGAGTTAGGACACAAGGTCTAACCTTTATTCAGCATACATATCTATATATATGTGTAAGAAATAGACCTCTGTAACCCTGCTTTGAAAACCTTGACCTATGGATTTGTTCAGCTTCTGAAGGAATGAGATGAATAAGCCACACTGGATTCTTTTATATTTTGTCACATCTGATGTGACCTCTGGAGTTATTACTTACTGACAGATAAAACCAGTGTCCTCCTCCTGTGTCAAAATGTCAAGGAGGAGCTATTTCCCCAATTTTTTTTTTCAAACAGGGGCTCTTTCCTAGACATATTTGTGACAATTTGAATATTATGTATTTACAGGATTAAAAAAAAAAATCATTAGCTAAAATGAATCATAACATTGCAACAACAGTAAGAACAGGAGCAGAACCAAAATCAGAAGCCCTGCAAAGTCCCTGTGAAAGGCTACATTTATAGACCTCTTTACCTCGGATTTTTTCCAATGTTTCTATTTTAATTGTAGTTTGATGAAGGTTCTTTACCCAATTCTATCATACACAGAGATGTAAACAACTATGACAGTCTCCATTTAAAAAAAAATATTTACTGAATTTGGCCGTTATGCTGATGGCAATGTTTGTCAAAACCAACATGCAAGACAGAAAACAATTCACATAATAAAAGTAGTACAAAAAACGCAAAGAGAACGATAACATTATCTGGTCATACTGAAACCAAAAGAGACAAGAAAAATAATCTAATCAGTTGTCTGAAGAATCCTGTGAAGCAAAGAAATAATTGTGAATGTTGTCCAGACTAATTTAGGACAGATAGCTTGTAGTGGTTAATAACAACTCTCCCAGCACATACTCTTTTAGAGGTTTTGAAGAAATATCACTTTGTCTCAACCAATGGCACCAAAGTTGGTCCAAGGCTTAAAAGATGTAACTAATTACTATTTCCACAATAACAGAAATCACAGTTGTCTTACTGCAATTTAAAAGGCAGACTTTTATTTTATTTCATTAATTTGTTTCCAAGATTCCCAGACTTGTAAGTGTGACTTCAGTGTATCAAATACATTATGTATCAAAATTTGCAAAAATTTGCAATTGGAAAGTCATTCATCACTGCAGCCCAGGATGAAGGTTCCTCTCAATCAGTCTGCTAAATATATTTCCTTGTCATGTTCTAACTTCATCCAGAAACAAACAACAATACCTTGGAGAACAGACAGCAAATGGTGATGGGAGAGGGTATTGCTAGGAAGTGACTTGGAAAAACACTGGTCTGGGAACTTGTTCCATCCTAAAATGTCCTATCACCTTGGGTAGAGGAAGTCTAGGGAAACATTGCATTGTAAAGATCTGTAAAACAGGGTATAAAATGAGGGAAGAAAGTATACTGGTAATTTGTGATTTTTCAGGGTAATGAGACCAGGGCAGGTTGTGAAGAATTACAAAGGACTTTATGAAATATCATTATTAGGTAGTCAGGTAAGAGCAGGAAATCTGTTTAACCAAAATAATGCATTAGCAGAAATGTGCTGTTAGCACTTAGGAGGGACATTTGAGGTTCTGTGCTATAGTTTCTGGAAAAGAAGAGATCATTCATGCCATGGGAATAAATTTTTTTATTCCTTCCCCCCATCCCTCCACCGTGCCCATGGTGTGCCGTTTTGATCCCCTCATTCTAGTAAAGGCACATTAAAAGGTTCAGAGAAAGCTGATGGGAATGATCAAGAACAGGAAACAGCTTCTGTGAGAGGCAGGAGTCACCTGCTGAGTCTGCTGTGGCCCAGACAGAGCTGATGCAGAGGGGACACGAGAGAGATGGGCAGGATTGTGGGAGACACAGGGAGCAGGGTTAGAAGCTGTTCATTGCCTCTGTCAGTAGGAGAGCCAGGGCATCGCAGAGAGTGCTGCTCCCATGGAAATCCTTTCCAAAGGATTCTGAGGAAGTGGATTCATAGGATACTTAAAAAGTTCTTGGAAGAGAGATCAGATTAGAACTAAATGACAATCTAATATCATTCTGTTGAACCCTTCTCAGCATGAAACAGGCAAAGGCTGAGTGGGAGACACCAAAAATGTGTGCTCTGTTTTTCCTTTCCCTAGACTTGTGTTCCCAGCTACAGCTGGGGATAAGATAATGGTGGGTCATTTTTCCCATTCAGTAGTTATTTGTGGGTGACCAGGATTTGATGCAATGTTGTAAATCTCATTTCTGCAAGCACTGTTTCTAATCAAAGATACACAAAATGGAAGTGATATGTCAATGAGGTCAGGTTTTCTTTATTCTCCGAGACTAATAGTGTGTTTATTTAAATTTCACAGAAAAAATTTTGGAAAAAATTCCATTCAAATGTAAAAAAAAATTAATTTTTTAAGGTGCTGCTGAAGCACCTGAAATGTAAAGCATTTTAAGTGGAAGTGAATTTTCACATCTTTGAACACCAAAATCCACAGATGTTTCCAAATGGTGCACAGAAAAAATGTTTGGACCTGTAAACTATCGCTCCAGACCAAATGACAATCTCATAAATGTTGTGAAAAGTCCTTTCCTTGTCTGTTTGATTTTAATTCAGCTCTGGCTATTTCTGATGAAAAAAACAAACAGATATATTTGTACATCAAATATTAATGCATATAAAGATATTATTACTACTTATAGTACAAGTAAACAAAAATGGAGAGTCTACAGCTGGAAAATGTTTAATTCAGTAAGTTTCTTGGATTATTTTAAACAGGAGGTGTGATCTCTTAAGGAATATAAAATTACTTCTTGCAGTAAATTACTGAAAGTCCTAGATTCGACACCTGAGGTATTACTTTTGGGGCATAAAAATACAAAGAGAAACATAAAGTCAGACACCTGAAGAATATTCCTTTAATTTTTTGCTGCCTGGAACATCTGTCTTCTACCACAAGCAGAATTATATACCCTCTGTTTCCATAGCACACAATTTAAAAAGAAGTCAGTAAACAAAACAGTACTTGGAAACTCTAAACATAACTTAACCATATGCTGTCCAATTACAACACCTCTTTTGTTCTCAACTCAGTGAATTCACTGAGCAGGAGTTTATTGGCAAGCTACCAGATCACTAGCAATTTCATTTGTTTAGCGATATTTATAATTTCAATTATTTACATGCAGTACACTTCAACTGCCAGAGGTATTTAGACTTTTAAATGGGGCCCAGAAGGATCATTTTGATAACACTCAGATGATTAGCTGAACAAAGGCTCTTTTTCCCTTAATTGGTTGCAGGCACGGAGTGTAATAAAGTCCCTTTATGAGCTTGTCACTGAATTGGGTACAAATGATGTAGCAATATTGCACAAATTAGCTGGAACTAAAATCCCCCAATACAGAGTTTTCTTTTTCTTTCTCTTCTTAATAGAGTGCCTCAGTAACATACTCTACCTAAGCACAGAGGCAAAGACCATTAAAAAACAAACCTCTTAGGAAGCTGTGAGCACTACAGAGTGAATCTACATGGTGACAGCTCTGCTTGTGTGTTGTCTCCTGGTTTTAGTTCATATATATTTAATTATTTGTTTTATATAAATTCACTGCACATCTCCAAGAATAAACCTTCATTGGTGGTTTGCCAAATCAGATATGAGTGGTTATTGTGCTCTACATGACTAATCTGAGTGACATGCAAGAATATCTTGTGTGGTCATGTCCATGGTCAGAGTAACTCTGCCAACAGAATGGAAGTTTTGTCCCCAAATTAATTTTCTACGCTAGGTGCAGATTCAGCAAGAACTGACGGAAGTGCTTTCTATGTGCGTTAGTTTCTTCAGTCTCTTTCATCCCTTCAAAATTATAAAAACTTAACTTACTTTTAAAATAACTTTACTCATCTATAGAGGGATGGGAATATAGTTTTAGCAACACACTCTCAGACAAACCAGCATGCAGAATCTTGCAGGTATGATCCCCCATCATGTGCAGATTTTATATGATTGCAGACTTCAAATTAGCTGCTTGTGTTAATGGCTGGTTTTGACTTAAGTGTCTTTCCTTCCTTATATTATAATAAACTTCATTGTTTCCTCAGGTCTCTCCCATCTTTTTTGTATCCATTTCTGATTTTATGCCTGGGTGGAAAGATCTTTCAAGTAAATAGACCTTGAAAAAAAACACACAGTGACTACCAGAAAGGGGCCGTGATTGCTGCAGTACAGAGAAGAGATGATTAACAGAAAAAAAAGTGATTGAGTTGTTAATGTGTTTTGGGTGAAGGATACAATAGCCAACTGCTGCTGGCTATTAATTTGGTAAAAGAGGCATTCAAAGGAGCTGAAGGCCAAGTTTTCTCTATTTCTGCCAAAAGATCAGGTGCATGGTGGTAAAATTCTCATGGAAGCACAGAAAAATCCAGTACAGCCAGTGGAAGCTTCAGGTCTTACATCAGTGGCAAGGATTTAGCTCCGTGTGTGTATTGGGTGGGCGGGCAGCACTGGACACCAATGACCCTCGCAGCCTGGCTGCTACCTGAGGCAAAAACCTGCTGTCTTTTTACTGGTGGGTACTAACAGCAGTGAGTAAGTCTAGTGTTATGGTATGGTGCATATGCTGGAAAAATGGTCATTATGGAGGCCGGTTCACTTTTACTATGAAAAAGGATTTGAGAAAAAAGGAGATTTTCCTATTATATCATGAATTTCACCATCTCGAAGCAAACATTGGCTTAACAGAAAGAATAATGAAAAAATATACCTAAATTTGTCCTTTTAAAATGGGGGAAATTATTTTATTTTCATTTTTTGTCTCAGATTTGTTGCATAATATTCTAAATATATTAGAGGGTCCAAGGAGAAAAAATTAATGAGATTTTATTTGAGGATACAAAGCAAGGCTTCATAGAAATTTAAAGTTTTTTTTGCAGTCATAATAATGAATTATACTTAGCTGATTAGATATGGTATGAAGTAGGAATTGTGTACCTACTGATATTTGTGATGTTTATACAGCAAAGTTGAGCATTGCAATATTCCTAATGTTCTCATGCAACCAGGACACATTTCCTTCTTTCTTTTCAACATGCATAATTCAAACATTATTTCTCTCTTTTTATGCAATTTTCTTGCCAAGACTGATAGACTGAAGTCTGTTCAAATTCGATATCAAAATCCTCTGTTGGATTTATTTCCCGTTTGCTCCTGTTCATTAAGGATACAGCTGATCTTGTTGAAAACTGAAAGAAATGCCATTTCAGCCAGAGCCTCATGAATAATGTTCTGGGTTTACACAACAGTAACTCAGTTAGCACTTTGAAAAGCAGAGATTAATAATCATGAGAACCTGGAAGTTTTCTGTGAGTTAATTGGTGCTTTAGCAGTGCATAGTACAATAATATAAATGAATGGAAAGAAAGGGGAATCACAGAATCACAGTATCACAGAATATGCTGAGTTGAAAAGGACCCACAAGGATCATTGTGTCCAGCTCTCAGCCTTGCACAGTACCATCCTCAAGAATCACAGCATGTGCCTGAGAGCATTGTCCAAATACTTCTTGATCTCTGTCAGGCTGGTGCTGAGACCACTTCCCTGGGGAGCTGTTCCAGTGCCCAAACACCCTCTGGGTGAAGAACCTTTTTCTAATATCCAGCCTAAACCTCCCTCCCCCGACACAACTTCAGCCTACTCCTCCAGGTCCTGTCACTGGTCACCACAGAGAAGAAAAATAGCTCAATAGCCTCACTAAAGTCTTCAGAAGCAATGTTTTCTTTTGTCTTCAGTCTGAAATCAAGCCAAAAGTTGTAAACAAAACTACAATATAACGATGCTACTATGATGAAGCGTTTCCTACTTAACAACTGGGCAAAATATCAGGGTTCTTTGACTAAATAACAGTGCTGTTGTACTTTGACAAGTGATAAATCTTGAGGTGCCTATTAGAAATTGACCCTGGCCCATCATCATTTGCAGCTGAAATACATCCTCAGATGTTTCCTCATGACCCCTTGCAGGGGAAGAGCAGTGGGAGGTGGTCACCACAAACTGCTCTTTGGTAGCATGTCCAAGAATCACAGAACATGCTGAGTTGGAAGGGATTCACAAGGATCATTAAGTCCAACTCTCGGCCCTGCAGTGCACCATCCCGAAGAGTCACACTGTGTGCCTGAGAGTGTTGTGCAAATGCTTCTTGAGCTCTGTCAGTCTTGGTGCTG